>PPJW02000002.1:600000-758014 GCA_003705905.2 Lipomyces sp. NRRL Y-11553 | reverse complement strand
CCATTCCACTGTCCATCCACTCCACTGATACACTTCGTGGATCCATTCCACGCGAAGTTGCCCCTTAGCGTCCACGGTCCATTCCACGGAAGCCACTCGTGGAATGGATTGAATGGATCGCCACACTGCTCGGATTACCTTTTCCGTATCAGGCATCCATATTCGAAATATATTATGGGCATCGGTTCCCACGAAATAACCTGGTTTGCTCCTAGGCTTAAACTTTTCGCTCCTCGCTCTTCGTTCGCTAGGTACCAGTACCCATGCTTTGCATCCCCATATTCTGAGATGTGAGACGTCGGGCTTTGACGGTTGGCTCTTCTGGTAGAGACACTTTTCCATCATTCTCACAGGAGTCTCTCCGTTGAGTGCTCTCGTGGGGAGCAAATTGCTCAGTCTAGCGGCGTGCTTAGAGCTTCTGGCCATAGCTTTTGCGTCAATCCTGACATCGCAATCATTGTTCTTGCCATATTATTGAGTTCCTTATGTGGACGCTCTCCTTTGCCATTCTGTTCTGGAGTGTATGGCACTGTAAGTTCTTGCTTGATCCCTTTGGCCTTTAAGAAAGCTTCTAACCTACTGCCACCAAACTCTAGTCCGTTATCCATACGGATTCGCTTAACGGGTTTTCCCGTTGCCTTTTCTGCCCAATTGCAGAACTCGCATAGCCGATCATATGCTTCTCCTTTTGTTTTCATAGGGTAGACCCATTTGCCGCACGTTGCATCGTCCACAACACTGAGGTACCAACTTGAACCATCATATGCTTGCGGTTTGATTGGTCCCACCACGTCAGTATAGATTAATTCCATTGGTTCCATTGCTCGCGCTGGTTGGTCGCGTGAAATCTGCCTTTCCTGTTTTGATTCAATGCATGTCTCGCATACAATCTTTTCTGACGCATTCTTTAGACTGATTCCTTGTGAGATCGGCAGTCTTTCTAACTCGTTCCATTGAGATATGTCCTAGTCTCGCATGCCAGCGATCAACTGGTTCCATAACGGCACTGATAAGTTGGTTTTGCACTACCTTTGCATCTAGTGCATATAATCCTCTGTAGTCTTGAATGTTACCGACTTTTGTCCCTGTAGGTTTGTGTATCAACGTCCACGCTGACCCATCATAGGTCAAGCGCGCGTCTTTTGATGATCGGAAACGGTCCACACTTATCAGGTTGGTGAAGAAACTAGGAACTAAGTGTACATCCTTCAAGGTAAGTGTTGAATCGGTATTTCCGATAGTAAGTTTCACTGTTCCAATTCCTTCAGCTTGTACACCACCTCCCAAACCGTCGAGAGGCTCTTTCCAGTTAGTATCAAGCTCCTCGAACAATTCTGCCTGACAGCATATATGTGTTGTTGCGCCACTGTCGATAAGCCATGCATTTCTAAGATCTCTGTCGCTATTAAATGCAGAAGCCGCCATGTTAAGTTTTGATCCATGGTCCTGTGGTTGGTCCTTCTGAGTCTTGGACCAACAGTCTTTGGCTATGTGCCCTTTCTTTCCGCATTTGAAACAAGTCCTTGTTTCTTTCTTTTTGCCGTTCCTTGAGCCTCCCTTTGCTTGGATAGCGAAGGCGCTCTCCTTATCCTCATTTCTGGATTCCTCTAGGAAATCAGTCGTGAGATCTTCGATGGTAAGACCCCGTCGAACTTCGGCACGTTTAAGTCGTTTCCATATTTCGAATCCGGAACCAACTGCCTCAAGGAAGAGCCTAACTTGTTCTTCATCATCGACGGGCTTCCCTGTTGACGCGTGACGGCTCACCAAGCCGGTGAATTTCTGAACGAACTCATTAGCGTCCTTGAAGTCGGAGTACTTCAGGCTCGCTAACTCTCCTTTGAGCTGCATCCTTAAACCTGCTGTACTCTGGTCGTACAGCTTAAGCAAACGATCCCATATTTCTTTCGGCGTGGGGCTCTCGCCGGGGATCTGAGCCTGAACCTTGATGCTCAGGCTACCCATTATTGTTGCGGAGGCTTTCATCTCCTCCCGTTCCTCCTTTTGCTGTTCTTCTGGGCTCTTCCCTTCCTTGGCGGGACTGCCCTCGAGGAATCTGAAGAAACCTTTACCCTTCAAGATAAGGGTCATCTGCCGCTTCCACGGCACCCAGTCTTCGGCTCCGTCGAGCTTCCAGACTCGAATGTCTCTATCTTCTGACATTCCTCAGGTTTCTTTCGTTTCGTTATGCTTTCTTCGGTTGCGCTCAAACAGGGCTCATAACCTGTTGAGATATATATATAACTATATATTAAAGCACACTTCACTTAAAACAACCTGGTGTAAACGACAGGTTCCAAAGTCCTCTATATATACTTAGGACCTTGTATTCTGGAACCTTCTAGACATATGATTGGAATCTTCCAGACAATCCAATCACGTCATCGTTACATCTTTCCAGAATCTACGATCGTAGGCTAGAGTACATTCTTCCACAGATCAGAACAGGAAAATGAGGATTGGCCAGACCCCCATCAACCTATCTCGAGGATGGACCAATCTCCAGTGACCAGTCACATGAAGAGGCCGAGTGTACACCCGCGGTGACAAAACTCACCCACTGGAAGGAACCTTCCACACTGGTAGTGAAGACTGATCTACCTCCGAGAATGCCGATTTCTCACAAAGTCATTATATTTATATCATGCCATAATGCTTGTTATAGACTCTACTGAAGCAATTTACTCATGCACAATTATTCAAGCTCAATCTAAACCCTGAACCCTGAAAGTTTCCAGATTAATCGATGACTACTTGAGAGAAGCGAACACTTACGTAAGCTCCGAGAGGAGCTGGTGGATGGCAGTGCAAGTCCTTGCTGGTCTGTAAGTATTGTTTAGATTCGTAAATTTTCGAGCACGTAACTTTCCCAATGTCCATGTCGACAAGGTAGGCATTTACTAAAGGGTGACATTAGCGGGCCTCAATAATATTTCGCAACGACCAACTCTTTTGTGAGAGATCGGTCCTTCTCCGAGGTAGTCAGTCTACACTACCAGCTTCGTGGGTGGTGTTTTCTCCAAAGTTTCCTCGGAGTTCTCTCCGTGGTGGAGATACCCCGCTTCGCAAGGTTGTTGCAGATTGGTCATCCTGGAGATAGGTTGGTGGAGACCTGGCCAGTCTCCGCCTCAGTATCCTGATCTAGTTAGCGGCTTTGCCGTTTCCCCGCTTCACGAGATCATGAGCTCTGATATCGTGTCAGCTGTGGTCAGCTGTGGTCTGAGATGACCGAATGAAGCTAGTTCATTCGGCGGTGTTGGTGGGCGAGCGGGGAGTTCTGAGTAGCTTGTCACCTCTGGTGAAGCTGTTGTTCATGTATATATAGACTTGAATAGTCGTGAGACTGGTCGATATAGAGATCAGAGAGTCTCAGCCTCCCTTCCATTGTCCACACCATATTCATCGTCTATATTACCATTCATAGCCATCGCTCATACTCTTTGCCCTTAAAAGTCTTCTCAATGCTGGAACGAAATGCCGTAAAAACTAACTGAATGTTGGTCAACGATTGAAGCTATTATTAAAAGTATTAGTCCAAGTCTATTCTGATCCGGCTTTGATAATTCACGATAATAGTTCCATCAGCTTTGATTGGAATCTGCTTCGAGCAGTAAATGAAGCCTGTAGTAAAAATGAGTCGCTGAGATATTCCTCGTGAAATAATTTGCAGCCAAGCCACCATTGAGAGCAATTACCTGAGAGTACGGGGGCACGATGTGCTGCTGAATCAGATCAGCTGATCAGATTGAATCGTATACTATAAAGCGGCCTTAAACAATTCAGGATTCTCAATACTTGCCACCGTGAGAGTAGAACACATCGTATAGGTTGTAGTAGAAATAGCCGGTGGGGAATGGAGGACCGTCCTGTAGAAGAAACTGGTATCGAAAAGCTGAGAGTGTGGGTCATGGATACCGTGCCTCAACACTATCTCGAAAGTGCTTGCGAGCCTGTCGAAACGATCGCACAATGGTACTCCAATCTTAAGGAGCAGTGTGGTCAGACAGAGCAGGCGACCAAGTCAAGAGCCAGAGAGGAATATCGAACGGCCATTAAGCCGTTGATGAAACCTCCCAAGGACTTCGAGGCTTGGGTAAATAAGTGGGAACATTCAATGAGCCACGCCAAACAAAAGGGAGTTGCAGATGCAACTGATACCCATGTCTGGTTTGAGGACCTCTCAATAGCTCTCAAAGAAATGCCAGGTTTGGACTCATGGGTCACCGCCTACGGGGTCTCGGCGAAGGCCGAGATACGAGAGGGAACCCTGTCTTTCCGGACTCTTGCAAATGACCTTCGTGAGGAATTGAGGCGAAGAAGCAAATCCGGCAAAAGCTCAAATTTGAGAATTGCCAGAGGAGCCTTCGGACCCACCTTTTCGGGACTCTCGGATGAGAGCCTGGACGACCGAAGGCAGGGGGACGCCTCAGCCCGGCCTGACGCTGGATCACAGGGGAAAGGAAGATCGGGGAAAGTGAGCCCCAACAAGCGGAAGCGACAGTCAGCAGAAGGACAAAGTCGCGGGCAAACTTGCCAAGCTTGCGGGCAGATACATCCCCTCTCTCGGTGCTTTTATGTCTTTCCTGAAAAGGCAGAGAGCTGGTGGAAACGGAACGAAGAGCTTCAGAAGACGGTCGATGAGGCACTGAGGGCCGACAAAGACCTTATAAAAGAAGTTGAAAAGCTCAAAAAGGGTAAGTCCAGGAATGAGGAGGAATGACTAGCTCGACCCATTGGGAAATGCAGCACGATAGGTGCAAGTTTCTTAATGGTGTCTGCGAAAGGGTCATTCACAATTGCCGCATACCCACTCAAGAACTCGGCAATCCTCGACTCTGGCACCACATTCACATTTTTAATGAAGTTCGTCCTTTCGTCGATTTTCGAAGTGCATCGTTGGGAGAATTTGTTTGGGCTGGAGAAAACCAAGTTCCCATCCTAGGATATGGAGATGTTGATATACAGTTGCAAGGAACACACGGCAAGAGTATTCTAAAACTCTCCGATGTTGCTCTCTGTGAGAACTTCGCATGCAACCTGGTTTCGCTCCGTCGACTTCGAAAGAAAGGATGGTGGTGGGACAGACCCGACCATAACTGTCTTCGGCGAGCAGACAACTCAATCGTGTGCCAACTTGCCGACCGGTACGACCAATTTGTCATTGAAGACATTCCTGAATCGATGTCGCCGGCAGCATTTCACACCAGGCGAAACAAAGTTTAACACCTGGACTGCTCGCAAACCAAGCAAGGCAGACGCCATGAGGTGGCACCTTCGTCTTGGACACCCGGCCCACGGGCCTTAGAGCACCTAGTCAATTGCTCGCAGTGCTCGAATCAAAGGAGTGACTACCGTGGAGATGCATGTGGACTTTCAAAAATCAAGCGACAAATTCGCAGAACAGCCAGAGACAATATCCGAGCACGGGACGTCACGTTCGTCGAAACCGCAAAGAGCAGCCTGGTGCAATCTGAATCGACGGAAGATGGAGATGATTATGCAATCGATATATTTGGTGATGATGTCGCTGAACAGGTTACGCAAACAGAATCAGAAGAGTTTGCACGACCTCAACAAGAGTCCGAAGCCGACACCATTACACTTGCTCCACCACAACGATCGATAGCATTGAGTCCAACACCCAGGCAAATTGACGGTGACCATGCGACAGCTTCTGGCCCTTCAAGAAGATCGACTAGGGTAACTCGAGGTCGCCCTCCGATGAAATACGGAAATGCAGCATTAAAAAATGACGGCATAACGGAAGCTTACGTCTTAGCGGTTAAATCAGTAGAAGACTCAGATCCAAGAACGTTTCAAGAAGCAGTTCATGGTGCCGACGGAGATGAATGGATGAAAGCATCCGAGCATGAGATAAAGTCATTAAAGGAAAATCAAACCTGGATGCTGGTTCCAAGAAGTCAAGCGAAAGGAAGGAGGGTTCTAACAAATAAATGGGTGTTTAGAACAAAAAAAGGATTCCTCGGGAAACCTCCAACGAAGAAAGGCGCGACTAGTGGTGCGTGGCTATGAACAAGAAATCGGACAGGATTATAACCAAACCTTTGCATCTGTGGTAAATGCAGCAACATGGAGACTATTGATTGCGATGCTACTTATCAACGGATGGTTATGCCACCAAATGGACGTCGTGACAGCATTTCTTTACGGAAATCTAAAGGAACTGATCTATATGGAACAACCAGAAGGTTTTCCCGAAAACGAAGAAGAAGACATGATATGTCAGCTACGTCGCACACTCTATGGATTGAAGCAGTCGCCGAGAGAGTGGTACGGCAGATTCGTCGAAGCATTAACGAATCGAGGATTTCAAGTTTCACAAAGCGACCCGTGCATGTTCATTAAGCACGAGTTAATCGTGGTGCTCTATGTCGATGACTTACTGATATTTGGTAAAGAAATCACACGTATCGATGAGCTGAAGCAAACTCTGCAGGAGGAGTTCAAAATGAAAGATCTGGGACGAGTGTCGTATTTCCTAGGCGTCAATATTGAGGAACGGAAAGATGGTTCAGTGATGATTGCACAGACTACTTACATAGAAAAGATTCTCACTCGTTACGGCATGGACCACGCTAAGACTGTCCACACTCCTTTTCAACCATCGGTCAATTTGGACGAGCCCACGAAAGAGGGATATCAGGCCCCACTCGAATTCCTAACAAGGTATCAATCGATTATTGGGTCGTTGATGAACGCAATCATTTATTCACGGCCGGATATTGCATATACAGTGGGAAAATTGTCTAGGTACATGGCAAATCCCACGGAAGTCCATATGAAAGCAGCAAAACACGTTCTTCGGTATTTATCTGGAACAAAAGATCTCGGAATTATTTATCGACGCCAAGAGGAGCACACTGGTGAAGCTCACCTGATTGGTTTCAGCGATGCAGATTGGGCTGGAGAAAAAGATACAAGAAAGTCGATATCAGGATATGTTTTTATGTTGAACGGAGGACCTGTTACCTGGTCATCCAAAAGGCAGAGCAGTGTGGCGCTCAGCAGTTGTGAAGCTGAGTATTACGCGCTAACTCAGGCTGGTAAAGAAGCAGTGTGGCTCAGTCAACTAATGGCTGAGATTACGGGCAAGCATCAAGAGCCCCTGGTGATATTTTGCGACAACCAAGCTGCTCTAGCAAGCACCGAGAACCCGAAATTTCACGGACGGATGAAACATGTCGAAATACAACATCACTTCATAAGGGAACTAGTGAATGACAAGAAAATCACTGCCAAGTGGATTGACACTCACAATATGGTGGCTGATGGACTCACGAAGAGTCTAGAAAGAATTAAGTTTGAAGATTTCGTTGCGATGTTGGGTATGGGAAATTAGTGACATGTGTGAATTGCCAACGATCATAGGCTATGGGGGGTGTGTGGAAGAATGTACTCTAGCCTACGATCGTAGATTCTGGAAAGATGTAACGATGACGTGATTGGATTGTCTGGAAGATTCCAATCATATGTCTAGAAGGTTCCAGAATACAAGGTCCTAAGTATATATAGAGGACTTTGGAACCTGTCGTTTACACCAGGTTGTTTTAAGTGAAGTGTGCTTTAATATATAGTTATATATATATCTCAACAATAATACTCAATTACTTTGTAGATCATATCGGCCACAATTGCACAGTTTATAAACACTTAGGCAATTCTAGCAGGGTCTGGATAACTGTGGCAGGGACGGAATCAGTAAGTCAATAAAAGAGGCACTGAGGGAGGTATTCTTAAACAATTAAAATAATAGCTCTGAATTTGATCATAGGATTGAGCATGACAGTGCGTTACCTGCTGTAGTTATGTTGCGTATTAAAAATTGTGAAAATTATTCCGATAATTATGTAAGTACTATATACTCCTGAAGCTATTAGACAAGCTAAACACGGCTGGACGAAGTTAAGTGAGTCCGTTTGGCTCTACTCTTCATTAATTTAGTTCAGGTTACAATTAGAGGGCTACGATATTCACAATGTGTTACCCTGACTAAACGATAACGCACAGTCGTGCATGTTCCGACATGCGAACCCTCACGCGCTGACTAGTCTGTAGGAGTGCACGCTGGAAGTGTAATTGGAGAGTTTAGGCAGCTCATATACTGGCCAAGCAACAACGGGCTATCATTAGTTGCGAGGTAAGGTTCTGCAAAGGTGCTACATCTAAAAAGCAATAGCGCACCACTTGAACGTAACGGTGAAGATTGCCTGATATAAATGTAGCGTGCGGCATAACTTTGATAATTAATGGCCGAGCTGGATTATTCCGAGAAGAGCCTACCCGAGACTCTTATAACAATTTTGGAACCTTGTGGAGTTCCTCTTACCTTTGAGTATCATAATCGCACCCATGATGTGCAGCCAATTGCGACCGCTCTTTTGCAGTGGGGTTATGACCGTGATTCACTCGCCAGAGATTTATGGAAACGCGCCACAGATTCGCCGCAGAAGATTGAAATATTAAGGAAATTATTAAGACCTTGCGATGCACGCATGGTATTACCATCTCCAGAGAGTGGCTTTGTTCCCCGTCGCCCTCGGACATGGCAGGATGTACGCTCGAAATTCCTTCAGTCCGATGGTTTGAAGGCGTGCGTCATCAGTTGGACTAGAGATTTTTATTTGGACTTATTGTTAACTATAATGGATCCTTCTCATACTCCAACGCCATCAGATAGAAGCACGGCTACAAGAAATCAAGAGATTTTCAGGCGCAAGGTGAATATAAATTCGGAATGATGGAGTATAGCTAACAGATACATAGTTATTCGATCGCGATGGTGTTGTATCTATAATCGGGCAAGTATTGGATGCAGATTCATATCCGCCTCCACCCGGCATGACTTATTTCTCGGAAGCGCCTCTCCAAGGAGCGCATATTATTCCCTTCAGCGCGAACAGTCATTCGGAGCTGCGAAAGGCGCTTTCAATATTTGCCGGTGAATCTGTTGAGGAGCTGTTGACTGGTAACCAAATCAATGATTCTAGCAACGGGTTGCTGCTAGATCCAACTTCACATTCGTTATTTGGTAGATTTCGTTTTGGTATCGAATGTCGGGACAAGGTTTACCGACTTAGAAAATTATACCCGGACAGACGACTTACCGAAGGGTTGGCCAGGCATAATGATGGGGAGGTATTGTTGTTTGGAGGGAAATCTGACTTGGTTACTCGTCCTTCGTCATTATTGTGCAACGTTCACCTAGCTATTGGTCTTGTAGTGCGTGAGTCAAACGCTTTTCCGATGATAAGTGCAATTCTTCAAGATGAAGAAGACTTCAATTCCGGAAACACTGGCGGTGACTATTGGCAAGTTACAGGTGCCTCTTACCTTGAGAGAAAGTTGCGAGGCTTGGCAGCATCGAATTATTCAGATACGAATGGCTCTGAGGAAGAGGAAAGACTGGTAAAAGATAATCATGTTATAACTGCCGAGTGAACTCAGACCGATTGAATACTTTAGTGTGAAAATTGATATCAGGATAATTAGAGTCAGTGCATCATCAGTCATAATCTTTGTTATATATGCACAAGAAAGAAGAAAAGAAGTAGGAATTGGCGCCAACAGCCACCATGGTGGCGTGGGTAATTGTCTCCGAGTTTTGCCGATATCCATTCTTCCTTCACCAGGGATGGATACCATCCTTATAAATGAAACAACCTACGTCTGCATCTCGCTTCCCTTGCACAACGCTTAATACAATCTTTCCAGACTCTTCTGGATCTCCAGCTTTACCCCATCCACGCCTTACTTCGTCACTGGTACCGCGAAGATTAGATCGCACGAAACCTGGACTCACTACGAATACTTTCAAGCCGTTCGCACCATTGTCTCGAAAATCCTGCAATGCGAGCATATTTAGAGCCGCCTTGCTTACCTGATATGCTCCGCTACCACGAATATTCTCATGGCCTACCGACAGCTGAGAAGCAATTCGTGTCAGAGTCCTCGCACCACTACCCACATAGACCGAATATGGATTGTGTGACTTGAAGAGTAATGGTCTGAATACTTCAGAAACCAAGGCCGGGCCCATCACGTTGGTTTCCATGCAGCGTTGAAAACTCGTCTTAACATCAAGACCGACACCGGATACCGCTGCGTTGTTCACAAGTACATCCTGTCGTCCAACTCGTTGTTGTACCTGCTCTGCGGCGTCTTTAACCGACTTCTCGTCAGTGACATCTAGCCGCATAGCGGAGAGAGATCCTTTGATTGTCTCACTTTCGATCTCGGACATTGCGGCATTAACTTTTCGAGGGAGCGGCCGGCAATTATGACATGAAAAGCGGCCGATGCGCAGACCAGCACCTTTGAGGTTGCAAAGCCTACTCCAGAGTTGGAGCCTGCACAATCTGTTAGAAGGATAGTTTCAAGTTCATGTCTGCCATGTTTACCGGTGATGAGAATGATTGTAGAAGCCATGCTCAAGAGCCTAGGGACCCGAACTACGAACGGGTTTTCTAGAAGTAACGCTTGCTAAAATCTCCAGCGACATCTTGGGGCTCGTCTAGACTTTTATTTGCTACCCGGAGATAAAGACGGGTGATACGATATGACCGAGCCTACGTCAGCGCAATACGACGGGTTGGGGTCGGGAGCAGATCTAGGATTAACGGGAGAGTGAAACGGTCCTCCGTCTCGGAATCATCCTCAGGCGGATTCATTATCTGAGCTCCTTCGGAATTGATAGCTGTGTGGAATGGCTAGGCGCTGGCGCCTTGGGCAGCAAAGCTGCTACAGTACTGTCATATTTTCAAGAACTCACGTAGGGCATCAGTGATGGATGATTCTGAAGTCGTTCGCTACGGTGCGGCTCAATAGTAAGGCTTGGAACGAGATTTACGATGACAACTGTGTTCTCACCCGAAGCTGCGCCGAGTTAGCTTCTTACCGACGAACACTATTTAATTTCTAATCACGGGTTGGCAAGAATATGGGGAAATAGTTTCAGATTTGATACTGACAGAACAAAAGTTGGCCCGGGCGAACAGGAGTGGTAATGTACAAAAAGCCGTAATCGAACAGTTGCCGTCTATATTTTAATATCTTTTGTTTATATCAACAAGAACACCGTACTATCAACAAATGGGTGCTTCGAGCTGGGATCCTCTGCCCTTCAGCGATTAGAATGTAGTTGAGAGTTGTTCATCGCTTCTCGAAATCTTTCGCCTGTAAGTTACGAGTCATCTGCGGCAATGCGACTCGTAGACCGTCAAGATCTTTAGTAAGCTTCACCTGACATCCAAGACGAGAACTGGAAGAAATGCATTAGGTAACGTCCCCTATATAACATGTAACTGCTAGAGCACATACGTTTCTGTTAGTCCGAACGCGAGATCCAACATATCATTCTCGTCGTCATCCGGTTCCGGTATTCGATCATAAAATTCTGGGTCGACAATTACATGGCACGTTGAGCACGCGCAAGAACCACCACATGCACCTGTCAGTTGTTAACTCATACATCTCTCCATATACAAAGTACCATGAAACTTTGATCGTACCTTCCATATCCAAATCGTGGGCTTGGGCGATATCCAATAAGTTATCCCCCTCTGCAGCATCTATATGAACCTGGTCGCCTTCTCGAGTAATAAATGTCACACGTATCCTTAGCTCGTATGTCAGCATTCCTTCTGCCCAATATACAATAATTAATTGCGAAAAATTTTAGGCCGTACTCTTCGCCGGGTTTCGGTTCCTGAACATGACCGTGGCGTTTCACAGCTGTTCCAGAAAATAACCGGCATGATCCGGACATTGGTATGCAATGTGTGGAAATAATGGAAGGTAAAACGGGTATGCTAGGCGATTGTATGACATATCTCGAGTGTGCAGACAGGTAGCGAGTTGCCATCGCCGGAGATATTGGGCCGACTGTCAGCCGTTTTATAGCTTGGAGTCCAACCCTTTGAGCCATCATGCCCTGAGATAATGCAATGATATTCTAGAAAGGAAAAAGAGGACTCCAAACGATGGAATATCGCGAAAATTATTAGTTACGAATTCTGATGGTGTGTCATTTAGCCGCACTCGATCAGTTAAGGGCTTTGTAGAGACGCGTAAAAAATCCGGCGCGGGGGTTCCTCTCATCGGATAAAAGGTAACCGTGATATATTTGGACTCTTATTATTAATCGAGTAAAGACCGAGTGGTTAATATATTGCACCGACATGCTATATTAGCCCAGCGATATTGTATGTGTGACACACATAGCTTCGGTTTTAAGAGCGGGCACGCCCCAAGTTCTGGTAATCGGTTTAGGGCCAATTGTCCGTCTTTAACTGCTAGGTGTCCTTCGTAAACGGCTCAGTCAACCTTCTCAGGGTGCAAGTTGCCCGTCGTTGATCAAGTTCAAATTTGGCCGCCAGTTGTTAAGTTCGTAGGCTGTTAAATGAAGGGTAGCTGCAAGACGCGGAATTGACGCTAATTCCGAGTGCGTTGACATTTTGGGTTTGTGGGGCTCAAAAGACCTGCACGAGTCCGCGACGCGAAACCATGTCGATATCTGCCGCAGATTTAGCCATTGAAGATTGTTACACGTTACTTAGCTGTGATAGTCGGAGCAGAGTTATGTTAATATGACAGCAAAAAACTTAAAGGGTAACAGAGGCATGTTAATCGTTTTGGAAGGGCTAGATCGAGCAGGGAAGACCACCCAGTGCCAGTTATTGTACGAGAAGCTTACAAAGAAACTTGGCACTGACAAAGTTAGAGTCCAGAAAGTTCCAGGTATTTATCATATACTGAAAGTGCGTGCTTATTAATAATATGAACTAACTTTTGTGCAAAGATCGCTCTACGCAAATTGGGCAGGCCATCAACTCGTATCTGATTTCGCAGACGCATCTTCCTGACCAAGCCATCCACTTACTGTTCTCAGCAAATAGATGGGAACTGCGAGACTCAATCCTGTCTTCATTAGCAGCCGGCCAAACCCTTATTTTAGACCGATATGTGCCGTCCGGAGTGGCTTATTCGCTGGCCAAAGAAGTACCCTCCATGACACTCGAATGGTGTCTAGCACCAGATCTAGGACTTCCGCAACCTGATGTGACAATATTCCTCGATATCGATCCGGACCGTGCCAAGCTCCAGACGGCAAGGGCAGACTTTGGCAGGGAAAGATACGAAGTAAGCGACTTTCAGGCGAAGGTGCGCAAGAATTTCAAGACTCTACTCGGCGATGGTGCCAATCCAGGAGCTTTACGAATGGGCAAGGTTGTTACCATTGATGCATGCCAAGAACTGGATGAAGTTGCCAACTGCATTTGGATTGCGATTAAGGATTTACATATAGGAGAAAAAGAAATAGAAATCATCCAATAAATGCTTTCTTTTGGTTAAGCCAATATATACAACTTTGTCACTCTACATAACACCTAGTTCTCATCTGAAGACCATTCTGTATCTATTAGCGGTAGCACAAAGTCATCGACATTGTCGTCACCATCCTCAGTTCTTTTATCTGTATTTTCGTGTGATGCGCCGCCGATATCCTTTGCATTCGCTACATCTCTCTGATTATCATTTTCCGCGCCCGACTGAGGTGTAATGCCTAATTCCATTACATCGTCTGATTTAACGGACATTTGCATCTCTCGATCATGTGGAGTAACTTCGACTGAGGAAACAAGACCGCGTGAGTTAATTGGCGACCCGCTGCTCGAGGCATGCATGGATCCTGGACGATTCGAACTGGAATCCAATGTTTCTATTATTGCTTTTTCGTCTGTCACACGTTCTAGAGTAGTCTTTGGCCGTTTAGAGTTTTCCGAGTTAGTATCCTCTCCCGACCGTTTGCGGTCCAACGCCGCTTCTAGTCCGTCCTTCGGACCGGACACAGCATCACCAACGCGGGATTTCATATTAGGTGGAAGGATTGGAGAGGCGATTGCAATAGCTGGAGACATATGAAGCTGTACCATTTCGACGCCTTCCATTGTACTTTCACCTGATTGCTCAATTATGGGTGCAGTTGCGGGATAAGATATTTCCGACGTGACAATGTCCTGCGATGTAATGTTCCCGGCAGTAAGGGTGGGCTTGGCCAATGCCGGGTTTGATTCTGTTTCGTCTTCATCACTTTCAACCTGCGCCTTGTGTTTACCGGCCAAGTATTCCATATCAGTAGCAGAAAGGCAACCCAAAATATCTTCACTTCGCATTGGTACAGGCGGCAATCGCGGATGCAAGAAGCAACTCATATTTCGATTCTTGGGGAGTTTGCGCGCAGCCATGGGCAGGACACTCCATCGAATATTGCGACCAGGTTGTTGGACAACGGCGAGAAGTAAGCTTTCCTCAGGCCCACCAACTTGCGATCCAATGATGCTGAACCGATCGATAAGGGACCTCGTAGTTGCCGGAAGATCTGGGGCGGTAGCAACAACAGCGGCTAAGAATTTAACGGCCGGGATAGTGACTTGCGATATCGGCTTGCTAATAAATGCCTGAGGATGGCTCGCGAAGTCAGGTAGGCTGCTTGGTGCATGCTGTGTAGAAGACAAGTTCGATAGCGCAAGGTCAACTGCATGATTGATTTCAACGTAAAGATGCATCGGCAGAAGGGCAACCACCGAAAGAAATTCCGCTAAAAAGGTATAAGCCGGAATATTATACACACTATGTTGGTTAGTAGATATAGATAAAAAATTGTCCTCTTCGTGTTCCTTACGAATTTCGGGAAGCGGGGATAGTAGCAACATGTGACAATATGGTGTCTGCATGGGGTAAGAGCGACTGACCAGCTCTGCGTACACTTGTCAGAACAGAAATAGTTTAAAATTCAGTCTGCAACTTACGTCTTAACAAAAGTCGTCAACAACCCATAAACGTTCGCATGCAGTGAGGGAAGGGCAGAGACTATGAAGTCCTCTTTAATTCTGTCTGACGATTCTTTAAACTGCAAATGCTCTGGATCAAGCGAGAGCAGCCTATCAACTAACTGCACGATGCTGGAGATCGGTACCTGTACCGGTGCTTGTGTGTAAGTATTTAAAAATGACTCGAGAACGCGCAACAGCATTTCGATCCTCAAGGTCCCCACAAACGAATCTTGAATGTCCACGGTAGCGTCCCATCCAGACGGGAGGTTGTCGTAATTGTTGTTCTCTGTGGAACATTGTCAGTACTACCCTGTGTTGTAGAGTGAGACAGCATACGCACCATTGATAATATCGAACGTCTGAGAAAGGGCCCTGTGCGTCTCACCGATAACTTTTAATATCGAGATCCTCCACTCCATATGTTGATCCTTAGGGACAGTGCGGTACATCGAAACTAACAGCTTTCTTGTCAAAAGCTCAATGTCAGGACGAACTGCCTTCCCTGTCTGGCTTGACGAATTTAAAATAGGATAGAGAATATTATTCGAGACCTTAGATGCGAATGGTCTGAATGTCGTTGGATTGTCGCGCACTATCGCCAACAATGCTGGCAAGGTCGTTGACAACGCCCGCGGATCTGGTTGATCTGATGACGAGGATAACGCAATTAGCGATGTCACAAATGATGGAATGTTTGGGGTGGTCAGCTCTCGAGTTAATGTTGGCTTCCCTCTCGTGAGAGCAAACAGTCTGCTCAAGGCTCGAATAACTGCACGCAATGTCGCAAAATTATCATTCCGTCTCTAGTAAAATTAGAATAGTTTTAGCACAGAAGTCTGTACGACCGTACCTCTAATATAATGAGAAGTAGTTTGATCCAGGTAGCACCATGAGATGCCAGCGATTCCCAATCGACATCAACCAGTGTATATATCAATTCCGCACTACACATGCGCAACTGAGAAGAACTTGACTGCAACAGTGCTGACAGTCGTACTCGAACCCTGTGAAGAACTTGAGGTTCTGAGGATCTGATAGCTGCCGAAGACCCCAAACAAGCGGCCGCAGCACCGAGGTGTCTAGGGAGCAATGCTTCCTGATCTGGAGAAAGCAAAGATACTAAGCAGGACCTTAGCTGAGACGCGGCCGTAGACGGCTTCCGTTTAAAATTAGCGGCCATATTACAGAAGCACTTTTTAGTGTACAACGAGACGTTGCTAGAAATGTATATAGGTAAGAGAACTGCTCTGGGTGTATGGACTATGGCATCGCGAATTTTTGTGTGCGGCTCAGTGGGTGAGTCACGTGAAAGGGGTTTTAGGTTCTTGGGAAAGGGTTATTCGGTACCCTATATACCCGTACGTCTGACAGAGGGTAGGAAAAAAATTGTGAAGTTTGTACACTATATTTGACGAAGTGCTTCAACAACTCGATATATATCGCAGGTTAAGACATCTTAGATTGATCTAGCTTCTACAGCGAAGTCTAAAATGGCATTCCCAGTTACTGTGTAAGTTTTAACTTTGCTTTACTGAAGAGCTCTAAACGCGTTTTGTCTAATGCGATTGAGAATAGCCTACCAGAGCTTACCACGCCAGTCTATTCGGTTGTTATAGATTCAGGTGTAAGCAACATTGTCCGTATTGATAAATGACTAAGTCTCTAAACGATTGCAGGTTTTATTGAAGCTCACACGGCACACGTCCGAATCATTTCCTGCTACCGCCTGCGGACTCATCCTTGGTCTTGACGCCAACTCCGTTCTACAAGTAGCACATGCGTTTCCATTCCCACCATCAGAAAGCTCGGGAGCTTCTGGCAGCGAGGATGCCTCTGCGCCGCGGTCAAAAGCCAATGTACGATATCAGGCTGACATGATCCGGCTCTTAAAAGAGGTTAACATTGAAGCCAATCCTGTCGGATACTATATCTCATCATATCTTGGTGGCTTCTTTAACCAAGCTCTTGTTGACAATCTTGTCTCTTTGCAGGCTACTAACCCCAATTCAATTGTATTGGTTCATGATGTTACCCGCTCATCGCAAAGCAGCGTTTCTCTCAAAGCCTACCGTCTTTCGGTCCAGTTTTTGGCAACCAACAAGGCTTCCGGCGGCAAGTTTTCCAGCGAGGCCGTTGTGAAAAATAACTTGACTTATCTTGACATATTGGAAGAACTCCCTATCTCAATAAAGAACTCACATCTCGGCACGGCTCTTCTTCATCACCTTGATTCGCCAACATTCACAAGAAAAGACGATCCCACGTCGTTTGTTTCGACTTCAGCTTTGGCGCCAAACTTTGACAGCCTTGATCTCTCTATTGATCCATATCTCGAAAAGAATGTCGAATTTCTGCTGGAGTCGGTTGACGACTACTATGCAGAACAAGGGACATTCAATTACTTTCAACGCCAACTTGCGAGGGAACAGTCGAAAATTCAGCAGTGGATCCAGAAGACGGTACACATTTATACGCATCGGGAGAGAGAGAATTTATGCTAATATATTATAGCGGTCCGAGAATGCCCTTCGTGAGCGAGCTAATCTGCCAACTGTTTCCGAGGAAGATTGGCAAAAGCACTTCAAGCTTCCTACCGAGCCCTCGAGGCTAGATAACCTTCTTATATCTGCTCAAATTGGTACGGTACATTGATTTCGTTTCATGTCCATTAGTGCTAACTTCTTTTAGACCAGTACTGCAAGCAAATAGAAGAATACAGCTCCGTGGTTTCATCAAAGATGTTCGCCATCCAGAACAGCCTCGATAACTAGATGTTACAAAGATCATGACATATGTTCCTGCCTAGCGGTAATTTAGTTTGGTATCATCGCCGGCTTGTTTTGTGTGTATATTGTATGAATTTTTCGTTGTGATTAGGATTTCGCGTTGGGGGTTGGCAACTTTGACATATGTCTGTATTGGTTCATGCTTCTCGCAAAATTTCATTTGCTGTAGATTATAACATTTAGCTAGACCTAATGATTGTCTCGTCTGGATCAGATCCTTGCCTGAAATCGTCTACATCGAGACCAAGGAAACAAGTAGGCTTGTCAATTGCCCTGGAATAACTAGTGCGCGGGATAATATGATAGAAGCGTTACGTTTGTCTTTTGTTTGTTGGATAATGAGAATTGCTGTTTTGCGTTGTTTGCATCTGCCTTCAGTCTTACCGGATTTCTCTATTATCACCCGCCGTCATCAGGATTGCCATGGTGTTGCCCCGACTAACATTTGCGACCTCTAACAACAGACAACTATCATGAAGAGCAATTGGAAAAGCAAACGTGTCGTTGAAAGAGTAAACCATTCATTACTGGAGGGCTAAAAAAGCATCAAATCGGTCAGATTTCAGTGATATTGACCGTGCAATGTGCCGCCGTCCATTCAATGAAGCCATTCGTGCACATCTTCACCGCTACCTGTGCGATACGAGGACATGGCAGAAGCCTCACATTGCTAGCTGTCAATCCACTGCCCACCCATCTGCTGGCCATGAATTTCTAATTCTCGATCTATAGCCCGTCGCCGAAACGTACTGCCTCCAGTCTCGCAATTGTGAATAGCGGATCATAAAAAAGTGATCACACTATGTGCCAGCCTCTGGCATTACTCTGAGATTTAAAATATCCTTGCAGCTGACCGTGGCTCTTTGGCCCCAGCCATCACGGCCGAACGCGATTTCCGGTCTGACTCGCATATACCAACCCCAAGCTCTCTGGCTCCAACTTTCTGGTTCCCGTTGCTCCCACGAGCGAATGAGCAGCTCAATGGCACCACTCACAATACCTAGATCCTTCTCCCCGAACGAGCGTACAAGATATGCCCGAACCTGAGCAGGGTGGATCCACTTTACTTCCGGTTCCGGGCTCCCTGTCTCAGCTTGCTTCTCCATGGCATCAATATCTAATCCCCAATATCCTTCATTATCTCCACGCCGTATAATTGCCACATCAATCGTTCCAAATGCACGTAGTGTACGATAACCTTCAGGAACTTCTTTGGCCTCCTCGTCACCATTAGCGCGGGTAGTACTTCGTGAGAGCCCAATACTTTTGGCCTTTGCCCGAGCAGCGCTAGCAGCAGCTGCCGAAGCTAGGGACAAATGGGATCCGGCTCCATATGTAGGATATTGATGCTTCAAAACACTGGCAGCAAACAACATCATCAGCGGTGCCCGATTGACACTAACTACTGTTTTCTCAATAAGCTTTTCATCAAGTACAATTGGTAGCTCTAGTTCTGCATCACTGATTGGTGCATCTTTATCCTTGACGGCATATTTACGTCCACGTTTTGTTACGGAAGGGGATCCCGTCGATGCTGTCGCAGCACGCTTCCGTGGTGAAGACGAACATGCAGTGCGCAACTTGTTTAGTTGTTGTTGATTTAAAGATGGACATATTTCCTGCAATTCTTCTTGAGATTTTGCTCCAATTAACTCTGCCCTGTTAAATAGGTTAGCCGATTGAGCAAAAGGTCTGTTGGAAATCGTACCTCGTTAGCCCGCTCTTCACTAGAGATGATGCGACCGGGAGCGAGTCAGCAAGGGGCAACTTGCAAGAAGTTGTTAATAGACGAAGGATATTATTCAGCGAAGACGCAGTATTATTGCCATTTGACATTTTGAATGGGACTCTGGACATCGATTGTTCGTCGCAACCGAGCAGATGCAGGATATCCCAACAGGTGCGGCTTCGTCATATCGTAAGTCACGTGATAATGATTTATCGTTATTTGGTGCACGCTATTGATCAAATTCTGTGGTAGTAGTAGTATACACGTCCATTATTTACGAAATACTGACAACCTATCGCAGGACTAAAAGTACAAGAAGCCGACCTTTTTTCCTACCCTTTCACATCTCTCACACTATCATTATTAACATCCATCCTTTCGCCCTGAACTTCTTTATCTGTAGTTTCTGTATCGTCTTGATCCACATCACTGTCGGTCAGTGGCTCTCCATCTAATTCCGGATCGATCAAGTCCTCAGTGTTGACCGGCTCCGCTTTGGATTCCTTCTCGGTGGATTGTGCTCCTTGATGACTATCAAATTTGCTCAAACCTACCTGAGGTGAACTGGCACTTTTCTCCACTTTCTTCCATTTACTCGCTGCAACTTTTTTACTCGGAGCGTCGGCTGTTGCTGCCGTTACTTGCGGGGCCATGTTGGCCGAATTTGGTGATGCAGCGCCCGACTGATCGACTTCTGTTTCCTTCGTCTGTCCAAGAAATTCGTTTGTCATTTGCGTCAAGGCATCATGAGGAAAAACATTCCATCCCTAATAAAAGTTTTAGCATAGAATATTTCAGGTAACTTCCACCGACATCGCTCACTGACCTCCCACACATTTAGCACCGACATGATTTGTCGTCTGAAATTATCGGCACGGATACGACCGTCAAATTCTTTAAATACCTCATACAAGCTCGCAAAAACTTGTATCAACTTTGTTTGATATCTAAATATCTGTAAGTTACCATCGAATGCATAGTTGATGTTGTTATTAAATCCTACTAACAATCCACGATATTTCCAGACGCCTTTGTTAACACCGCCTATTCCCATTCCAGAATTATAAAGGATATCGCCAACGGCCCATAATCGCGCGACGCGCATCTGAGTCGACACATTTTTGCTTATTATACTCTGACAAGTAACATCGACGATTTCATCCGCAGCATATGCGTTATCAATCGCAAACGACATTAGTCTCGCAATCGAACCTCGGCGCATGGATATGTGCTGCAGCAACAATGTCAGATGCAGATGTAGAACAGGGCCTAGCCAAGGTTCCATTTGATCTCGCCCGCCACTTTTCTTGTCCTCTTCTTCATCGTCAAGTGACTGGTCGTCTAATCTTTCTAACTCGTCATCAATGGTCGTGCCTAGTCGCGGCGGAAGCCACGATATCTTGTCGTCAAATATCTCGGCTGGCTGGGTGCTCCATTTCTCCATCCCTTCACCGCTGGCTAGACTCCATAATTTCCACCTATAGTATATATGCTCAGGCAAATCTGAGTCATACAAAAACGCGAAGTCTGGATTCTCTTTTTCGCGTTGCATTATCACCGCCTCAAATTCGGCACCGAAATTAATCACGTTCTCTACCATGGCGTGGATTCGACGCATCGCTTGTAGCGAATCCGGGTACTGGACCTTGATTTGCGCTCGGGACAATGGCGCTGGCATGCCAGACGAACCAAGCGACGCCGGGGGTGCAACGGTTCCGAATGCTCGTCCAGGTCCACTCGAATATGTTTCGGATGGCAGTTGCGCGTTAAAAGGGAGTCCGCTCCTAGAGTCCAGTCGGGCAGTTGGTCCCTCATCTTTGCCAAATGACGCGCTTAGCCAATATCCTTCACCCAAGTATTTCCGGTCTAAAGATCCACGCGCTCTTTCTACTTCATCTGAGCTTTCGAATACCACATAAGCACTAAGGCCGCGCCGCTTCCGGTCGGGTGGATTGATTGTCACATTTTTCACAACGCCAAACTCAGCCACCAGATGCCTTATAGATGTAGTCGTCGACTTAGCTGGCAGTCCGCCAAGATATAATGTACGTGTTGTAGTTGCCGGATTATCTGGAGAATCTGAGAATGCTTCCGCCTCTTGCGCAACTAACTTATCAAGTCGCGCCTGATCAGGCCGTTTCAATTCTCCCAATTGATCAATATGCCGCCGCTTCTGTAGCCGATTCTGTACTTTCAATCAATATGCAAATAATAAAAACAAATACCGGCGCCTATAGCTGCATACATCAATATCGCCTGACGTAGTAACTGGCCCTTGAAACCTTCTCTTAGGCCCTGTTGGGGGCTTGAACGAATCTCCGAAGCCACTGGCACCTTTAAGCGTGTTAAAAATGCATTGCTGTTTATGATACCAGTAGTCAATGATTAAGCATACCCGATGCATTATCGCCGGGAACGAAGTTAATATCATCGCTCTCATCCGCTTGGAAGCTCTTAACAAAATCTTCATATGCGGCTTTTGTTTCTTCCTCTTCTTTCAGTCGTTTCGCTTCCTCCGCCTCTTTTGCCTTCTCGAACGAAGTCTTAGTCGCCCCGGAACCATATGAGTACGGTGCTGGGTTTTTACTTTGACTAGTTACTGTGAATGCGCCGCCAGGAAGTTGTGGAGGCTGTCGGCCAGTTGGTGCTCAATTAGCAAGATAGTGTGGGGAGACTGTGCACTTCATACTTACGCCTTTCCTCGGAGCAAAATGGCGTGGTGGCATCGTTCTCGATTAGATGGTCGAGTTACGAGGTAGAATATATCGGGCCGGCCATATGTTGACGGTGGGAGGTGAAGATCTCGAAAGGGACATTCGTATTGAAATTATCCCAATGGAGACATCGTCTCAATTCGTTCGACTGCTAACCGGCGTCCAGCGCCTTGACGATGCCATGAGTTTACCAACCGGCATCCACTTTATTTAGTACTTCTATTTAACTATTATATTCTACAGAATAAATCGATACGATGCCGTGGTACAAATTTTTGCGTTATCGGTAACTATTAATAATTCGCAAACATTTCCCGTTCAAAGACCATGCAGCTAATTAACGAAGTATATTAAGTTATATAAAAGTGATTCCGATCACGATATAACATCGAGAGATATCACCTAAACAAGTATATTCAATTTCCACTTTCGTGCCCCCACTAATGACTAAATCATCCTTTGGATTAATCATCCATTCCAAATATTTTTACATAAATAGATTTGTCCGAAATTTAAATCTGCACCTTTTCTACAAATATCACCACTCTCAGAAGAGTGTGCTGCCCTCACCGTATCCTCGATTATCTTATATGATCTGCTGAGCAAGACCCTGGCCACCGAGCGCGTTGGACGAGGTGAATTCCTGCTTCTTCACCGCAGCAATAGTATAGCATGCAGATGCAATTGTCAGGAACACCGCAGCAACGAGAAGCGATGAGCCGCGGATAAAGAGCGTGAACCATTGGATGAGGGCCAAGCTGTCATCATCAGCATCAGTCAAACAAATCACGACGCACAGTACTAAGGTAAGTGTAAACTTACATCAAGTAGAAGCCAGCTCTAGGGAGATTGTTGTTGAACTTTCGGACAAAGTCGTCGAATCTTTGGGATACAGGGCAAATACGGAGGAGGAATGGAACCTCAACGAAAATCAATGTGAGACCGGTAGCACTATATATTGGTTAAACTCAATCGGCAGAACACGGGAGGAGGAAGAAAGTTAGACGAACATGCAGACGGCCGAGAAGATAATGAGACCGAGATTGAACGAAAAGATCGTTGCAATGCCTACAGCGAGGCAGATAATAACTGATAAAAGCCCGACCCTGGCCATCGATGTTAGAAATAATAACATTATCATGATATGATCTTCCAGATCGTCAAAGCTGTGAAAGAACACACCATTGGCCGTATAAACTAGATAAGCGTTAGCAATCGTGCGAATCAATCCACCTCGACTCAGCATATAAATACCTAAAGTTACGAGTCCTGAGTTCGTCTAAAATCGTCATATTGAACAGATGCTATACAGGAACGGCGTAGTATATATTCTAGACGTCATGGCCATTAGCAACCACAGACTAACCCTGAAACGTCCTGGACTGGCCGACAGTTCCATCGTTCCATGGTTCCATCATTCCCGTCGAGACCAGGACATACCTAAGTATAAAATCCAACAATTGGATATGATCTCAGCAGAAGATATTATTAACAGATTCCTGTCCGCAGGTCAATGTCGTGTACTGAACAATTGTCGTGTTGCCTCTTAAGATTGGGCCGAGGCGGCCCTGTACGCAGGCGTTACAGTGGCCGCGCAACCCAGTTTAGCAGCACCCTAACCCTCAGGAAGTTGGTGTTCGAACCTTGGGCTTCTCGTTTCAATATTTTTTTCAGTTTCGATTTTCCTGCAGTTGTATGTTCATGATTCGCTGTAGATAAGTCCGCCCAAGTCAACATTTAGTAAACACCTTAGGACAGGATTATCAACCAGTATTTACTGTCGTTGCAGCAAGCTATTCTGCAAATTGTCTCAAGGTACTTAACGCATCACGTTTTTACAATTCGTGTAATTTCCATGATGACTTCTTTGTTTTAACCTTATCTACATTATCTGTAACTCTATCAATGAGTTGAGAAGAAATTTGACGACTGATATCTAAAGAGATTGATGATCGCAAGATAACACGTCCAATTTGAATGAAAGCTAACTGATTTGTGCAGATGGCCTCAGGTCTTATACTGCAAGTACACTTGTGGTAAAGCGATAAAGACCCTGCGATTACGAAGGTATGTTTAGGTACAGCCTTAATTAGTGCAAGACAGTCTATGGCTTTTAAGGATTTTGCAGCCGATAAAAAAGCCGCGGAAAAAGAAAAGGCAAATAAGAAAACGGATGTCAGAATGTCAGAAAATCATTGACGAATCTACATCCAGAGCGGTGGCCCAACAGCTTAAAGAATTGACGAACGATGAGGTGGTGTTCTGGTTTCTCATGTAGTGTCCTGCATGTGGTCATGGGAGTGTGGCGTCGACGGAGGAAGAAATACGCCTGGGATATAAATCTCTCATCGTCGACCAGGAAATAACAGAAGCTTTGGACTTTTTAGGGACCAAGCGCTATCAGTGAAGAAAGTTGGCTTCAGGCGATGGAGACGACCATGAGATTTCGGGGTTTGTTTTCGCACATATGGATCGAATAGTGACATTTCGACGGCGTGGCCATCTAGCGCTCTTCGATACGACAATGGATAATCGTGCCATGGAGGCTCCTGTCAATATTCGTGTGTTACTAGACACGCTACTCCACCTCTTGACATCCTCAGACGGATGGACAAACCGAACGAGTGAACCAAAATTTGGCCCTCACAGACCATATGATCATAACATTGAATTGTTACTGGGCGTGGCGCAGTTTTCTAAGAGTCGAATATATCCGTTTGCGGATCCAGAACTAAAAGTGCTCAAAGAATATTTTGACGAAAATCTTGCTACGTGATTCATACGCCCATTGTTTTTACAGGCGTTGTTCAAGTCGTTGGCGCCGAAGTATCTCAATAATAAGAATAGTCTTCGCGCGCAATGACGACGATGAATAACAGGGCAAAGATGAGAGAGTACGATGGCGAAGATTGCCGTAAAGTAGACTGCCCAACTCGCATTGTACTGGTCACACACGATGAATGCTACTTCAATAATAATGACGACGTTAGCGTAACTTGAACCGAAAACGCGAAGTATATTGTTAAGATCTTTCCCACAGTTCATAGAATCGTACATAAGTGTCAGACTTGACATGAACCTATTAACCCAGTTTTATCACAGTATCTTCTTCACCATCAGCAGCACGATCGCCACCTGTCCGCTCAGCACCTCTTCGCCAGGCTTCACGCCTACTTCATGTAGAAGGCTCTCTATCCGCCTTCTCATCTTCCTTATTATGTCTCTTTCTGTGCCAACCTTATCAGGGTGCGCTTCTCTCCATCTCGTCACCGGGCTGCCTGTGCCCATTAGCATTTCGAACTCCGCAAGTGTGAGTGTCCTTCTTGTCCCAAGATCCTTGTTGTCTTCACCATCTCCATGCTTGTTCCATTCTTTCCGGAAGAAGCTCTCTTTGTCGAACTCACCTACCGGAACCTCAAGGGTCCAAGGCAGCGGTAGGTTGACATAGAGCTCGCGCGTTAATATATTGCCTGGCCTCATATACGGGCGCAGTTCATTGTCGAGTGCCTCGTCTACTGCGGCTTTAATGGCTGCCCCGTTCGGCGTCTTTATAGGGTCCACAGACACCCCACTCCTTGACCAAATTGCAACGGTGCCGCCGGGCTTCAGAACGCACGCCGCGCGAGTCCAGAAGCGTGCCATATCGAACCAGTGGGCTGCCGTAGCAGCGGTGAGTAGGTCGACGCTGCCATCGGCGATGGGCGGCTCGAGATCGGTGCCAAGGGCTTCTGCGGCCGATACCTCAAAACGTATAGGCGAGGTGGCCGACTCGGCAGAGGCGCGCGCAGTGCCGATCATACCCTCCGACGGGTCCAGGCCGATGGCGTTGGCAAAATAGGGGGCCAAGTCCCGAGTAGCTTGACCAGTCCCGCAGCCGACATCGACGACGGTATCGAGCTGGCCACCGGTAGAGGTGTGATGATCGATGATGATTTTGAAGAGTTCTGGAGAATACCCAGGGCGTCCGGTGGCGTACGTCTTGCCTTGTGTTTGGGTGTACGCTCGGAAGGTTTCCTCTTCAGATGTCATGATAAGGGCTTCTTAGTGTTCGGCTTGGTTTGTGATCGTTCGAGGAGCTCGCGACTTAAATAGGACGAGGAGCGGAGATAACGAGACCGCGGAATTGGCCCGCGGGTTATCCGGTTACGCTGCGGAGTCCATTGTGCGAAACGTGTTGAGCAAGTCCTTGAGAAGTGAGATCGGTCAGCCGGTGTTGGTCAACTCCGAAATCCGGTGGTGCGGCGCTCAAGTCCGCTAAGGACTTTCTCTGAGCCCCTGGTTCGGAGGCATCACCATCGCGATGTATGGCCATGAGCGTCCTCATGTGGAACACCGCAAACATTGGACAGTGACGATGATGAATTACATAGGCAAAGATGAGAGAATATGGTGACGAAGATTGCTCTGATCGAGTGCTACTTGAATATTATTGGCGACATCAGTGTACGTTGGGCCGAAAACGCGAAGTCAGTACGTGGCGACAACACACAAAAGAAGTGCCTTATCCTACTGGCCGACTCCACAGTATTTGACTTCTACTACGCCTGCCATGTCTCCCTTGAATTTGAATGATAATCCGCTCGGGAGATATTGAGCCTGGCAAGAATCGTGACAAGAGCTGTTAAGGATTTAGGATCGTCAATTAAACCTTGACACCGAGACAAAATTCTAAAGGTAATGAATACATCAGGAATCAATACAGGAAAAACATTCAAAAGAGAATACAATTAGAAGAGAGTAAGAGAACAGGTCAACACCAAACGGGCTGAATCTGTCTAAGCACTGGATCTCGTACCGCCGACGACTTCCGCGAACCCTTTGGAACGGGCTCTGCCCAGGACCGACTCTTTTGGCCGGACGACTTGTAATTCGCATTTGTAGTGGCACGGTTCAGTGAGCACGGCTCTTGTGCCATAGTGATATCGTTGCATACTTCAGCGGCAGATAATTTGATCTCGCGGTGTTTGAGATTGAGCATGTGGAATGAGTCATACTGGGCTGCTGGCGAGGAGAACGAAGACGCTCTCCCCGAATTATTCGAGATTTTCTCCACTTCGGCCTCAAAAGTAGTAGTATCGTATGAGTCAGCAAATGACGCCGACTGGTCGTGAATGTCTTGCGGGCCGAAGCAATGGAGACAGTCTGGATCGAACCCATATCCGCTACAGGTTCTTGTGCCAGTAACGACGAACTTAGGAATGGCTCCGACCATCATTGCCTCACACGGACCCATGACGTGTGATTTCTTTGTAATAGCAGGGTTTAGATGGTCCCGCTCGTCAGCTTTCACGACTCTAGCAACAGACAAGTCCCTGATCTCGCGTTGTTTAAGATTGAGCGGGCGGATTGAGTCATGCTCTCTTTTCTTGACATCATCCTCGAAAATAGTAGTATTGTAATGGTCAGAAAACGACACCGAATGATTGCGTATGTTTTGCATGCTAGCGTAGTGAGCGCCGTCTACATTGATTCCATATCGATTGCAGATTGTGGTGTCACCTACGACACCCTCGTCGTAGACATCAGCAGCGGCGGTGACGAAGGAGCACATATCTTCGGTGTTCTCGTCGTCGTCGTCGTAGACTTCACCAGCGGCGGTGACGAAGGAGCACATCTCTTCAATGGTCTCATCGTCATCGTCATCGTCGTAGATGTCAGCAGTGGCTATGGTGAAGGAGCACTGTTCTTTCGCGGTCACGAGAGCCTCCTCGCATACTGCTGCACGGATTCTGGTTGTCAGCGGCTCATTTGGGGCGAGGTCCTGGAATCCGTTCTTAATAAGGATGGTATCTAGAGAGCACACATCTTCAGCGGCAACGTCGACCTCGCCTATTTCAGAAGCTGTAAATATTTGTTTGACCTCGCATTCTTCCAGATCGAAAATGTCGAACGAGTCATGCCGGATTGCTGGAGAGAACGTAGACACTGTCTCCCAGCTAGCATCTACAATCGTCATGTTTTCGGCGTCAGCGTCGTAACTAGTATCGTCGTAACTAGTATCGTGAGAGTCAGAAAACGACCCCGAGTGGTCGAGACAGTGCTGGCTGCTGAACCTGTGGAGACAATCTGGATTGAATGCATGTCTATTGCAGGCTGAAATGCCCAAAATAACCATCTCCTCGCAGTCTTCCGCGGGTGCTTCGCCAATCAGTGAGTTGCCTGTCCCACTGATTGGTAATTTATTCCTTGTACTGACAAGATTCAGATTGTGAGATGCTTCAAAGGTCCCTCCGACCCCTTCGCTTTGAGCAAGGACAGGCAATTCCTTGATCTCGCATTCTTCCATATCGAGCGCGCGGAATGAGTCGCGCTCGACTGCTGGAGAGAACGTAGACACTGTCTCCCAACTGTCTTCTAGTATCGAGATTTCCTCGACGCCAATAGAATCGGCAGTGGGACCGTCGTAAGTGTCAGACAACAACACCGTGTAGTCAAAAATATCTGGCATGCTGGTTCTGTATTTGCCATCTGGATGAAACGCATATCGAGAGTAGGTTGCCGTACGGACGAATACAATCTCGTCGGACTCTTCTTCTTCGGCAAGAATGGTTGTCATAAATGGATCGCCTTGCGCTATAACCAACGATTCATTCTTGGTAACAGCAGAATTCAATAAGCTCTTCTTTTCACCCGTCTCGTCTTCAGAAACTTCAGTAGGAATGGTGAGGATCGTCGGCTCTGTTTGGCCGATGACCAGTGATTCATTATTAATAGCAGGATTCAAAAAATACAACTCTTCAGAACTCTCGACAACTTCGTCGGGGACTTCGACAGGAACAGTGCCGGTCACAGGTGCAGTTTGCCCGATGACCGCGGATTCATTATTAGTAACAGCAGCATTAAAAAAGCACGACTCTTCAGAATTCTCGACAAACTCGTCCGGGAAGTCCGCAGGAACAGTGACGATCACAGGCTCAGTTTGCCAGATGACCGCGGATTCATTATTAGTAATAGAAGCATTAAAAAAGCACGACTCTTCAAAGGTCCCGACAATGTCATCCGAGACGTCAGCAGGAACAGTGAGGGTCACAGGTTCAGTTTGCCCGATGACCGCGGATTCATTATTAGTAACAGCAGCATTCAAAAAGGACGACACTTCAAAGGTCTCGACAATGTCATCCGAGACGTCAGCAGGAACAGTGAGGGTCACAGGTTCGGTTGGACCGATGACCGCAGATTCATTTTTGGTAACAGCAGCATTCACAAAGCACGAGTCTTCAGCAGCCCAAACGAGCGCCTCCCAGAACTCGTCAAGGTCTGTTATATATGAATAATTCAAGGAATTGGCCTCTTGAGCGATCTCGAGGACCTCGTCAGAGATTTCACAAGGAACGGTGGTCCCTTTAACAGTAGAATTAAATGAGCAGGGCTCTTCAGTGGTATCGACAACTTTCGAGACTTCGACATGAACAGTGACAATCACTGGCTCAGGTTGTCCGATAACCGGGGATTCAATCTTGGTAACAGCAGGGTTCAACAGGCACGACTCTTCGGCAGTCACAGTATCGACAGCAACGATATCAATGCTTGTGGTTTCTTCGGTGACAGCAATGCCGTCGGTTGCCTTCGATTGAAAGATCTTGCGCAGAGGTGAAACTAAACCATTGTCAATATGGAGTATGTCTAGGCCGTTTCGTGATCGTTCATACCTTTGCCTTCGCGAGACGACCCGTGCGTCGACTCATGAACGTGAAAAGAAGATGATGTCTTACGGCGAACCCAATCGCGGAAGCGCTTCCACTTGTTGCGGTCTTTGCCTTTACCAGCCAACGGGAAGGGATGATGCAAATGCACTTCTGCAGGGGTAGCCTCGGTCTTAGGGACCTTGTGCTGTTCTACTCAGCATTCATACTTTCAACATTCAATATATTACTCACGTGAAGAATAGTTGTAAAGAGTCCGCGTCTGAACGGGTTCTTCGGGGCACGTTCGGGAGCTACAGTGGTCAACTCCCGGGCTGCCGAAGCAGCAGGCTCGAACAGCGGAGAAGCGTTAAAAGTAACAGTCGCCTTACACATGGTGGCAGGTATTGACAGAAATGGAGATTGGAAGTGTTGAAAGTCAGCGAAAGAGCTATAAAGCAGTAAGAGTTGGAAATGAGAGGAAAGTGAAGAAAGAGGAGCGAATCAGGCCGACTCGGAGCATCCAGAGATCTATATATGCCTTGCAGCGGTGATCTGCAGGCCATTTCGCAACGGCGGCGAATGTCGAGATACTTTCATCCAATCAACACTTGCTTCAGGACAAATTGGAATTGCATGTGGTTATGAACATCCGAGGTGGGGCAACCGATGAATCCATCGCAGTATGAGACCTGAGTTGCATTTTTGGGTAGTACAAACCACGGCTTCGGTTCCCGGAAGAACAGTCTCTATTCCTAAGGTGTGAGTCTGTAAGAAATGCTTTTTAATTATCGCAGGGTAATCGAATTCAAGTAAGTTAAGTGATAACTAGTATTTGACGAAGCCATTGCCATGCAACTCTAGGAAACAGAAGCTGGGCCAAGGGCAGTCTTGCCCTCTTCCGGCGCCGCAGAATCAACCTTAACTACCACATGGCACAGAGGTTGTCACGATAAGACGACGATGTCAAGGTGGCCCATTTCGCTACAATGACAAAAGAATTCGAGATGCTAGGCATAGCCATGCTGACATGCTATCACATCTAGATCCTGGCAAACAAGACCTGTTTCATCTGATTTACAAAGTCCGTTCGATACTAACTTCAGATCGCAGGGTGAAATCCCCACGGGGACATGTAATTATTGCAAAGACAACAGAAAATAGGCGGTGACCAGGAGATAGGATTGGCCTTTGGCCCGGTCAACGCTCTGACGATATCAAGAATATATTATACGAATGGCAATCAAGCAAGACAAATGGGCGGTGTCTGCTTTCCAGCACTCGCCCTCTTCTCGTTCAAGATTCAACCACCAATTCCATATTCACCAGATTTAGTATCTCGACCAAGACCATGAATTAAGTTTAAATTCGTTGTATAGCTAATACTTGTACCCTGAAGACAACTTTTAATTGCTACAAGCCTTTGCATGGAGGTAAATCACTTCTCTGAACAACAACATTCCTGGTCTCTATTCCAAAGCTCTTGCTAGATGAAACGGAAGAGATAATGAAGTATGAACCTCACAAGAATCCAGATTTTGTATTAATTTAGTTAAAAAATGATCCCGAACTATGATGAATACCAGTAGTAAATTACAGTGACCGGATCTGGGCCCTAACCCGCACTGTAAGGATTGGCAATTCAATATTTGAGCTCCCATGACAACTGTCATCCCGAAGCCCGGACTATCGGCAGATAAATTCTCTAGACATGCCACTGTCACTAACAGAAGAATCATATCTCAACGGGTCGCTTTCGCAACGGCCCCCATGTCGGCCAGATGGGCGGGATCAATTACAGTTCAGACCAATTGATGCCGCAGCAGGAATTTTACCTACCACAAATGGATCTGCGCGAATACGACTAGACGATGGTGGAGAATGCATTGTTGGTGTAAAGGCTGAGGTAATTACGGTCTCGGGATCTTCAGATGATGTGCACGTCGAAGTCGATTGCGATATGTAAGATTTACGACGGGAGCTGCCAGATTGGTGAATTTTTCGCTAACTCTTGGGATAGTGTCGGGATACCCGCAAACAGTCCGATGCAGAATTTGCTCTGCTCAACGCTAGAAACGGCGCTTAAGAATTCGCTGCCGTCTGATTTGCTTCGGATTACGAATAAGTACAGGTTCAAGATATTCGTCGACGGCATTATTCTCGACCACGTATCGCACCCACTCACGTTATTTTCCATGACGACATACTTGGCCCTGCTTGACACGCGCTTGCCGCGCCTCGCGCCGGACTCACTCGGAGAGCAGGACAACGACAAGGACGAGATCGGAATTCCACAATTTTCGAGTGACTGGGCAGACTCAGATCGGCTTTGCAAGAGTTGGTCGCCGCCTCTTGTCCAGCATGGGATAATTGTGGGCAAGAATGTGTTTGTGGATGCGACTGGAGAGGAAGCGGAGGTTAGCGATGGAGGATTATTGACTATTTGGCATAATGGGCGGGTAGTTGGCTTACGGGTAGTGAATACGCGAGACTCGTCGAAGCAAGTGTTTAGTATCAACATCATTGGCAACGCGGTTGAAGTGCTAGCGAACGCATCTCGAGAGATAGAAAAAGGACTCAAGGGAATCAGGACGTCGTAGATAACATGTAGATTATATTGGATAGTATCGATTTGCATTCATTTTATTATTTGTACGATAGTTAGATACAGAAGGCTGTACTTGCATTTTCCACATTTCCTTCAAAAACAGCGTTGCCAAAGAATTGTACACATATACCATATCTGGATTCTCATTAAGTGCCAAAGAGATGGCTGGACAAACGCGCGCCCAATGCCCTAACCCACACTATGGGTAAGGGCTTCTTTTGCTAAACGCGTCCGAAAGCGGCAACCGCGCTCCGCCCAAAACGGTCGGCAACCGGCGCGGTTTGGTCCCGGCTCCTTGGACAGAGTTGAACCCCCCAAGGAATGGCACAAAAAGGTGACTCCGTCCGCACTAATGTCGTTTTTCTAGTTATCCATAACTATCCATAACCACATTCTTGCTTTGTTGTGGTCCCTCCCTACGCGTGCCGTCTTTGGGTTGGGCATACATATCTTTATGTTGGATATACTAGTATTAGTGGCCTGCGCGTAAAACTTCCACTGGTTGTCCTCGTCGCGTCTGTTAGGGGTCTGTAGCTAGCTTTTGCCAAGCTAGAGAGAGAGAGATGTTCTTCCACACCACACAGCCGCAACTGCAGCCTGGGCAATACGCTGAGTATAACATGTTCCAGCATGGTTCACCCAATGGATCAAGCTTTGGAATGCAGCACACGGCGGGAATGTCGCGCAAGCGAACTGTTCAGGAGGCATACGACGAGGACGTCGAGACAGAGTTCTACAGCGGTTATAGTTGTGGCAAGATTGCGAGCATGAAGAAGCGAAGCGAGAAACCTATCGAGACGCATATTCACGGTATGTTCCTGCTCTGCCTGTGTCGTTTAGAGTCCGACGTGTGCTGACCCAAGATCTTTTCGCAGCGTCAACTCTGCGACGACTTTTCGCTGCCGCTCAAGCCAAGCAACAATTCCAGGGCGGCTCTCGAGCGTCGGGATCTCTGTCTTCCGGTGACCTGTCATGCGAAGACTGCGATAATACGATTATGTTAGACGAATACGCGTCCGATCCGGACTCATATTCATGCTTCAGCTGTAACCGTACGGTTTGCTGGCGTTGCTCCTTACGATCGCAGCTGACCAACAACGCGCTCGAATGTCTGCAATGTGCAAACTCGAGGGCTACAGAGCAATAAGTGGGGGGAAAGTATTGTACATTGAATTTTTTTCTTGTGGAGCAGTGATATAGACCAAATGGGGTTTGCAGCGTGAACGGAAATCATGGTCCAAAGTATTGTTGATTTATTGCTTTATATCGCACTTCTGAGTCCCAGTGCAGTATTGTGGTGTATGGTGTTATTGCTTGCTTCTGCATGATTGCTTTTTTTTTTTTTTTTTTTTTTTTTTAAAAAAATTTGGGGTTTGCAAGTTGCAGAAAATTGTATATAACAATCGAGTTGTAAAAGTTTCTCTTTTATCAGGGCGTCGTCCAGTGCGACGCCGAGATTCCGGTGGGCGATTTGTTGTGACACATAGCTAAATAACGTGAAACAAACAATGTATATTTTTATTATAATAGTTACTTGTGATATTATTACGCGCACGTTAATATTTCTCTTCTCGCCAGCTGGGACGAGTTGAGGAGTTGGCTTTATACTGTAACCTACGATAAGTAAGCCGCATGAGATTTCGAGAACGGTGTCAATTACATAGCCGCAAGAAGATCAATCACAGGCTCGTGGATCGACAATTAGCTGGGAAAAACTTATCTCGTAAGTACAAAAGTTGCGTTTTCGATTCAATTGCGAGTTACCCAGAAATAAAATGACTCGCGAAAAAGGAGTATATGCTTATATGAGACAGGTAAAATTCCACAATGTCATCGGCCGCATCTTCCAAACAGGCTGGCCAGGCTGCGACCGTGCAAAGCGTTCCACCGTGAGTTTATTGTTCATGTCATGTCAATATAGTCCTAACGATGGGTTTCGCGGGTAAATAGGAACGTGATCAGGGCACTTGCTATGTTTACTGTCGCAATGGTGACGGCGCCGCTAGGTTCGTTCTATATATCACTAAACTACATTTTTGGTACGTCGTCCACTTGTTGCCCACATTTTTGGTGGGGAGAACTAATTGTTATCATTAGATGGAAATAGACAATGGGCCGGGCTCGTGGCAGCTCTGGTTGCAAATGTCGTTGTTATTGGCTACGTGATGTTTGCATGGAACGAGGACGGAATGGCGTATAGCAAATCCGACGAGGGAGCAGAAGAGACCAAAAAGTCAAAGTAAAATTATTCCAAATTTGGGCTTTTTACAATGTAAAATAAAGTCTTACAAAACGATTGACGGCGCGGGTTGGAGTTGTGGCTTTTTGATGGGAATTTTTCCACCTCTTGCACCAATGTTGTCAGCAGTGACGCTCTTGTAATAAATGTATAGTAGGAGAAACCGCCTAGCTTGTCGCCCTTATCCTTGCGAATCCAGACTGGCACACTCTCATAGTCTCATGTTCATCATTTACAGAGAAAAAGAACCTTGGGTCTCCGACTTTAAGTTTCCGCATTAATCACTACACACCAAGTGGATTGTCCCACTGGTTTCTCCCACTCGGCACTGGGAGCTTAACAATAGTAGCGGTCGCGAGGCATGGTCATCCCGGGAAGATGTCAGATCTGCAAAAGACTTTGTTGAAATCCAAATTACCAAAGTCTTCGACCCCGGATCTCGTGCTTGCGGAAGAAAAATCCGAGGAAGCATCTTGGGAAGACCGCGATCGGGCCGACGAGGACGATTCGCCAACTCCTCCCCACGATGTTGCACCCGTTGAATTTGCGGTTCCTGAACTGTACGGCCTGGTTTTGTATCGAGAGAAAGATATATATATTAACGTGTCTCGTTTTCCAGACGTCCCCGACAGCAGCACAATCAGCGTTACAAAGCAACACCTTGGAAAGTGTTTTGGCATGACTGCGAATCATTAGACCTCTCGACCTCACCATGCGCGTTCAAGGTATATTACACGATGCCAACACCATCGCCGTCTAAATCCCCGACATGGTTCATATTTCACCACGGTGCCGGGTCAAGCGCCTTGACGTTTTCGGTCTTGGCTGCCCGCATTCACGAATCTTTGCCTGAAGTTGGCGTCTTGGCTTACGACGCGCGAGGACATGGCGCGACCAAGTGCGAGGATCAGAATGAAAGGGACGCAAGTTTGGATACGCTGGCCCGGGATTTGCTTAGCATTGTTGCCCACGCAGTGCGGCTTTCTTCCGTGCTGCCGGCCGATGGCAACCAAAAACCGGTCGAGGTCGTGTTTGTTGGCCATTCGCTCGGCGGGGCAGTCGTGACCGAAGCGGTCCGGCGATTTCCTGAATTGTGGCCGCAAGACAACCTGTTGCCGAAGCCTATTATAATCGGGTTGGTTGTTCTTGACGTCGTCGAAGGGTCTGCCTTGGAAGGATTAGGCAGTATGCGATCATACCTGGCCAGTCGACCACAGTACTTCAGGTCTCTCGAGGATGGGATTCGGTGGCAGTAAGTGAATTTTTTTTTATTTTGCAAATACTTGTTTGTCTTAATTAAAAACTAGTGTTAAATCGCATACGGTGCGCAACACAGTGTCGGCATCTGTTTCGGTCCCTGGAATCATCCAACCAAGTCTAAATGGACGGTACAGATGGATTACAGATTTATCGTTGACCGAGCCATTCTGGAAATCGTGGTTCACGGATTTATCTTTGAAATTCCTCGAGGCACGGTCAGGCAAGATGCTGGTCCTGGCTGGCACGGACCGGTTGGATAAGAAATTGACCATCGGACAGATGCAGGGAAAGTACCAATTAGAGGTCTTACCAGAAGTTGGACATTTTATACAGGAGGACGCGCCAGAGAAGTTAGCCGCGCTGGTATGTTATAACATATGGAAGAGAGTGTGACTGTCCCAATATTTTTACTAACCTATACGGTTTAAAGCTCGGCCAGTTCTGGCAAAGAAATAGACGGGGAGCAGCACTTGAAATCAAGGCACTAAACGCGCATTCGCGTATATGGGGCAGCTCAGGGTCTGCTACGCCAAGTCCGAATCCGGAATAGTTAAATGGCCGATACCGGGTTTGATAAACGTCATCGCGTGTCCGATGTAAAAATAGCCCTTACAATAATATGCGCATGGCATTTGCGGTTTTATCCGGGAAATGTTATTTGAAATATGTTGCTTCCTATTGTGGTCACGCGAATATGCAAAGATCAGTCTACGAAATCCTCTATATCGGGCTTCACAATACCACTGAGGTCACCAGCTGGGACCCTATACCATTTCGTAGATTTACACCCAGAATAGGAGCTCGCACCGCAGTGCGCCACAGGAATTTAAGATTATAAACCTCCGAACGACGTCACTGTGCTTAATAGATATTTGTGACAAAATTTTTTTTATTATTAATTGCTGCTGGCAAATATGGGAGTACTGTAATGGCCAATGCAAGGTTTTACCTAACTTTGGTCCGTCGGAATGCAGTGCCAGTAGCGAGCAGCGCAAGCATCCGATAGTTAGGGGAAGCCTGGCCAGGTGGGCGCACGAGGTTTTGCAAAGAAGCGGTTTTAGCTATGATATGAACAGTCCCGTGATCGGCGCACCTAGCCAAGCCCCAGAACACGGCACATATGGTCGCACGTTGCACAGCTAATTTGTGCAAAACACACCAGGGCATTTTCGTACGACATTTGGCAATAGAACGCAGCAGAAACTCGCCTGGCGCCCTGCCACAGCGGGAGTGTGGCGCGGGTGGCTGGGGTAAAAGGGTAGGCGAGGCAAATTTCTCGCCTCAAGATTCAGGGCGAGCGCGCTAAGCCTAAAGCGGCTAGCGTTGCTCATCGCCCGGCCGCTCAGAATTTTTGGCGGCGCGCGGTCGCGAATTAGAGACGCGCCCCCTTTTGGTTTGCTTTTCGCTCATGCCCGTGATCTGGCCGCGTGCTGCCTCAGAGTTGCGGTTTGGCCGTTTGCAAATTGGCTGCTATATAAGCACTCGCACTCCCCGCGTCCTCTTCTCGTTCCATCCTTGTTTTGCTCCTTTGCTTTTTTAGCATCCATCACCTACCTCGTACTTACTACTCTCCTTTTTCCAATCAACCTTCATCTGCACAAATGGCTACTGCTACTACTGGTACGTAAAATATGAAAATGATCTGGCTCCAACGATTTGCGGCAAAAATAAACTGACTCAAGGCTCTGCAGCCCCTGCTCCCGCGGAACCAATCGTCGAGCCCGCCGTCGCTCCCGCTGCCGAAGAAACAGTCGCTCCTGCCGCTGCTCCTGCTGCTGAGGCCGAGGCCGAGGCCGAGGCCGCTCCAGAAAGGTCAACTAAGCGACGTAGCTTCATTCCATCTGGCGTCAGCGACAGACTCAGGAAGTTCATACACAGGGCTGTCCCTAGGAGAGAGAAGCAGCCAGCCAAGACCGCGGCAGTTGCCGAGGAGCCTGCCGCTGCTCCTGCTGAGCCTGAGCCTGAGGCTGCTGCTGCTCCTGCTCCTACTGAGGAACCGGTCGCATCAGAACCTGCTGCTGCTGCTGAGCCCGCTGCCGCGGAGCCAGCTGCTGAAGCACCAACTGAGGAGGCAAAGTAAATAATCAATATGATTGCATCGTTACGTCTCTTTCATTGTTTGGCTGTCCCCGTTCTTCATCGCTAGGTGTTATTTTTTTTTTGTTGACTGGGATATGGTTTATTAAGTCGTCGGGTGGTTTCCTCTCTTCCATATATTAATTAATATGTAATTTTTAATGACTCTTTTCCGACTATTCAACGCTTTTAAATCATACTAATACTGGTCACTATTTGAATAATATTATTATGTTTGTCTGTGTGTTGTGTGCAGCAAAGAATGGACGGTGGTATTAATACATGTAACAATAGCCTTTCACTTTCATCTTTCCATATTTTCTATATTTAATTTTATTTTCTTTTGACTTTTTTTTAATTATAAGATTAATGAACGGGTTGTGATGTGCGCGGGTATATTGCAGCTGGTTGGTAATAACTGTACTAATGCCTTGGTATGTCACCATGTCGATGTATTTCCTTCTTCAACAATAATTTAATTTTACTTTATTTTGTTCTCACTACTTTTTGTGTATGGGTTGCTTCCTTCCCTGTCACATGTTGCTACTGCTGGGTTGCGGGACATTATTGATTGTTGTTGTTGTGTTTGTGGCTTCCTTTCGGGTGCGTTGGTCGCGATTAAAATTGCGAAAAAAACCAACTATGGCAATCAACTTTGAAACGCGCCTGGTTTCACGTGTTACCGCTACAGGCTCAGGGTACGGGGAAATAGCATTCATTGTGACCAAAACAAAGCAATTGTGTGTTTTGATAACACTAAAACCCTAATAATAATATGCTTCTAACGGTTTGGTCGCTCACATACATCGCGGGCAATATTATACGGTACGGCCGCCCTCGCTTGAATTATCCAAGCAGGCTCGCTCTCTTATCAACAAAATTTAAAAATAAGCACCCGCACTTTTGGAGGGTAATATGTATTGTTACTAAAATTGGCGCTAGTATTATTTGACGCGCGGTAATAATAATCGAGGATCCAGAGCAGACACCGGGTTAGGGCAAGTAGGTGTAGGCTAATGAGATACGATGGGATGTTACAACCGGAAATAGGCATAGCGCCTGTTCCGTCCAGATGTACCAGCTCAATATAAACTGTATCAAATTAACAACCCTCATGCTTACATCAGTGACTGTATATCTCCCCACATTGCATCAAAATCCACGTTCTCATCACCAACTTCATCATCAGAGAGGTCATCACCGTCTCCGGAACTCGCGTTTTCCTCTGCCAAAAAATTTGAACAAAGCAACTTAAGTCTGATTTCTTTTACGAATAAAAGCCGCGTCCGAATTTGAATCCCGAAGATTAGCTTATTCCGAGTCCAATTTTTCTCTCTTCTTTCACTGTCGAGGTCGCTTGAATAATGCTGACGGTCACCTGAGCGCCAGCGTGCATCGAGGCTGACAATCGACGGAAAGGAGCTTTTGTAGCAAGACTGGAGGCGACCGCGATCCATGGGCATTACTCAGCAGTCGGTCTGCTCATCTTTTCATGGCTCAAGTATCCTGTATAGTTCCGCAACAGTCTACATATATGAATGCGACGTTAGGCAGACCTTTCCGTCTGGACTGCTGGCATGTATTTACCAATAATAATACCACTTACCGTACCTGAACCACGTCTCATTTGACCGAAGCACTGGGAATGGCTCCCCGTCAACATGAACTGTAGAGCGAGCATGAACAGGGCCCAGACCAGTCCAGACCAGGCACAGCAAGCCCACAAGGACATTACACTTCGTGGGACCTTCGTTTTCGAGCGGTAGCAGATATAAATCCGCCAGCTCGATCTCACGCCTGTTGTCCCCACGCATGAGCACGCTAATCACCAAGAACGAAATCCAGGATGCCCTGAATGCGATCGTCTGGACGGGACAGGCGGGCTATTTTCAACATGCCTTCGGAAATTGTAACCATCAAAGATGGATGGATCTAGCACCACGATCGGCATAATTTTGTCTTATTTCTTTCATGCACGTTAGTAGAATAAGTGTTCAACATTGCTTGTACATTAGCGGTCCGAGGCTTCGGCTGCACGGCTAATGCCAATGAAATCGATTCTGGTGCACTGCCAGCATCTGAGTATTGTGCAGGAACATTTCGCTTTCCAGTGCAAGACCTCCACCAACAGCTGCAAGTTTCGGCGGTGCAATAAGCGAACTAATTGTAATATTTGGAGTGCCTGCATTGCTAGTGACGTCAATGCTGACACTAGATAAGGCCACCGGTTGGCTGCAGATCCTGATCCTCAGCTGAGTGTTGGCCCAGCATCAGTTGAAAATTTGGCGTCGCAATTGCTGACGGCGACGGCGACGTGCTTCGAATCGTGCTGGTGGAACTTGTCTCCGTAAACGTCTGTTTAACTTGTTACTGGTACTGTGTTCCCCGGGTTGGATTGCGGAAATTCCGCTCTCGCTTCGCGCGGTTAATAGGCGTGTCCCGAAGGGTTAGGGTGATCCAACATTTGACGGTTTATCAGGGGTGGCTCGGCTCTTAACTGTCCAACTCTCCATCATTAACCAATTGGGTCTCTCGCTTCGTCGCTAATGGTTGCAGAATTGCGCTACCGATATCGAATTCGGTCTATATTATTTACTCTCATGGCAGTATGCGTGTACACTGTCTATCTAAATTGACGAGCCACTCATATTGGACGGAAAATGTATCAACGAAGAATATAGATTTTCTTCTCCTTTGGTTGACAGTTTCGACTGGAATAGTAGATGCAACTACATATCCGTTCTTCAATGTTTTTGTTTCGAATATGACCGGCAATGTGACATTTATTGCTCTAGCTGTCGCACAGATGCATTTGCACACAATCTCGGCGCCAAATTCCGTGGTCGCAATGATAGGATTTTGTTCAGGTGTTTTGCTGAGTGGCCAACTTGGTCACATATTTGGCCCTGAATCAAGATGGTGGGTATTCACAACGCTGACGGTGCAATTGTTACTGGTGGTCCTATCCGTCATTCTCACTTCCTGCATAACTTTCGACGCAAATAGTCCGAAGGTTCTGGGATTACTCGTACCATTAGCCCTGAGCTACGGCGCTCAATCTGCAACAAGTCGAGGACTCGGAGTTCCAGAAATCCCCGGTTAATATCACTGGTGCTATGATCGATCTGTTTTTAGATAGGAATTGCTTAGTGCCGAGAAACAGACCTAGAAATAGGAGAGCCGCGTTTATTGTCTGCCTATTCGCTGGTGCCGTATTTGGCGCACTGACTGCTAGGATGGAGAAGCCTGCCGTTGCATTGGCGTTGGCGGCGGCAGTTAAATTTGTGGCAGTCGGCGCAGTGTTGTTCATTCCTGCAAATGAATGAATAGGAAGCATAATGGGCACTTTTTTGTAAGTTTTTGGAGTTATTTTGGAGTGACTGGAACGTACGATAAGGATTGCAGCTTGCCGGGGCTTATATTACATTAACCAATTAATGCTGTTGTTACTAGCAATCATTATTGCAGATATCATCCTGTGGAATGAAACAAAAATTCCAGGACCAACGAGTAAAAGTAATCCCGACAATGACATTTTCACCACCCACGTTATCATCGCAATTATTCCCTATATGGATGCGGTGTCTTCCCGAGGGTACGTGTCCCCCGTAACCCGATCAGCCTCACGTGGCGCGGCGCAGATCATCTCCTCCTCCTGGGTCCGTCGCAACCAGGATTCGGTGGCATCTCGCGAGGTTGGTGGTGTTAACATTAGGCAGTTGCCAATAGCGTTGGATTCACTTTCACTTGGCCAGCGCCAATACGACTTATGGGATCAACGGATGAATCTTCTGCGCCGGACAAGGTCGTGAACGCCAACTATAACAGCGCACTTGACCTCCAGAAGAGTAACCCTCCGGAGCAGAGACTGGATATTCATCTGCCTCATGCATAGTATTTGAAGCTAGAAGAAGCATTTTTCAATTTATATCCGGAGTCCCTGAAGCTGCGGTATAGTATACCAGTTGCACATTTCGTTGTTCAAAATGTAATCGCTGACGGTTTTTTTTGGTCATAAGTACCCTTCATTGTCATATGACAGTTTCACCGAGACAGTAACCGTGGTGACGTGTCCCGCTAAAATCCATGAATCCGCCGCAGGGGTTATCAGTAGTGCAATCTACGCATTACGCAATATCTGTCTACTTATAGTGAGGAATTAGCAGAAGTTATTGGGTGGTATGGATCCACCATGACTGACGACTTTGGAAGCGTGTTTGGGGGGAGCACGAAGCAGTCAGATGGAGGAGTGGATTATGATGGAAAGGTGACAGTCGTGGTCGAAGTCGGGTTCAGCGAAGACTATATGAACATCTGTAGAAGCAAGGACATGTGGATCGATGGTCACGGTGTTAATGTCTATATATTGGTCTGTCTCACTGAGAGACCCCGGTTTTAAATCCTACTACCGAGTACGGGGAATATCGGAGATGTGGACGCTGTGATTGCTATAATGGAGAGAACTATAAATGAGACGTTGGACTTGAATCTCTCGAACAACCGCCATGCTCTAATTTTTGTACCGAGGCCACAAGCGGACCGGGGAACTGAAGGACGGTTTCATTGAAACCTGGAGAGCGGGTACTAGTGTTTCTTCGATATACGTGAGTCGTATCGTCCGTCATATTGACCTTGTGAGGCTAAATTCTGACGTGCACAACTCTGCAGGACCTGATTCAAAATGGGCATACCTGTGATCTGCCTACCACGCTTGGAATTAAGATGAGTGACTTTTTTCCGGATAATGCATGGCGAGCTGCAAACATCCCAGACGAAGTTATTCCATTTAGTGGGACTCGTTATGTCCGAAAACTTACACGGGCCATGGCCGCAACTGCATTAAATCGCGCGAAGAGGTTCATCAAAAAAGGAGGAAGACGAAGAAGAGGAGGAGGAGGAGGAGGAAGTGGAAGTGGAAGTGTTAAGAATAAAATAATAGTGAAAATTCAATAACAGACAAACTAAACAAGAGAACGCTAATAATTGGCAAATGACTAAGAATAAGCAAGACAAAGAACAAGCGAGACCAATGGGACCTGGCAAGAGCAAGCACGACTTCAAATGATGATGATGATGGTGGTTGCAGCTCGTGCTTCTCAGCTTGACAAACAGTTAGTAATAATTCCACCAACCCAGATCAAACCCGCGAAAATACGAAAGAGACCTCTCAGAATCATTAAATCAGTATTTTTGTAAGCTCATCGAAGCTGAATCTCACACAGTGTGAATAATTCGTCGTCATCGAGGTCGCCTCAGCACATTGCCACTATAAAAAAAAGAATCAAACATACCAAATCATATGAATCCAGTATATTACGACCCACACATTTAATAAATTACCTAGAGTATTATGAGCCAAGACCGTTTTGAATATAAACTTGAACCACACAAGTGTTGGGAAACTGGCACTGAGAACGAAACCGATCTGACTCTTTCATAAAAATATTTGTACACCGAAAGGGTTTTCAACATGCATGATTATGCCCGCACGTCGTTAGACACTTTTTCTTCATCTCGCCCCGTTCTCCTCTGAAACCAGCAGTCTTGCATCCGATAACGAAAGTATAACACTGTTAAAAAAAATTACCTAGATATGCGTTAACTTCAAGCCATTTTCAATCGCACTATACGCAGCAGAAGATCGGCCAGGATATATTCGCTCATACAAGGCTGAAACTTAAAAAAATAGTTGTATTGTGTCTGCATATTTGAAGCTCGGCATCGCAAATATGTGCTGGTACAAACGGTGTAATCATTGCAAGAATTTTCCCTTTCGCCCCCTCCCCTGCTCTGCAATACCTTAACAATATGAAATCCGTTCCATACCTGTTGTTAAATTAATGCTATAGAAAACAATAGTAACATTGACGGCCAGTAAAAGTGTAGAGAAACATTATTAGGCTGTTCGGGTTTTGATGGAACCAATTTGAAAGTGATTGTTGCAAAAATTTATAAGAATTTGGCTTTAGGGCTGGCACAAGCAAGGGCTAATTTCACTGGGTGCCTGGCAACGCCTCTTGGCTGAGATCCAAACTAAAGCAGTTGGCTGTCCCAACCCCTGCAATACCATATGATGCCACTGTAGATTTCGACAATATGGACGATGACAGAGTGAAAGTTCAAAGTGCCAGTAATAAGTCTTATGACTACGATTTCTTTGGTTCGTCCGCTGCGGAGCTGAAAGTAGGTGATATGGCCTCCGTGCCTAAAGGGTTTAGAGAGGACATATGTTCCGCTGCTATTAATGCATATTCTGTGGCAGCACACAAACTCGATCGCCTTAAAACGCGTAGAGTGGTCATTTCCACGCACGATCTGATCCCTCCCGCGGCGTGCGACCTCCTTTCCGGTCCTGCCTCAAACGCATCCGTCCTCTGCCGCACACTCGACATGCCGGCACTAACCTCAGCATTCCAGTCATCGAATGTAATTAATGCATTTTAACATCTAACCTACCCACGCTAACTCTACCTTCTATTAACACTCTTATGCAAAACATGCTCCTTCATAGCCAAGCTGCAAAGGGCACAACACGTTGCCAAAACCGTGGTCGTAATGAGCACGGCCCTAACGGCATCCAAGTAACTCAACGTGACGTCCATCTTCCAATACTCTGGCACATTATTAATCTCATCGGCCGAGTCCTGCACCCGCTCAATCACATCTTCGCTTCCTGGCCCAGTTATTCGCTTAGCAAGTGAGGCCGACAATGTATTTTGGAAGATTGCCGCACAACTAGCGACCCCAACGGTCATGCCAATTGTGCGGAAACCGTAGGCAATGGACGTGCAAACTGCCTGGAACTCGTGCGGGACGGCGGCAATAAGACCAACAAGTGTCGTGGTTAGGTACAAACCCCCTCCAAAGCCAGGTAGGAAGAGCGCAATGGAGATAAACATTGACGAAGTGTCCAGTCCGACCGTCGCGAGCATTCCAGAGCCTACGACAAGACAAATTCCGGCCACGATATTCACTGCGTAATATCGACCTGTCAAACGCATGTAATAGCCCCCGAAGAAAGATCCTGACGCACTACCAATGAATTGGGGTATCAGACTTGATCCAGACTTGGTCGGAGTTACGCCCTTAACCGACAACAGGTATATTGCGACATAGAAAATGTTGGTAAAAAAGCCCATGCTCAAGAACCAACCCGTGAGCGCCGAGCCAGCGACGGTCCGGTTCTTGACGAGACCAAGGGGGATAATAGGCTCCACCGCGATGTATAACTCGGTGTAAACAAATCCTACTAGAAGAATGGACGAACAAAGCAAGCTCCCAATCACAACAGGATGGCGCCAAGGGAAGTAATTTCCTCCAGCACTAACCCCGAACAAGAACAAGCAAAGCCCGCTCACGAGTGTGCCGGAGCCGAGAAAGTCGATACGCTTGAGAATATTGAGATCAAGTTCGGCCTTGGGCAGCTTAAGATTCAGTGAGATTGCCACGATCGACAGCACGATGATCGGCCCTTGAATGGCAAAAGTCCAGCGCCAACCGACAGTATCAGCTAAGAAACCGCCCAGAATTCCGCCAAACGCTGCCCCGCAACCATAGAGGATATTGCCAATGCCTTGCAAGAGGCCTCGTTGCCGGAGAGACACAATATCGCTAAGAATTATTGCGCTCAGTGTGTATAAACCCCCACCCCCGGCTCCGGCAATAACTCGAGCTGCAACTAGGAACCAGAGACTGGGGGCAATACCACACAAGACCGATCCAATCCCAAAGAGAACCTAGTGTCTGTCAGCCCATTCATACATACACGGACAGCACAATTCGCATACATTGCACGTAAGTAGCACCGGCTTTCGACCAAACAAATCAGACAGCTTGCCATACAGCGGCTGAAACGTAGCCTGCGCGATGAGATACCCAGTCACGATCCACGACACCGATCTAAACTCATGGAAATCGGACGCAATCTTTGACAATAACGTCGCTACAATAGTACCGTCCAACGCCGCTAAGAAGACACCCACATAGAGAGACAGAAACACTGTCGCTAATGCGCTAGTGGCTAGCTCTTGCCGTTCAAGTTCGTCTGCGAGCGCCTCATCTTCCACATCTTCCAATAACTTCTGCTGTCCCTCGACGACGTCGAGCAGAGGGGTTTCTTCCAACTCTTGAATTTCGTGCTCATCTATTTCTGAACTCATCCTTATGGTACGGTGCTGTATGTGAGAACCTTTGCGAACCAAATAATTAAAAACTCAGAAGATATTTTGGGTATACACTTTCTAACATGACTCATCCGGACAAGCCTTGGACTTGCGCCTGTGGAGCACGGAGCAGGCAGTGGCTTGAAGGTTATCCACCTAGACTTGCGGCGACGGAATCACTTCCAGCCACAAGAAATATAGGAATGCCAATGCCAATATGTCGCCTGCATGAGGAGTAGGACCTATGTGAACCGCGTGCAATTCCCGTACGAACGTGTGCACGTCATTCCTGACTCAATGAGCTTCGAGGATGCGGCAACAATTCCCCTGGTGTACTTGACGGCAATCTACTCGCTGTACCATCTTGGAAACTTAAGGGAGGGTCAGGTGAGAACAACAAAGTCCCTAACCCCAATATACAGTACTAAACGTCTCCCAGTCGGTTCTTATCCACTCCGCAGCCGGTGGTGTTGGAATTGCAGCAATCCAACTTGCTCAGTACAAGAAGGCAGATGTAAGTTTCACGTGCATGCCATGATTAACACAACAGAAAAAAGAAGACTAACATGAAGGAATACACAGGTCTTTGTCGCTGTTGGAACCGATGACAAGCGCGAGTTCCTTGCCAAGAACTTCGGCATCCCCCAGAACCGCATGTTCAATTCCCGCAGTACGAAGTTTGCGGAAGAAATTCGGAAAGCGACCGGTGGACGTGGCGTAGACCTCATTCTCAACTCCTTGATTGGCGAGCTCCTGGACGGGTCATGGAGGCTCACTGCGGATGGTGGTATCATGGTAGAGATTGGTAAGAGAGATATTGTCGACCGGAACACCTTGTCAATGGAGCCATTCGATAGGAATTGCTCGTTCCGCGCAGTGGATCTGTCGTGTACACCAAGGAGATTACTAACGAGCTCATTGGAAGGTTCGTTTTCCCCCTGCTCCCTTCAGCAAAAATCATAATCATCATTATGCTAATCTCGACTATAGGTTGATGGACGAGATCTTCGACCTAGTTGAGGGCGGTCATGCCGGACCCATCCACCCCATCACCACATACAGCTTTGACAATGTGATTCCTGCCCTATCCTATATGTGCCGTGGGCAGCACATTGGCAAGATCGTTATCTCCAGCGGGAAGGAAGACGTGCAGCTCCCAATCAGGCCAGCAGTCCGCAAACTCCAGCTGCAGTCCGATGCCTCATATCTCATAGTTGGAGGTCTCAAAGGTCTCTGCGGAAGCGTCGCCACGGAGCTCGCCACATAATTGTGATGAGCAGGAGTGGCACCAATGATGAGGCATCGGCCAGGATCATTGAGAACTGGGCTGCCTATGACTGCGAGATTACTGAAGCCAAAGGCGATGCTGGTGACATGGAATTTGTCCGCGGTGTTTCAAGTCTGCTCATCCTAAGAGAATAGCCGGTGTAATCCAGGGAGCTATGGTTCTGAGGGTAAGTTTTCCTAGAGCAAGGAGGCTCGCATGTGCTAACATTAAATGCAGGACAAACCATTTGAGACCATGACGCACGATGACTACCACACCGCCATCCATGCCAAAGTTGCGGGTACTTGGAATCTCCACCACGCAGCGAAGCAGAATCAGAAGCAGCCGCTCGATTTCTTCACCATGCTCTCTAGTATCTCTGGTGTTGTGGGCAACAAGGCCAAGCCAACTACGCAGCAGCTAACACATTCCTCGATGCCTTCGCAAGCTACCGAAAGGGGCTGGGACTCAACGCCAACACGGTGGACCTAGGTGCCATTGAGGACGTCGGATACGTCGCTGAGCAGGGCGGTGCCCTCGAGGCCCGCTTTGACAAGCGCCAGTGGACACCTATTAACGAGGGCATGCTGCGCAGGATCATGAACTACTCCGTTTTCCAACAGGACAGTGCCCCTCTCAACTCTATCAGCAGCGCGCAGATTGGCCTCGCCTACCCACTCACGTCTGATGGGTCTGACCTAGCGGAAGAGCCTCGTTTCAGCTACCTCTTCAACAACCTCGGCGGCACTGGTGGTGCCGGAGACGACTCTGATGGGGGCAATGAAACGGACCAGGCAATCATGGAGTTCCGAGTGATGCACACGTCCGGAGCTGATGCGGCTGCCCTGACCAAGGCATCCATAAGTCTGCTACAGGCCCAAATCACCAAAATCCTGCGTCTTGAGGCCGAGATGGAGCCGGGCAAGCCGCTCATGGCATACGGTCTCGACTCGTTGTGGGCCGTTGAAGTGCGTGGTTGGGTCCGACAGAAGCTGGGTGCAGAGCTTAGTACGCTCGATATCACCAACGCAAGCTCCCTCATTGCCTTGGGCGAGAAACTGGTGTCGAAGTTGCCAGCACCCGAGGAGACGGGAAGGTAGATATGAAGGAATGTTGTGCTTTAAGCGATGAAAGAGTGCCTTGTTAAATCTTAGAGTACGGACATGATTTTTGTTGCGATAGCTCGTGTTGAGTCCATTTTATTTACATGCTCACTAGCAGTTTCAATACGGCAAAGTGTGAAGTTTGTGAATTCTGAGGTGTCAAATGATATTGTGTGATCAAAGTAAGTAATTGGATAGAGTGTAAACTACACGCTGAGGTTCTAAGGACAAAACTTAGCCCCTATTTATATTAGTTGGATATCTGTTAAAAAATTCAATGGCTATTCTTTAAGAGATTAGAAGGGATTCTACAGTCTGTTACGATTATTACATCCCTAAGCCGTCAAAAGTAGTTTCACGGTGGCACACTGGTTTACTGGAATGAATTGGGAAGTATGGTTGATTTATGGGTATTTTGCAGGTAAATATTTACATATCTAGGCGCCTTGCAACGCGACTGGTGGAGCGTCATGTAGGTAAAAGTATTAGCAGGGCTATTTGAACTTTACAGGGAACTTTCATTTGGAAGCTGGATGAAGCAGTCTCGAGAAAAAAGAAAGTCGGGATTATATGCTGGCCGGTAATTCACTCAGAATCATATATATAGTCCTCTCACACAATCCACCATGTTCAAGATCTCCACCCTATCAATTTCTGCCTAGAACCAGTATAATCTTTACTTACCAACCCTCGCTTCAACAACATCAAGTCCAGTCATCTTCTTTATTGGCCCATCCAGCGACCCAAACGGCAGAAACATGGAAATTCGAATTAGCCATGCATTAAGACCGCCAGTCCAAATGAGTGGCGGTGGTTTCCGCTTCAACAGGTTCCGCACAATCAACTCCCCATATTCTTCCGTGTCCATAGCTGTCTCAGCAAGCTTCTCCCCATTCATCGATGACTCGACAGCCTCTCTGGCTATTTCATAGAGCGAGCCACCTGGCAAAACAGTCCGTATCTTGTCTTTCTGGGTGTTCATGGCGTTGGATTTCGTGACTCCGGTCTTCAGGTCGACAACGATGATACCGAACGGTGCAAGCTCCAGGCGCTGTGAATCGGAGAACATGGCAATCGCAGCCTTCGAAGCGTTGTACGCGGACTGGAATGGTACAGTAACAACAGAGGCACCAGACGTTTGGTTAACGATCATTCCCTTGGATTTGAGTAGTAATGGCAGGAAGGCTTGTGTGACAGCAAGATAAGACCAGACATTGAGCTCAAAGAGCTCCTTTGCCGTGGCGATAGAGAGATCAGAAAAGGGCATGGCGTAGAGGGAACCGGCATTGTTGACCAAGATGTCGAGGCTGGGTATTTTGCTTGCAGCGGCTTCGATTGATGCCTGGTCTAGCACATCTAGAGCGAGGGTTTCGATGCCGAGGGCAGCAAGCTTCGCCATCTTGGCGGGGTTTCGAGTCGTGGCATAAACATGCAGGCCAGCTTTGTGGAATGCGGTTGCGAGGGCGGCACCCAGACTGCCGTCTGAGCAGCCCGTGATCAGGACTGTCCTTTTGGTGGGAGTTGAGTTGGACATCTTTGTCTTTGCTGTGAGTTTTGTTTGAGTGGGATTTACTATGTTGAGATATCTTTGAACGTAGTTGCGAAATAGCCAGAAGACACGGGAAAGGATTACTCCGAAGCCGATTTCTTTCCGGTAAGCTGCATGATCTTGATTACTTGGATTTCTGTGATACGTCACGGGGGAATTGTGAAGCCGATTGTATGAAATGTCTCCGAGCCTCTCTAAAATACGTTAGAAGACGGGCAAATGGTCTTTCCGGTCAGCTGCAGAACCAGCTTTACCACAAGGTAGTTTTAGCTTGTTTCGGCCATCGTGCAGTAACCTCTCGTACCTATTTACCCTACCTGCTATTTAGGTTCAGGGTTACGTACCATGATAATCAAATAACTTAATAATAATATACGATAACAAGCCAACCTAGGAATAACAATGACCCTCGAAATAAATATTAATCAGGCTTTGTAAATATATTATAAATAACTTAACAGCTTTCTCTCCTTTAACTACATGTGGATTTCAGAGCAAAATAATGAAAGTCACGTGATTAGTACTATTACTACGCCAACTTTTGTGTGAAGTACGACATAGATAAGCCAAGGGGCGAGCTAAGGTCAAGCAGGTCACCCAGGTCAAGCAGGTTTTGATGTGGATATCTCATTGGTCGTCCTATGGACCCGGTGTGCCAAACGACGAGAAAAGGGTCGTAGATGAACTTTTGCGTTGGAATTTTCGACAGGCTGTCCTGGCAAATATGAAAAGCCGTGGCGAGGCAGTGTTCAAGTTTGATTTTCCTGGGGAACTTCTGAAGAGACAGCGTGGGGTAGAGAGAATGGAGGCTGAACTGTTTGCGCGACTGCATGGGATACCTGATATATCATAATATTTATTAGCGTCATCGACCGTTAAATGGACTCAATCCATTTCAAGTGCTGTACAGCATTGGATTGGTCATTTTGGACCCTGCCGCGGTACATGCGGCCGTCTTGGGTAAAGCTCTTTGGATAAGAACCATTGTACGCGAATTCCAAAAAGTGTATAACTAAGTCGCTATTCGCCGATGTGTAGTAATCGCGCAGTGATCCTTGCCAAGATAGAGGTCGTTTTGCATTTCGAAATAGTATGGATCCAGTGATATTTTTTTGATCAATCTACCGCTAATGTCTGAGGGCGGGCGGTGTAGCCACGAGTACAACACAGATCGGATGAGACGAAGCCAGATCGGATTTCGGATCGATCTAGAACTAATAAAAACTGTTTCGCAATAAGTCTCTGGTCGCTTATTTTTAGAGTCAGTTGCCATGGCAGCACGACCTTGATGTACGTATTGCCCAATTGGGAATTATAAAAAGCTTGGCTGGGGTCAATTCACGCGCGTCTGATTCGCTCGCTACGATTATACTTTTACCACTAATCAGGTAGTGGCGTTATAGTCAACCACCCGACGCATGAAATGCGCTAATTCGCTCTCATTTCTTGTCTTGACTTCCCACTAATGACCCGTTGCAGTACAGTGCGACAGAACTTAATACATAACCATCGTCATATGTTTACATTCTGCTCTATTTGGACGACCGGTGGTCTCATCTGGTCTCCGGGGATGTACATTCTGCGATGCCGTCGGCTGTGCCGGCCGAGGCCATCTACGTCTTTTTCTCTTTCCATGTGTATCTAATTTCCAGCATTTGCCCTCTGCGAGGACAGCTTGTTTTCGTTCATTTCAATTCTTTCATTCGGCTCAGCTGGTCTGTTAGCCTTCATAACTATCGTTCTAGAGATTTCCGGATTTTTGGTACTACGCCAGTTTAGATTTGCTCACTGTGGTCGCTGGACGACTGGTTTCCAACAATCTTGATTTTAAGCACCTATCAAAAGCTATATTCACCAAGCAAGTCTTAGTTCGGCAATGGGCAATACCGGATTTTGGATTCTGTCTTGCAGCCTGTTATCGGCTATATTCGCAAGCGCGGCACATGCTTTCAATGCGTCAGCAAACACGAACATGGTTATGTACTGGGGTCAGAATTCGTATGGCCAAGTAGGATCGCAGCTTAATCTGGCGTCTTATTGCCAGGATTCTACCAACGATGTGAGATATGAGACTCTAGATTGAAAATACCAGAAGTGGAGTTAATATATATAGATCATCGTGCTCGCGTTTTTGTCTGTATTCTTTGATCCCTCGAGCGGGCTTCCTGATGTTAATTTTGCCGGGTCGTGTAAGCATGTTGTTTGGATTGCGTGCGTGTATTACTTATTTACTTGTGGTAGGCAATGGACCGTATTTTGAGGGCACCAACCTCCTTCAATGCCCTCAGATTGGGTATAGTTTACTGTCGAGCCTTCGGTATAGAACGATTCTAATTCAACAACAGGGAAGATATTATAACTTGTCAAGCAAGCGGCAAAAAGATCTTGTTGTCTCTCGGTGGCGCATCAGGATCTTACGGTTTCGACTCTGACAGTCAGGCCCAGACTTTTGCTACCACGTTGTGGGACCTGTTCGGGGGTGGCTCCTCAAACACTCGTCCATTTGGCGACGCTGTCGTGGATGGATTTGATCTCGACATTGAGGGTGGTAGTTCAGCTGGCTACGCGGCTTTTGTTACAGCCATGCGGTCGTACTATGCAGATTATACGGTCAAAGACATGTACATCTCAGGGGCGCCTCAGTGCCCAATACCTGACGCGTTCCTCAATGATGCCATGGTTAACTCTTACATTGACTTTTATTTTGTTCAGTTTTACAACAATTATTGCGGAATAGACCAATGGAGCCCTACTGGGTCGACGAATTTCAATTTCGACTCTTGGGATTCGTTTGCGAAATCGTCCAGCTACAATACCGACGTAAAGGTCTACCTTGGTGTCCCCGCATCTTCGACGGCTGCAGGTACGGGATATGTCGACATCGACACACTAACGGAGGCCGCTGCAGCTCTGATGTCGGCTTATTCAAGCTTTGGCGGCATCATGATGTGGTGGGTACTACTACGAATGGCATGAAATATTCACTAGTGCTTATACTTATATAGGGACGCGTCCCAAGCATATAACAATATTCCGGAAAGCGGTCTTAATTATGCTCAAATGGCTAAAGCGGGTCTTGTGTCAGCGGGGGTGGCGGTAGATACTACATCTTCCTCGTCACTCGCGTCTCCGTCTCCGACTACGATAACCAGCGAAGTCAGTCCAACGACTCTTGCAGCGACTGCAAATGATGAATCTGGGTGGTCTTCGATTGAGGAGGCCTCCACTTTGAGTTTAGCGACTACATCATCGCAGGTGGGGCCAACGGTAGTGACTATTTCGTCGGTCACATTGTCATCGCCAATCCAGACTTTGGTTGTCGATGGAACGACAGGCTCCTCGATTGTGTCGTCCACCAGCTCCCTCGGACCTACTGCTACTTATCCCGTAGTGTCTGTATCTCCACCTCCAAGCGCCCCTACACCGAGTTCCACAGTTGATGGCGCTGACGTAGTCACGGAGATTATTTCGTATACAAGCACGGTGTACAACACAGCGTTTTCGTCTCCTGTCGAAATTATATTTTTCTCGACAGTTACTTCCGCCGTGGCCGACATATCGTCACCTGCCCTGTTGGCGTCGTCTACGACGGAGGCTACCTCATCTGGTACGGCAACGTCTGCGAGTAGCCAAACACTTGCTTCGGTCGATACAGTCCAGCCAACTGTAAACTCGATTGGTGGAACTACTACTGTGTCTACTGAGATTGTCCCCCCTGTATTAACAGTCGTGGACAGTAGCACAGGTAATGGGCCTGAGTCGACAAGCCCAAAATCCACAAAGGAGGCGACGAGCGTTGGGTCCAGTACTGTTGACAGTACCGTCAGTGACGCTGCGCCTCCGACTTCCACGTTCACTGTTGGGACGGCTGCCACGAGCACTACTAGCGAAGCAGGACCGTCTAGTACTTCCTACGCTGAGGGAACAACCACGAATAGCGCTGTCGCTGCGACTTCGACGACGTCAACGAGCATAACGTTCATTACGAATCCTCCGTGGTCAGCTACTGCCACTACATCATCCAGCACGGAGAGTGCTACAGGCTCTAGTACGGGGTCATGCCCAGTTGATGGAGCTCCTTGCGCAGTCCACGGAGAATTGGCCTGCAACGGCTACAGCTGGGGACAATGTGTGTGGGGTACTTGGATTGTCCGACAATGCTATACCGGTCTAATGTGCAAGACGGATGCTTCGTACGTCTATTGCGACTATCCTGGAGCAGATGCCGTGACTAGCTGCGCGGCAGCGGCGACGCCTGGACTCACAAGGAGAAGCAGCCCAGCCACGGGTGTCCGTCTCAGAAGGCATGCACATATGCACGGACGGCGAAATCACTTTCATTCGCCGATTTATGATCCTGAACTCGGAAAGAAGTACTTCCCTCATGTTCCAGTGAAGAGACAAGCTGAGCCGTATACAGCGACGTACTCTAATTTGACGTTAACGACCCCATTGTCCGCGACTGGAGCTATCGCTACTGGCCAATCGTATCCGACGAGCACAGCTACAGATCCCGTGACGTCTACGCCTCCCGTACTTCAACAAGTACAGTTTTCTGCTTCTCGAGGGTATGTCGGCAGTTTGACTGGTACATCTGCGATCCCAACTGCGACTGGAGACGCGGCATCGGCTAATCTTGCTGTGGATTACTTCGTGGGGTTCTCAATACAGCAACTAAACGCCACGAACTTCGTCGGTACGCTATCAGCGTCGCCTCAAATAAATACACCAATTGGCAAATCTTGGATGTTCACCTTCACGTCACCATATGTCATCGATCAAGTGAGTAGAGGAGAACTGACGGCTCTAGGTGACGGTAGTTACCAGGTGCAGAGTATAGAGATAGAGGAAGCCAGCAGTTACATGGCCGTCAAATTGACGTTTTGGGGAACGTATACCGGTTCTGGCGGGTCTGCGTGATGAACGTTAAATTTGCGCGTTTGGTACATATATTTTGTAAAAGTTGACTTTTGGCTTAATCTTGGTGTTTTGCTCTATTCTGGGATCAGTTAGGACTTTTTTAGGCTACTACAGCATTACTTCTCTTTCTCTTTTAAAAGAGACTGACGCTCATTACATTTTTTTTATATTGTCATCACTCTCTGCCACTTACACCATGTTCCATCATTTCTAATTGGTCATTTACAATTTCAATTTTGATTGTTGGTTATATATTGGTCTTTTAATACAGATCTCGCGAATGTCTGTCTCTGGAACTCGTTCATCATTGGCAATTGGCAACATTTGTGGACCATAGTTGTTGGTTGCGTCGAATGGCACCGTTCCGGCCCAGACCGTGCAAGCCACATAGTTTAAGCCACATAGTTTAAGCCACATAATTTTAGCCAGACCCTCCAATGTCCTCATACAACATTTAGGAGTAAATTGGGGCCTAGTGTCACGTCGTACGATACGGATTCCGGATGTTAGATACTTATACGTTTTGGCTAGCAGGATACAACGCGCATAAATAGTGATCCATGAAGGCCGAATATCTTTACCGTGTATGGGTCAAACAAAGAATAAGGCGGGCTTGCTTTATACCTCTGTTCTTTCTTGCCTTAGCAGCATCAGTAGGAGTATGGACTTGGAAGTTCCAGTTCTCAGTACCTACTTCCGTAGCAGTGACGTCGGTAATAATTTGCGCATCTGGCATAAGTAGAGCTGCATGTGCAATAGCAGGGGTATTGAGCATTTTACATGGAGTCAAGCTTGAAGTCAGCTACAGCAGCAGCCTCACAGGAACAACGGCCTCTCCGGTAAGCGGAGGTTCAATTGCAGCATGACACATGTAGTGGGTAATGTGACATGTCAATACTTTAACCCTGAATCGGTTGCGCCTGGCGTGGGACAGTAGATGGTTTCACTCTTCAGTATTCAAGGACACATCGAAACACCATGCCGATAGGCTGGACATTTGACTCGCAGGATTATACCTATGAGGATGACCTGCCATTTTGTTCTGGCAGCGGGAACATTTGACTACACCTCGCGTTAGCCATTAGACGCGGACTAGGCCTTCTTCCTCATAATTGGATACGAGATGATGAGCGAGCAGGGCAGCAAAGGGTGCGGTGGCTATAGTGGTCGGTTATTGAATGAGTTTCGTCAGTTTTTTGGTAATATTTCTGCAAAGATTGTTCCGATAACCGGAAATATAGATTTATATATATAGATAGTTATATTAAGGCATAGTGGGAGCATTCACTGTTAAGGCATGCGATTGATTGGCGCTATGAGCGTGCGGCTTAATTAACAGACGAGCCTTATATAGGTATAAGGGCCCCCTGCCGTGCCACACCTCAACAACACACTTGACCCCAAGCGACACCGACTCACCTGCCTGTGGGTCCCGGTGATGAATCAAGGTGCATCATTTGATTCGTCTGCTCGGATTTCTTGCTTGCTACGAATCTTTCTCTCATCTGTAAGGTGTTGCGCGACAAGCGTGAATGTCCCACCCCCCGCCCGACGATGGCCGGAAGCCTTGTCGCCCGCAAACGGAACATCCAATGTAGAACCAAGACGAAAACTGGTTGTGCAACCTGCAGGTCAGTCTCAAATCCCATCACCGGTCTACAACCCAAGATTGAGGCTTTAGACGGGAGGTCAGCTCTGCAGTGCTTGGGCTCACTTAGCAATAGAATAAGGAAGGTCAAATGCGACGAGAACAAGCCATTTTGCCAAAAATGTGTCGACACTGGTCGTACTTGCGACGGCTACGAGTCTCTCTTTAGAGTTTTTACCAGTCAATCCATCAACAACGCTCATGCTGGCGGCATCAACTCCAGCGCTGGTTTACAACCCATCCGACCCACCTTGACTGAGATCACCCCCCAGGACATCGACCTCCTCAATCGTTACTTCTCAACCAAGACCATGTTCGATGTGAAGCTAGGCTGTGATGAAGAAGCCAGGCAAGTCCTCCAAGCCAGCTTGACTGATCCGCCGTTACGACACGCAGTCTCGTCTCTCAGAGCTCTTCGGGAACATCTCGAGACGTCTGGAGACGTTGTCGCATCTGTCGCGCAACAGACCCCGAGCTATGGCTATGACTATGGCCTCCAGCAATACTGTATGGCTTTAAGGAGTCTCGCGTCCAACTTGTCGTCTCCGGGCTCCAACGGGTTGAAGTCGGCATTACTTTGCTGTCAGATCTTCATCAGCATTGAGCAAGTACGGGGCAATTACACTGCCATGGCCCAGCACATGATTCAGGGACTCAGCATCATGCACGAGTATCGGGCAAGGCCAAATTTTGTTGATGCAAATAAATTGGTGCCAGCACACCATGACCGGCTGCCCTTGCTAGATGTTTTCATCATCAAGCTGTTCGCTGCACCATGCAAGTTCGCGGATTCTCCAGCAACAGCCGATATAGGCGGGACGACAGAGTCTGTGTGTTTGATGTCGCCGCATCAACAGACTGTTGAATCTCGCAATCTTCGCACGATTGCACCCGACATGCGGACAGAGCTTACAAGGATCGCTGCATCGACGCTTGAATTTCTCGGCAAAGTGTCGCATGTCGAATCGGCAGGAAACGCTCTTCGACTACTATTCGAGAAGGCATCTCTGCTGGACTCCTTAGAATCGTGGCTCATTGATCTTGAACTCGTTTATACTGACATCAGACCTCCTGGCCCTGAGCTTATTTCAGTGTCTTTCCTGCGCCTCTTCCATCAGATACTGAAAATCGTTCTCCTGGGGGCACTAGACTCCTCACCAAATTTTTTTGCCGAGCTGCGGACCGAGAACGACCGATTGCAGGGCGTAGCTAGCGGTGTGGAAGAAAGAGTAAAGGCTTATAGAATGTGCAGTGGGACTAGAAGTGGTCGAGGGGAGCCATCTAAAATACGCTGATATATTTACGGCCAAGTGGGTCATTTCATACTATTACACAGTATTTCATGAGTATAAATAGAGGTCGTAATTACCTTGGATACGATAGTTAACACTACGGACATCCAACAACCTCTTTCATAAGAGTTCTAGTCGAACTTATCTTTCTCTGTGCTCTATCAACTCATATCGCTCATTCCAGAAAGGGCTTACGAGACCAATTAAGTGAGATTTCGACGTCACAGGTTCTCCGAAACCTGATAAAACGCGTGCAGAACTGAGTTTCAAAAAGCTAGTCCTAACCGATTAAAAATGACTAGTCCCAGTTTGTCCGGCCTCGCGCGCTCTGTAAGAAACTGGGCCGAACTTTATCAGCTCTTCAGCCCTCGGATTCAGTGTTGCCAGCGAATGACCCTGTCCTTAACCCTTTCCTCGTCTTGATCAGATTTTTTTTTTTCGCAGGTCAGGCGGCAGTCCTGACATTTCCATTTCGACTCTCTATACGTAGAAAGACAAAGCCACGACAACTTGACATGGAACACACGTCTCACACCACACTAAAATGCTTGCGGAATCGACCAATATGTTAAGTCGCACTCGGCTCAGCTAGGGGCGGATAGTGGTCGCAGTGCACAATCCTTCATTTTTTCCCTAATCACCAATGTCGTCAAAAGATACAACTACCTCAACGAACGTGAATGATTCCCTCTGTACAGCAGCAACACAACGCTGATTGTCAAACTTTAGCTGCCAAACCCTATGAAGGTCAGAGATTAGATCTTTAACAAATTTTCCTGTCCGAATATTCCACATTTTTATCGTGTCGGTGCTCCCTGAAATAACAATTTTATCATTATGCTGAAAGGAAGTGATAGCTCCAACATGTCCTGCAAGCTCATGAAGACATCGTCCACTCTCAGCATCCCATACCCGCAGGGTTGAATCTGCTGACGCAGAGACTAATATGTCTTGATATAAGTAGAGAAGTCCAACGAGATTTGTATGTCCCTCAAGAGTATATAAGCATGATCCAGAGTCTAAGCTCCACACTTTGACAGAACAATCCATAGATCCAGAAATACATCTCGATCGTTTACAATCGATCACAACAGAGTATACCTTTGCCTTATGACCAACCAGTTGAAATATGCATTTGCCAGTGTCAATCTTCCAAACATAGACGGACGAGTCATATGAACCGGAGACTAAAAGATTGCCATGGCCGGATATATCACGGACTGTATTGGTGTGACCCAGAAGAGCGCGCAAGAAAAATTGACTGTTTGCTGCTTCCGGAAGATCATCAGCAAGATATTCCGGCGCATCTCTCTCGAGATCAGGTAAGCGCCAAACTCCGATAGAACCATCCCGCGATCCAGTGACAATGATCGGATAACTTGGCTCTAACGATGGATCTCTGCCCGTCGTTACAGGTTGCAGGATCTTGAGGCACCGAATTGGTGAAGTGCGACAGGAGAAAACATGAGTGCATTTCGCCCTTTCAATGTCCCAAACACGAACTGTGCTGTCTACAGAACCCGAAACTAGCGTCTTCCCAATAAATCCTAAGGTCCAAACACCACCTCTATGACCTCGTAGCGTAGCATGAAGTTTTGTAGTTGCAGTGCCATACACATTAATAGCACAATCATCAGAGGCTGTTATAATCCAATCTGCATTGAACTCGAGGGAGGTTACGGTATTCCGACCGTGTGCTGCGAAGGAAACATGAGAAGAAGTTAAATCCGATGACATACGGATTGTCACGACTAGCTATGGGGTGGCAGAACATGATAAATTGACAGCGATTAAGGAATTGGGTGACAGGTCAAGTAATATATAACACGACAGCCACGAGCTAAGCCTTTTTGGAGCACCAAGTTCAAGTTTAATGCGGTTACGGCTAATTCGGAAGATAACCCATGACCCCAAGATCCTCAGGAGGATCATTGTAGATCGAAACCCTTAAGCCGTCCCTCGTGTACATCTCATTTTACACCCTGGTCATACATGGGCAAATCACTGAAATCAGTACTCGGCGAGTATTAGGCCGGTGAGTATGTACTCTATTCGCCTCATCCCCTCTCCTCATTCTCAAGCGAGTATGAATAGGCGGAATGCATCATACGTGGTCGGGAACGACAAAACAGACATATCATATCTCATAAAATCCCAACTCCCAACTCCCAGGTACTCACAGCGACTCACAGCGATTTCCATACAACTCGTAAATCACGGAAAACTAAGACATCGAGTCACAAGTTGATATATCATATTTCGATATTTCGATTCGTTTCAATACAGTAGGGCTGTGTATCAAGTCTTGTAGGCATCGAGCATGTACATAAATAGTCCGTGCCAATGCTTCTTAGAGACGCAATCATTGATCTACTTGATCATCCAGAGGACTTCCAACAACCCGCTTTCTTGTTCGCACGTCCCCACACTACCTTATTAGTTTTGGTATAAGCACTGTAAGTGACGCCTGCGAGCAGTCCTGAAAATTATAAGCTAACAACTTTACAACTTAGCTCTATCTAATCAATTAGCAAGTAATATCAATACTTAGCTCCTGGCCTGTCTCCAAAGTTATGATTGGGAGTCTATACGCAGTTATGGCATTTGCCACGGATGGTTGGGCATAGCATTTGGAATTCTTTCCCGACTGGCAAAACGGGCAATGCACAGGCACCGCGCTTACGACATGGGCATGTAGTTCTAACCGGTGTTGCGAACGTCTTCCAGCGTACAGTGAAAATGCACGGGTCTGCTTCGTAAGCAGCATAATTGCGCATGATGGTCATCGTGCTCAAGAATCTAACGATTACCGGCGATAATAGGACTTGCTGCTACCTTTTACCTTTGACCGCATGTTGGTCAATATCTCACATGGAACCTTCTTCCCAGCCACATCCGTGGTGTTTTCCAATGCCTGAAAATCCAGTACCAGCTTGACCTTCAAGAGTGTTAAATGATTGAATCTCGCCTGGCAAGCTGGCGAATTTAATTATTCTTTGATCGCAATCTGGTCAGCGAGAAAGGCATCTCAACCACGATCGTCCTGAAGACCTTTTTGAAGGAAAGGAAGTTTATGATTATGAGACTGATCCCCTGAAGCACTTCCAGGGTCGCCCCGCTTAAATGAGAATGAAATCCTTTGTCAACTTGACACAGGTTCCTGTAATTTGATTTGTTATCCCTAACTAGGTACTAAAGATTGTTGAAAATAGTGTTTTTACTAGTCTGACACTCATTTTGCGGATCTTTGTTTGCCTGCCCTAATTATTTGTGGCACTTTTATGTATGGGCTGCCATATTTTGTAACGTGCCTTTGGGAAATAAGGTGAGGGAAGTTGCACAATCGCTTTCTCCATTTACTCTCCATGAATCTCCATTCTCAACCGGAATGCACCATACAATTGAATAGGGGTAGAGATTCCGCGCGCTAGTAGGGAACGCTAATGTCCATCTGGTATTGCCGTTCCTTTACAATTGTCTGAGCTTACCCAGCATCTATTACAACTGGATTCGCTGCCTCGCAACCTTGATAACGACTTCCAACACTTCGCTCTCCTTCATTTGCGGAATACGCAATGGCGCATTGTCCAGGATTTGAAGTGTCCTCGTAGTGTAGCCCTCCCTGTGAACAAGGCACTCACCAAGGATTCCATGAAAGCGTCCTGGTCGCTTTTGGCAAACTTTGGATAGCTCGCCTTTACAGCGGCCCCTATCGTCCCGTCGTCGACTCCTGTCCATTCTTGCTTCCTAATCACTTGCTTCGCCGACGCCAGCAAGCTCTAGAGGGTCACGGCAGCAACCTGCACATTGCCACGTTTTTTGACAGCCATTGTGGAGGTGTCTGGGAGCTGCTGCTTTTCCAGTGAAAATGTTATGGAGCTGGCACTTTTCTAGTAAGCAATGCTCGCTGTCATGTGCTCTCTTCAAACACTTCCGTCTTAAGAGGTTGGAGGCGCTGGCGAACGCGCGGTGGTACTGTTTACAAATTGGAGGGATCATCAATATTCCGCGAGCTAGTTGCCGCGCCGCGATTGTCTTGGGGCAGCTAGGTGACTATTCATTCCTCTTCAGATTGATTTTTTACTATCCTATTTACTTAGCAGCAGCAGCCGCAGCCTCCTTGTCAGCGGCCAACAGCTTCTGTATGGCTGGCCTATTGATGCAGCGGTCCCACCAAGCACTCACGGCTTTGCGACTGAGGATGACATCTGCATAGCCGCACGCGAAAAGTCTTTGGATCAGCGGAATGTAGTAGATATCCACGAGAGTGAAGTCCTTTCCAGACATGTAGTCGTTGTGTTGCAAGAGACATTCTGCCACGTCTAAAAACGTCTCGAGCGACCTCAGGGCACCGGAGACGACGGCCTCATCGGGAGGCAGCCCCATGAATTTTTTGGCGAATTTCTCAAATGCGATTCTACCTGTAGGATCGGCAAAGTAGAGCATTTCTGTCGACTGCGCCTGGTCAAACAGCGCCGCAGCTTCGACGTCGGAGTCCGGGGGTAGAAGTGGGAACGAGTACTTTTTCGCGAGGTATTTGCAGATTGCGCGACTCTCGTAGAGAGTGAAGCCCTCGGGGAAAATGACGACGGGTATTTTACCCCACGGGTGACGTTTCATGTGTTCTTCGGACTGGGTGCAGAGGCGTCAGCGATATACAATTTTACTATTTGCTCAGGCGGAGGATAAGCCGCGCCGTCTTCCCAAGAGAAATGATTCACCCACCTTCTGTTCCCCTTTTTGCAGGTTGACAAGCACGAGTTCGTAATCCGTGAAGCCACCTTCGGCGAGAGTCAGGCGGACACGGTCCGTGTTGGTCGAACCGCGAGCACCATACAGAGTAAAAGCTGGCATTTTCGAGTGGTGCAGTAGTTTCGACACGAATATAGGGCTGTTGGTGATGAGCTTCGACATGTACTCCTCTGGAGCTTTGGAGAGACATTGGGCCGGCCACTCGGTATATATGTCGATCGAGACGATGGGCCCGGCCTCAGAACGGAGCAATGACAGACTATCGCATTAGTCACAGGAATGTGGAGTGTGCTGGTAGAGAGAAGGATGAAGCAACAGCAAGTATGGTTGGTGGGTTCGCTTTCGCTACCCAATCGAGCTAGCGCCGACGACTGTCCCTCATGCCGCACAGGGGGTGAAAATAGCCGCATGGCTGTAGACTCGGGTAGGCCGCGCCGGCTTACCCCTGAGAATATGCCATATCCGGATTTGCTCAACGGTTTCAGGGTTCAGGGTTTGGTCCCCTGCTGGTGGAATGGTAGACCCCTCGCGGAGTCGTCTTGAGGATAGGTATTGTGCAGACTCTGCGCTCCTGGCAAAAGGCTGGTCTTCTTCCAAGTAACGACCACCTTCTACAGCTGCCGGATCCGCATGAGCGGTCAATCAAGGAATGGAGGGAGTTGACAAGTGGTCATTGAAGAGGAGTTTTCAGGGGTAACGAGGTGATCGAGGTGTAGATACTATATAGATGTGCTATGAGGTCGCTCTAAGAATGGAAGGGTTTCAATGTATCCATTCCTCCATTCCACTGTCCATCCACTCCATTGATACCCTTCGAGGATCCATTCCACGAAGCCACTCGTGCAATGGATTGAATGGATCGCCACACTGCCCTGCACACCTCTTCACACTCTGAATGCAAAAGTGAGAATGTTCTTTATTAATAAAAGAAGATGAAAGTGGACTGTCAAAGACAAATTAGACTTTGTTCTATGTCTCACTCGTGTATCACTCTCTCACACCCCACAATTACATTCACCTAGCGCATTTCAAGGTAGGGAAAGAAGAAACAAGTTCAAACAAGTCGGTCGGCGGGATGCGTGTATAAGATTGCGTGCGGCTTCCATTTGTAGTATGCGGACCGAACAAACCAATCAGCATATGGAGTCCGATAGGGGTCTCAGCCTCAAAACCCGACCGATTGCAGCCGCACAGGGTCCATAAGGCATTTATTTGTATTTTGACCAGTATAAGCAAATTTGCTCGCGCATCAGGTCAATTGCAGACCCATCATGTCAGTTAAATGCATCCGCAACCCCGTCGCCCTTTCGCAACGACACTTTTTTCGTCTCCTCACAAGCTCAGGCTGACGAATACTCAACGGTACCTCTCATTGTCGGATTACCATGCATTTCCTCCTCCTCGGCGCCACTGGGCGGACCGGCAAGCACGTCGTATCTGAATTACTCTCTCAAGGTCATACAGCGGTAGCCCTTGTCCGTACCACTGGCAGCCTCACCCCTCGTCCTGGCCTCACCGTCATCACTGGCTCGCCACTATCAAAGTCGGACATAAAAAGCGCTCTCTCGGCGGCGCCTTCCCTGACACCTTCTGCGGCCATCGTCACGTTGAACACAGTGCGCAAGTCCGACAGCCCTTTTGCGCCTCAGCTCTCACCTCCTCGCTTCCTGGCCGACTCCTGCGCCAATGTTTGCGAGGTTCTGGAGCATGCCGGCATTCATCGCATTGTAGTCATGTCGACAGCGGGTGTCGGGGATTCATGGGCTAACCTACCGTGGCTGTCCAAGGCATTCATGGGGTGGACCAACATCAAGTACGCACTCGAGGACCACGACCTCGTAGACAAGGAGATTCGGTTGACAAAGATGGATTGGACTCTTGTGAGGGCTTCGAGGCTGAAATTCGACGATCCGAAGCAGAAGCCAACCAACACCAAGGCGGACGTGCAAACTCTGGACAGCAAGGGTGTCGGAATGCGCATGACCGACAGCCTGAGTGTTTCTAGTGCGGCGAGATTCCTGGTCAAGGTTGCAGTCGATGGACTCTTCATCAAAAGCGCAGTGGTTGTAAGGGATTGATGCCGCCGAGGAATTGGCGATCATTGGGGAATCGCTGCGACGGAAGAAACCTGGAAGCTCCATTTCGCTGATATGGGTAATGAAAGAAGCACCGGTAGGTAGCAGAAATTGAGAGCTTGAAATAATCCTTCAATGCTCCCGTTACTGGGAAGTGACGAGTGCTAGTGCCAAAGCTGTCCGTCCAGACAGGAGCCATCCTCACACGTTTTGGCAGGAACGAGGCTGCGAGGCTCCGGGCCGAGGACAATGCGCACGTTCTGTAAAGGAACGGCAAAGCCACATAGTTACTAGCGTTCCCTACTAGCGCGCGGAATCTCTACCCCTATTCCATTGTAGATAGTTTGTAGGAAAATTACAATAAGAAAATGACAATCAAGAGAATACACAGAGTGTGTATGTGAGATTACAATATTGTGTGACATGCTTTCCCAGTAGGTGTTATTCTGTGTGTAGCTGATCAATATGCTCGCTGCGCTCTAATTCCCCTGAGAGTGCACAACACGTTATATTATCTCTGTGTTATCAACGTTTTCAGATAGCACATTAAGTCGAACAACTGCTAATTAATTGGATACCTCTCACGGTCACGTGGATAAACGATATTGTGCAAACCGACTGTTTGCAACGAAACTTACCAAGAGTTGCCGAAGCATCTTTTAACAATGACTGAGCCAAACGAATTTGCCTCCGAAACGGTCGCGGAGATGGTGACCCAGTTCCAGGCGGTAGTGAATCAGCAAAACGAGGAAATTCAACGTCTTCATGAAATGGTGTTACAGGCCTCTAGGAGAACGAATGGCGCCGGAAGTGGTGAAGCGTTAGTTAAAGGAAAGATTCGTGAGCCAGAGCCTCTCGCCATGTATATATTGATCGATAGGCTATAGAATATTATTTGGAGACTGTATAAATTCTATAGCATGACGGAGCATACGCCATACGGGGCACATGCGGCTTCATCAATATCTCGAGCACACTGGCGGGCGTCGCCACGCCTGTTTCAGAATATGGCACATATGTACGAGTTGCGCCCTGGCTTACATATGATGATGCTGAGTGTTATTTTGCCGATATTCATTTTAGCTTTAGAAGGTCTAAACTTCTTGTAAAGCTGCAAACTTAATTAATGACGTACCTTAGGGTAAGGTTTCGGTCATTAATTTGTGCCCTCAACAGAAAAAAGATAGCCTGATAACGCAACTTTTTGGCTGCTTGCGGCAAATGCCATGAGTCAGCACAGAAAAGTGCGCCGGGTCGAAAAAGCGGCGCACTACTCCTCTGAGGTCAAATAATTTGGTTCGCCGTCTTATTCTAGCTGTTCGTTGAACGGCCTGTCGCTCGTTTCTTCTCATCTCGTCGCGTGGTCGAAGTGACATTGTCTAGTTACCGTATTCAGCCACTTTCTCGAATTCATACGTCAGTCATGTCACGGCCACATCCCCGCTCGTCCTCCTCTTCCTCGTCCTCCTCTTCTTCATCTGCCTCCCTCCGTCTAACACAGCTCTCTTCACACTTTACCCCGACAGTCTCTCCTCAATCTTCGACAATGGCAAAATCTGAGACGTCCGCCCAGGCCCCCCATCCGCTAACCCTAATCCCTGGTCCCGTTGAGTTCACGGACGAGGTGCTTGCCGCCATGGCAACTCCGTCCCAGTCCCACGTATCTCCCCAGTTTGTTGAAGTGTTTGGCGATGCCCTCGCGCTTCTCAGACAGTTGTTCATGAATACGGACAAGCGGGCACAGACCTTCGCTATTGCAGGCGCAGGTACTCTTGGGTGGGATTTCGTCGCTTCTAACTTGGTCGAGCCTGGCGAGGATGCGCTTGTCCTTCACACCGGTATGTTGCATTCACGCAATCAGTTATTGGTGGCTTCGTTGCAATTGCAAATGTCTTGTGCGGAGTAGTGAATTTTTATTTCGGCTCTAATGCTTCTTACAGGCTACTTCGCTGACTCGTTTGCGGACTGCATTGCTACGTACGGCGGCAAGCCAACGCAATTGAAGGCGCCTATTGGCGACGTGGTAACACTTGATGCCATCACAAACACTTTGAAGCAGAAAAAATTCAAAATCGTGACAATCACGCACGTCGACACCTCTACCGGCGTGCTCTCCGATATTAAGTCTATCGCCGCCCTTGTTCGGGCAATTTCCCCTGAGACTCTTGTTATTGTTGATGGCGTCTGCTCTGTTGGTGTCGAGGAAATCCGATTCGACGAATGGGATCTCGACCTCGTCCTTACCGCTCCCCAGAAAGCTATCGGTGTCCCTGCCGGTCTTTCGATCTTCATCGCGTCTGGACGGGCTCTTGATGTCTTCCGAGCACGAAAGGCACCGCCTGCTTCCTACTACGCCAGTTTTGCAAAGTGGCTGCCAATTATGCAAAGCTACGAGGCCAATAAACCATCATACTTCTCGACCCCGCCTGTGCAGAACATCCACGCCTTGTTAGCTTCACTGAAGCAAATTCTTGCTGTCCCGCTAGCAGACAGATTCGCCGCACATGCACGCATGTCAGACAGAATCAAGTCTACCATTGCGAGCTACGGCCTCAAGCAAGTCGCCATCCGTGAAGGGTACCAAGCTAACGGCATGACTGCTGTATACCTCCCCGAAGGTGTGGCTCTGTCTGACTTACTCCCGCGGATTGCTAAGCGTGGCATTGTTCTGGCCGGTGGTTTGCACAAGGAAATCGCAACAAAGTACTTCCGAATCGGTCACATGGGCGTTTCCGTTACTGATGAAGACCGCGAGGACTTCGACAAAGCGCTTGCCGCTATTAAAGAGAGCCTGGCAGAGGCAGGGTATGCCATATAACTGCAGCATTTTTGATGTTAGACAAAATTTGTATTGGTTTCAATTTGTTTGGGTTATGTCTGTTGTTTGAAACATGTCGTGCTGGTGGGTGAAGCTGGAGTTTGACATATGATAGTTGAATATTCATTTAGAGGTAAAGTTATTTCACCGCATCTATAAATTGAATCTTGGTCTTCAGTCATGGACAGCATTTTGGGTTAGGTTATTTTATCAAGCCATCCACAAAACTTAAAATGGGTTGACAGGGTTTTGAGTTATATTCCACAACCAAGAACAAACCCATCTTAATTTTTTTGGACAAACGACTACGAGTGCTCTTGACAGTGAAACAAGCGCATTAGACGTGTTTTGCGTATGAGTAGAAACAGCAGCTGAGAGTGGATTGTCTGCTGAGCGGCCAGATTAGCAAATTGCCCCTTACATTCTCGACGACAGATTTAGATATAGTTAGTAGGATTGGGGGGATAGGTTGGCACTATGGTGTATTATTTCACCTCGAACCGGGACGATATAGACAGACCCGTACTGCTGTACATGGGCAAACACAAGGAAGAGAGTGTGTTCTTGTGCAATATCTTGAATTTGGTGTGAAAGTATGCTAATTATGTAGATGAGGATCTGATCAAGTACGGCCGCGATACGGACGTATGGTAAGTCACCGCCGATTTCGGATTGATTTATTGAAAACAGCAACTTAAACATGAAATCAGGTTTCACGTTGACAACCTCTCATCGGCGCACATCTACGCCCGCCTCGAGCCGGGCGAGTCATGGGACACGTTACCCGCCGGTCTCCTGGAAGATTGCGCGCAACTCACCAAGGCAAATTCGATCGAAGGGAATAAAAGAGACAATATTACGGTCATTTATACTCCGTGGAGCAATCTGCGCAAGACTAATGGCATGGCTGTCGGGCAAGTGGGGTTTAAGAAAGAGAAGATGGTCAAAAAGCTGCATGTTCAGACCCGTGTCAATGCAATCGTGAATAGACTTAACAAGACCAAGGTTGAGAAGTTTCCAGATTTGCAATCGGAGAAGACTGAGCACGACAGGACACGGATGCGCTCACAGCGCGCAATGGACGCGGAGAGGAACAAGCGCGACCAAGCATTAGCAGAAGCAAAGAAGAAGGCGGCCTGGGAAAAGGAGCATGCATATGATGATATATTCTCGGTAGAGAATCTGGCCAAGTCCAGTAATCAGAACAGAGGAGAGGATTGGGAGGATGATTTCATGTAGTGCGTCGTGGATATATGTGTATTAGGTCTTAGAAACATTCGCATTTTTGTTCCAAATGGAGTCCTGTTGCAACAATTCTGTTTTCCATGATCCGCCTCCTGAATGTTCATTCCGGTGCCAGTTTATAACAATGCTTAACGACAAATTATTTACACTGCAAAGAGCACACTCTCTCTACATGGTTAAAAACACAGAACAAGCTTATTTCGTCTCTGAGTTCTCACTGGGTTCGACATCTTCGGGAACAAGTACGTTCGCTTTTTCCAGTAATTCTGCAAGTTCACCACTAGCACGACAGACATTAGCGGCGACGATCGATTATAGATTAAGTCAATATAACATACGATTGATGCATGGCGATTAAAATATCGCAGCCGCCAATAAATTCACCCTAAACGATCGTTTAGCTTCAATTCACCATTATCATTGTCAATCACACAAAGTAAAACTGACATTAACATAAAGCTGTGGAATTGTTGGCCAACTGCTGTATTCCTTAATCCCTTGCCTTAACTCATCGTCCTCCAACACGTTGAACGCAGAAAACTTCTCCGGGTCAACGCCTTGCAAACCCAAGATCTGGATTGTTGCTCGGGAAAAACCGCATTGCGGGAATTCCGGCGTGCCTTTCATAAAAAGCACGACGGACGAGGACTTGATCGCGTTATCGATCGCTGAACGAGCATGTTCAGTAAGATAGCGTGCTTGGTGGGCCTGTAGGACACGCAAGGATAGCGGAGTTTGTTTCGATAAGATCGTTCCGACAGATGTGGCGCCAATGTAGCCCCGCGTCTAATATTCGTTAGTTAGGATTCGTCCTGTTATATCTTTTGACGGTTCTCTGTAAAAATGTAGACACAGACGCATCATGGCGACCTACCCGAGCCGTGGTGAATAGTGATCGCACAAACGACATTATTATAAAGATGTATCCTGTATATCAGCTCGCGTTGGAATGGAGCTCTAATGTACAAAAATCTCTATTAGCACAGTGATACACCCAACCACTTAGTCTGTTGAATATTAATTTTATGTCAAGACAATAAAATCTTGTCGTGGGTCCCGGTGTATGAATAATAATTTAAGTGGACCGCCAAACTCAAATTCTCGAGCATAATTTGTGGATTAATAATAAATGCTACTCAGACTTTGATGATGTCACCAAGCTAGTGAATATTGATTAAGATTAATTTTGCATATATAATGCTAAAATTTACTAATTTAGGATACATTCAAACTTGTACAGGCCCGCGTACATAAAATGCATTCAAATGGCTCACGTTCGGAAAAGCCCAAGTCAATACCTTGTCAGGCCTATCGAGATCAGTGTTTCGCGGACTTGCGCTTTGTAGAACCCTGATCCGAAATATTAACAATGCGTAATTCGCAAATATCAACAACAATCTATTCTTATTCTCTGAATTAAAGTCCAACTGCGGATCACTCGGGAAAGACTTTTGAACGACTGGAGAGATATGGCGGATTCTTAGCAACGTTGTCGCGATCGCTCGCGCACATGTCCAGTTCGACACTGAGCCGCACGACTTGGATCATCAGTTCTTGGCGATGTCGCGTCAGTCCATCTAAAAATTTGATTTCAAGTCTGACGCTTGAATTCAAGATCTAATTGCTTTCTTTTTTCCGGGCAAATTAATAATCACCTAAATCCAGTCAATTCGATCGTGCTGGTTACGGGTCAATTTGTCCTGGCGATTGTATACTTCCAAACCGCTCATTCGCTCGGTGGACCAGGCAACGACGTGCGGCCCATCATGGACGCGATTCCGCGTCTCGCGTCATCCAGAACACCAGCTGCTACCGACACATACACTCCTACTCGGCCATCCTCCTCATCCACGGCCGTTCCACAATTCGGACTAAACAGTGGCCATCTCCTGCGTCTCCAAGAATCTCGACCTTCACCGCTACTTTACAGTCGTAGTCATACTACTTCACCGCTCAACAGTCCTTATGTATTGTCTCCCAGAGTACCGGCGTCATTACGCAACAATCGGTTCAAGAACCTATTTTCGACATCGGAAAGTCCCAGTCGTGATGAACGAGCGTCGGAGGACGGATTTAAATCCTGGGTGGATGGCTTGAAAAGCAAAGCCAAACGTGCGCTGCACGAGAACGAGAAAAGTGAGATCGAGTTTGCCGGATGGATTGAGTCAGAAGAACGAAGGCAACGGACAATGTTTGAAATTCCCGCGTCAATATTGGCGGGCGATGATGATGAAGATCAAGATACAGTACAGTCTGTCGCGTTTGAAACTTTAGGTCATATCCTGCTAGAGGAGAAACAGAAGCGGGAGCGAGATATTGCGGAGGAGCGTGCCGCAAAGAAACGTCGGCAGATGCAGGACAAAGACGATGTAATGCCGAATATGAAATCTATCCCGAAGATGAGTGCTCCTTTGCCCGATAACGGGATACGACGGAGCCCGATGAGGATTTATGAGGACTCGCAGTCAAGGTCCGGATCAGAGTACAACGGATATGGTGGTAGCTTACAGAGTGAGGATGAATATGGAGAGGTGTATGCCGACGAAAATGTTGATCCACATCATGTGCTTGATATGGTCGCAGATGTGGATGCAGATGGGGACATAGAATCTAATGAGAACGATGCAGGGAGTGCCGGGGAGGACCACGAATTATTAGCGCAACCGCAAGGACTCTCGGAGGCAGACAGTTCCAGCAAATATGATTACGAACAAGATCAAAATGAACCAGCTGGTCCGAGTTTGCACGACGAGCAACGTGAAACCACTCACGGCTTGGATCTTTTCTCTACTGCCTTAGCAATAGATCCTGCGCTGTTCTCAGCTGCAGATAGCATTCTTGCAGACTCTCGGAAGACGGAGGTGGAAGAAGAGCAAAGCGACCAAAAAGTCGAGCATATTGAAGATAAACTCTACCAAGCTGACGCTTCGGATGAAAATGAATTTGTCGATGACGGCGTGGACGAAAAAAGTGTCCGCGACGGTGAATACGACGATCAAGAAGAGTACGACGACGACGACCAGTATGATGAATACGACGACTACGACTACGACGAAGAATATGATCAATATCAGGAAAGTGGTTATATGCCTCAGCTAGATGGCAAAAGTAAACAACTATCGACCGAAAATCATCCATATTCATCACCGCCTGCATCCGATTTGGCAGACGAGGAATATGAATCAGGAGAAGAGCCTGAGGCATCCGCAATAGAGCCTCGTAAGAAGAAAGAACAGTCAGACGTCATACAACTATCCAGCGATGAATCTGGAGAAAGCCAAGCAAACGTATCATCGCCTTCCTTGTCGTCGGAATCTGGACCTGATGAAGACAGCGAGATTGAGCCAGACGAACTTGTTGAAGAAACAAGTGAATCTAAGTGGACACCAACTATACCATTCACCAAACCTACTCGGGTGTTAAATGATATAATACAACGAAATCGGACAAATGTCAATGCGTATGCTCACAATGATAGTCAATCCTCGGATGACGGGCAATATGATCAGTATACTCAAGATGAAGACCAATATTCCGAAAACTTTGAGTACGATGACGAAGATATTCAAAATAATGACCCTCCTTCTGGTGAGGAGTGTGATGAGATGTCGGTCTCAGAATCAGAACAGTCATTCCAGCAGACTTTCCAAGATGACGATGATCCTGACGAGGAGAGAGTGAGCGCATTAGAAGAGCGACGGAAAGAACTTGCTACAGAAGAAGCAGACCAGGAGATGGCCGATGTTGAGGACAATTCTCAAGCTGACACTGAAATTGATACCAAGACAAAGACCACTCCAACAGTTAGCGAAATAACTGAGGAATCAGAGTCCGCACCAGATGACGGCGAAGTTTTCATTGAAGAAGAAGCGCAGACACCGCTGGTTCACGAATCAGATTCAGACCCAAATGAACGCTTTCTTGAAGAGGACGATTACTGGGAAGGCAGAGATGACATTCCGGGTCCTGAGAGTATGGCTGACGAACATCCGCCTGAATTCGAAAGAGCTCCAAACGAGTATCGGATCGAGACCAGGAAGCATTCTACTTTTACTTTAGGGGAGGAGGATCGCAAAGAACTTGTCACAGAAACGGCCTTGGAAGATGTTTCATTGCAAGCCAATGCCCAGGAATCCAAATAAGAGAAGAAAGAGATTTGTGTACTATATATGTATTGCTAATGTTTGGTATGTGCTTGTTGAAAAGGTCGTTGGAAATACCCCGTGTACATTATGTGGATTATCGTTCAACTGTATTCTAGTTTGATTGTTAGCATATATACTCACCGAGAGATTATAATATCGCATTCATCGGTCCTGCTCAGAATTGTTCGTCTGACCAAATCAGCCAGACAAGAGCTTCATACCACCCGCAGACTATCGCGATCCTGACGATCCAACCTCTCCCCGTGGCCGGCAAATCTAAGCCCGGCAAAGCTCCAACCAGAACGCATGAACACACCCCGTACGTTGTAATTGATATTCTTCCTTGTATTCTCTCGCCATTGACTAGAACCCGCGTGGTTTTCATACAGGTCAGTCCCAAAAGAGAGACTATTTCAATGTCCACGGCCTTCATAAACTCGCATCCTTGAACAGAGGTGCGTGTGAGTTACATGGGTCAGCCGTAGATTCGTACGGATGCATGATCCGGTTAAGGTAGACATACCGCCTGGGGATTGACCTGCAGTCGGTACACAGATTAAGTGAGGTTTCATGACAGGTCGCGAGGCGGAATAGATCAGACCTTTTACCATACCATCACTGCAGTCCGAGTAGTGCGTAGAATCGAAACTTACCTTGTATATTAAATTAAATCGGACAATTCAACTGGTACAGAGGTGGTACAGAGAGTGTACTCTGGCAAGATCTCCGTATCTTGGCGTGGCCTCGTGTGTCTAGAGCCGGACGTAATGCATTCGCAGTTTCTGGGATTTGTTCGGCTGGTCGAATGGCCTAATTGGTACTGGAGTTAGGGCAGAATGTCCTGAACACCTACCTTTACTGTGCGGCTCCAAATTGTTTGCGCAAAGTAAACCGCACCACACGGTTTAGCATCGACATATTATTTGGCGTCCGCAATGTCTGTCATTTTAGCATCGGCTGGCTACGATCATACGATCCGATTTTGGGAAGCATTGTCTGGTATCTGTCAGCGAACCATACAGCATCCGGACTCGCAAGTGAATCGTCTGGCAATCACCCCCGACAAACGCTTCTTAGCCGCGGCGGGCCGACTCAATGTGAAACTATACGATATTAGAGGGTCGAATCCTAATCCAGTATGAAAAAAAATAGTAATTATAAGGTATTTCCGTAACTTTAGTTGTGCTAATTGAGTCAGGTCACAACGTTTGAGGGCCACACCAACAATGTTACTGCTGTAGGCTTTCAAAGTGATGGCAAATGGATGGTCACTTCCTCTGAGGATGGGACCGTGAAAGTCTGGGATATGCGTGCACCCATGGTCCAACGGAACTACAAACACCGAGTCCCTGTAAACGATGTTGTGATTCACCCTAATCAGGGCGAACTGATCAGCTGCGACGAAGGGGGGAATGTCAGGATCTGGGATCTTGGAGAGAATACGTGCACTCATCAGCTAATTCCACAAGATGATGTGCCTGTGCGATCCGTGTCTGTTGCGACAGATGGATCGATGCTTGTTGCGGGGAATAACAAAGGAAATTGCTATGTGTGGAAGATGGTTAACAGCAGGGATACTACTTCTTTGCATCCAGTAACAAAGTTCCGAGCACACACAAAGTACATTACAAGAGTTCTTTTGTCACCCGATGTAAAGCACCTTGCCACTTGCTCGGCTGATCATACTGCAAGGATATGGTCCACAGATGGCTTTGAGCTGGAGACAACTTTACCTGGTCATCAGAGATGGGTTTGGGATTGTGCGTTCAGTGCAGATTCGGCGTACCTTGTTACTGCTTGCTCTGATCATTATGCGCGTTTGTGGGAATTAAGTTCGGGCCAAATTATCAGGCAGTACAATGGCCATCACAAAGGAGCTGTTTGCGTCGCGCTCAATGATGTTTAGCTAGCTATCTTTTCCCGACTAACATTTGCCTCAAAGTTACATATCTGCATGTATTTCGGCGTTTAGTAATAGGTTTTGGGTACTTTTTTGTCGCATGGATAGTCTTTCGTGTATAATTCCTCTAACTTATAGCAAATTGGATTCTTGTAGTTGCAGTTTCTGTCAGTGTCTTGTAATAATACATATTTTCTGTAATATTGTAGAATAGACACGTGTCGTGTTTCTTTACAGCTAAATCGATGTTTCGTGGCCGCAATGAATTCTTCATTGATGCTGCAGCAAACATACACTCAGAGTCCACATCGTTGCCGTCGCCATTCACACTTATCGTCGACACACAGATTTAATGTAGAAATATATCACTGATTACTACATTAGTAATTTAATCATAACTAGCTCTCAGGTTTAGCAGTAGGTATAGCGTGCGGCTCGTTAGTTGAAACTAGTGCCGCTTCAGTTCGTCCATAATTAAGACTGTGTTTTTGGCATTAATGACTTTCGACCCCGGCACTCGTCGCACTCATCATTGATAACTTACGCGAAACTCTCCCAGTGTTAGACCCGCCAACATACCAGTCGGCCGGCAGCTTGTTTACATGACCGGCACTGGGTCTTTTGTCCCGCAGATAGGCAAACGCGTCCGTTGACTTCATACCAATACTACGCTGCTCCGGTGCGTCCTGCGTCGAGACCGTTATGTCTGGCCGCGAGCCTTCGGGCCTCGGTGGTCTTACGACGCACCTTTTGGGAATTATGCTCGTTATCACGACCCCCAATGGCCCGCAATTCGTGTTTAATTATCCTCAGACAGCCAACGCGCCAGTGTCACGTCAAGGCAAAGGCAGGTCGGTGGCTTCCGCTCCATCTAACCACCTGGCAGGCAATATTTCGCAAAAAAGGCGCGACAGGGAGATCTCGCCGTTTCCATATTCAACCCCAGCATCACCTGCTTTGGAACCTATGCCGAGTGCGTCGTCAAGATTGTACAGATATGACTCCCCAGATACGTCACCCCCTAGTTCGGGTTACAGTTCGTCGTCGTCGTTTTCTACGTCGTCAGATTCGGACGATGCCAACCTGAGTTACGCATCAAGCGGAGAGTCAGGAATGACAGACGATTCAGTCGATGACGACGGAGATATTGACAACATATTGGACTTAGAACTTGACAATCTGGACCCGTTGGATAGTCATCAGGTTGGCTCGTCGACGTTACCTAGGGTCGGTACTCTGGGTTTATCACAAAGTCTTGCATTGGGTCCTCGGTCAGACATTGTCCCAGGTTTGGGAGCAAGTCCTAATAACCAGGCCCGCCATGGCCATAGACAGTCGCGAAGGCGGAGAAAGCAAGTGGCAGGAGGCGGTCTGCTCCACTCATCACGTTCCAGAAGCCATACACCTAGTGGTCACTCTTCTAATGCACGACGGACAAATTTGTCAAATTCGCCGGTTCCAGGGGATTTCCCTGGTCACCTACCAGCATTTACGTCAGAGCTTCCACGGTCCTTGGCTTCATCAGGGCATTCGCAACACAGAGGTGGTTCTCCTCCTGCTGATAGCGTTTTGTCCCCGCGGCTAGCACCATTGACGACCATAGAAAGCAGTACGATTGCAAAGAATATCATGCCGGACGATATTACTAGCACTCTCCGTACGTCCAACGTACCGATCTCAGTAGGAAGCGGGTCAAATGCTAGAGATGCGATTCCTCGGCGCATGACTCTTGACAACACCCATTCCAATCACTCCCATTCTCACAAACGTCATCATCACCATAATCGACGACGAAAAAGTACCACCGATAACGTCATACAGAATCCTAATGGGGATGAAGACGACGCGGGAAATGTTGACCGCAATATGCATCCTTCATCAGAACTCGAGCAACAATCATGGGAGAATATTTTTGGCTATGACGTTGACTTCTTGGCCGCATTGCTGTGTCCAAGGCGAAGCATGTGCGACACAAAATTTGAGTTTACCGTGGGGGACCTGGCTTTCCTAGGTTTACCTATGCATGAAAGGGCGGACGGAAAATGGAAGCGCGGCCCGGAAGATCGTGTACTCAAGATGCGAAGAAAGCCGGGCGGATCTGCTTCTGCATCAGTTGCAATGAAGTCGATAACTTCTGACTCTGAGTTCAGATACGACGACGATGGTGACGAAGCAGATGAAGAATATTTCGATGATGACATGGAAGTAGACGGTAGCACCACTGCGTTAGAGCGATCTCTGCTGAGTTTCACTTTAGAGTCCAGCCAGGCCCCTAGTCACGACATTATGAAAGAAAATGGTTCAAGCCATGAGCAGGCAATTACAGGCATGACAGTCGACGAAGGAGGAAGCAACCGGGCGAGCAATATCAACAATATGCTTCATGCCTTCCAAAATCGGAGCCCGACCTCTGTGACTGCGGCAAAAGATAGCAATAATGAAGTGTCAAACGAACAAGCAAATATAACCGACAATTTTCCGAGTGATGATCAGTGTGGCCCATCTTCTTCAGTCGAAGCACCTGCAGTTGCAGGTTCAAGAACGCCGTCGGTGATGCCGTCGCCGTTACTGGATGCATCACCCCGGCCGCTTCGTAAACAGTCTGCTCCTGGTGATGAAAAGAGTCCTATGAATATGTTTCACGTCGTATTTGCTATGAACCCACCGGAATTGGAGTACAATGTCCGGATTGATGAAATGTATGACTACGTGGCCGCACCACTGGCGGAGTGCTTGCGGTACGAACAGCATAAGTCAAACTATGTCTGGAAGCAAGCACAGCTGATGATCAGGCTTCGCGAACATGCGGTAATGAGCGGTACGAGTCAGGAAGAGCTCTTCGCGCAAACCTTGACAAAGTCGTCACTCGCACTTGCCCTCGCACAGGTATTCCTTGCTATATCCACGTCGTCTATTGCGAAAGTTGTGATAAATGGGATTACGCGATCATTTCAGATTCCAATCCAAATGCATTCCGCAACTCTACCTTCCATATTGGAACCTATCACAATTCCGGGATTTTATCTCACAACAGAAGATTACTCGGTTAGACTAGGACTCGAAGATGGTCAACAAAATGGCATGCCATTCCTGGAGCATGCCTTACTATTGTTGGATGAGGCAGATAAGATTATAAACGAACTCCAGACAGATCCACGGAGTCCAATGGCAAGATTCATTCGCTCTGTGTCTCCGACAGAATCGTATGTGGCATGAGTCTCAAGTAAATCAGTCGATGAGCTAATTTTTGTAGACTGTTGAAAGTAGCAGCTAATTCCGAGCTTTCATTAAGTGATGCCGAAACCTATGCTCGGCATTTAATCTACTGGAGACGCGCACGCGTTATTATCCCTGTTCATAGACGAGGTATCTACATTGTGGCACCAACGGCTCCTCTATCTCGGTAACTATTTTTCATTACTTATGAATGCTACAGCTGGCTAACGCCACCTAGTCTACGTACGCATTCTAAGCTGTTTGCCAAAGCTTTTCCCTCATTACCATCTCTCCCTCGCATGCTGGAAGAAATATCATCCCACGAACCCCGACCCTACGGTACGCTTATTCCGTCACATCATTTGCGAGAACGGTACCTTGATGCGCTCGCATGGCTATTACGATTGGGCTACTTAGCGCAGCTTCGTACATTTATATGGCTACGTATTTCCAAAGCGGTCAAGAAGTCAGTGGCTTATGACGACCGATTGCGAAACGTCCTCGAAAATAGCAGGGCAGAATCTGACGATGACGATGATAGTCACGATATTGTTCTGTCCAACACTACGTCGAATTCTCGGCCACAGGGTGATAACGCTACTTTGTCACTGAGTCAGCTATTGGCCGAAGACAATCAACTGGAGGACACGATTATTCTCGAGCCTGATCGTGCGAATGTACTTGAACGCAAATGGATGGACAAAATTGTCGCTGGACAGAATGAAAGCATAGTCGAGTTATTTTGGAAAGTGGCTAAATACATGAATGGTAAGGTAGCATTTGAGGACGTTCCAGCAAAGGAAGGCATTGAGCGAAGGGACCTGAGAACTTTGCTGGCAATTGTGAAGGAGCATATCATCATTTCCAGACATTGGTAATTATTTCTTACTTGATCTAATTTACGGTATTGGTAGTGTAGTGGACTATTTTATATGTAAATATGGGTTATTGCTGTTGTTCATGGATCAAGTGTAAATATTTGGCGTTGCATCGATTAATGTAAGTTTTAAGGGATTAGTACAGAGTCGGAACACTTTAACCGCGACAGCAATTGTAGTATCGATCCGATTTGCATATGACCGCCAAATAGAATGGGCTCAGCGTGTATTGGAATTGCAGACCTGAGATGACCAGAAATGATGATATTCACTGAAAATGACTGACAAGAGAAATTCGCGAAGCGCTCGCCAAGATTTGATTGTCAGGAGTAACATGCGAAACCGGTCGTCCTCACCGTATCGATCTCCACCTGTAACAGAAAGAGATTTATTACGTAAACATCATCGCCTTTTGAGACACGAAGATGGAGACGACGACGTTGATCACGAGGGATCGACCACTGTGGACGATGAAAGTCAGGACTACGTCGAGCATGCTGGACATCGAAGCAACGATAGGGTTGAAAGAGCCGACGAATATGGCAAGCAGATAGCCAGGGAATATTATAAGAAATTGGTCAAGGACTTTCCTCTACTTGATCTATCAAAATACAAAGAGGGTATGGTTGCCCTTCGATGGAGAACGATGGCAGAGTTCTCTAAGAACAAAGGAGGACCTAAAGGCATTTGTGCTGAAGTATCTTGTGATGTGCGCGATAACAACTACACGGCCAACTCTAGCGGTGACTACGAATATGATTCTAACCAGTCTGGAAATGTCTTAGAGAAGCGGCAAGTTCTGTTTAAGTATTTGGAAGATTCTGAGGATGGCACTCGGAAGGAGCAAAAGGCGATTATGGTGTCATGCTGGCTGTGTTCTGATCATGGGCGCAGGCTGGATAAATCTCATGAATACGAAAAAGTGCGGAGGGACGCAGGTTCTGGTCGTAGTCATGGATCACATGAGACAAGACACGATAGAGATGTCAGGCGTCATCGTCATCACGAACAGCATTTCCATACATATCGACATGAGCGACGTCGAGACTCGCATAGGGATTCTCATTACCACGAACGATCTCATCATAGTTCGTACGATGATGGGCAAGATATGAATCGAGATAGAGCTACGGACACTATATAATGTCGATATAGTTTATTCGGTTTGCATTTCGGGCGCCAATGGAGTACGGGATTAGCGATAGTTATGTATTATATCAATATTACGCCATTTAAGATGTGCCCATTATCAATGAAAATAATGTTAATCGACTATAGTACAATACTAAGTAGCATATATGCAATTCTGTACAAACCTCCTTCCTACATTGTTATTGAATGCGACAAATGTTGTCGAATTCTATGACCTGCCGCACTTCCAACTTCTCCAGTCTTGCTCGCAACCGGCGCAGGCTGATCAATTGTACGCTTCAGAGATTCTTTGAAAAGAATCGAGTTGCTACTGTTAACGTGGCTCGACGCGAATAGTGTGACGGGTTAAAAAAGTAATATGCGAACGATATGCTTCTTTGTGCATCTAGTGAACTGCTCTTCGGCAAAACTAGAGCAGTATCTATTGGTTTGATGACGTGACTGCTTCTACTGGCTCAGAAGCAGGAGAGGATTTGATTTGGCTATCTGTACTTGGTGTCTGTTCATGACTGGGAGACTGATTATCAGGTAGTACGATGATACCTTCTCGAATTAATCTCTCGCGCTCTTCTCTAATAAAGTGTTAGAAACGATATTAGTCGCTGCCAAGCTCCATATTGATTACCGAAAGATGGGATCAAAAAATTCAAATCCTGCCAGTAGTTAGTCGAGATGCGCATATGAGTCTCGTCTACTTTAGATTCACCTACCGCTATACACGCCAGCCACGCCAGCCACTATAGGTGGCGTTATCCGTAAAAGTAGTCGCCTGGACATGTTACTGCCAATACAACTAAGGCAGGGTCGTTTGCAAGGGAAGCGCAGACTCCAAAACTTCACCGTGAGTGTGGGCACTTTTGCTGGGAAATTTAAGGTTTGGGACTGCTCCAATCCAGGGTATATTTCACCACCCTAGAATTCTAAAATCGCCCTCTCGATCAAGCGGTCCACTACAGTCTACAGTTGCTGATAAAGAAGATATGGTATTTTTAAGAAAACTAACGTATGTACAAGTAGTGTACAAAGCACAAATCTATCGCGCCAAGGCCAACAGGCGTATCCTCACCGCTGGTAAACTTGCGTTCTCTTGCGGAACTTAATCCCCGGTTGGAGAAGAATTAATATAGAACGAGCACATGATCCTCTGGCATATTGTTAATAACGCTACTTCGAAATTATGTCGCCAATTACGTACCGTAACATGATCGAATACCATGATGCCTTTATTTCCCGACCGCTCCAAGGATCCATCCGAGAGTCTTTTTAGTCTCACTTCCATTTTCATTCCTGTGAATACGTCATTCAATACCTTCCGCTCCAAATGTAGAATAATTTTCTCGTTCTCTGTAAACGGGCAGTCATCCGGGGTGGACTCATCCTCAAGTACATGCCACCACGGAATTACCATCATCTCACCCAAAGCATTCTCTTCATGTTCGGGGGGGAAATGAATTTCGACAACTTCCACCGGTAGCGAATACTCTTCCACATAGTACAGAGAGCTTATTCTCTCGAGCTGATCACCGCTAACATCCTTAAATAAAGCTTTAACGACTGCTTCCCGCGCTTCACTTTCTGTCATTCTAAAATCATAAGTAGATGTGACGGGAATTTCCTCCCAAGGTTCCTCAGTCTCGGGGTTCATTCGTTCTTCGAACTCCTTATCTTCTTTCCATGCCATATCTTGCTCAAACTCAACTTTCGGAGCTGTCTGTTGCCATCTTTCAAAGCTTTCTTGAATCGGAGCGATAGGAACATCCTTCTTTGCCGACTCATTCTTGTCGGGTATGTCATCTTTGTCATGAGACTCTTCCGTTACAATTTTAGTCTGGACGATCCCCGCCGTATGGCCATTTGTAAGCTCTTGACCAGCTTCTACAGGATTGACATCGTTTTCGTTGTCCGAAAGGTTCTCAAGTTCAGAAAGATCTAGATCATCTTTAAATTCAAACAACGCCTCCTGCTCTTTCGGGTTTATTGCTATGTTATTGTCGTCTGGATATACTTCCAGCCCACTGTCTTTGGGTTGTTTTGATATTTCCGCCGAGAGGTCAATTGGAATAGCATCTCCTGTGCCTGCAAGCATATCGCTTTCGATTTCTGCATCTAACCACTGATCATAGATAGGGTTTGCAAGCGATGGATTGTGATGACCGAATTGGCCGCCCAACAAGTAAGAAACTGCCGTATTGAAGTGACCAGGGAGACCATTAATAAGTTTGACTGCAGCTGGAAGTTCTCTTCGAGATAGTTTGGCAAAATGCAACGTATCATCTAGTGCAGAATTAAATTCTGGACAGACTTCGTGAAAGAGTAGCTATTGCCATGGTTAGATATAATCAAATCTGATAGACAGGACAATGCTCACATAGCGCACAAAATTCTCAACAACCGTGATCGCCTCTTGCAATGGCGCCTCTCTGGTCAAGAAAAGTTCAAACGGCAGATGGTGAGCAAAAAACTTCTTGCTGCGGAGAGACAAATCTTCTGCATCCAGGACCTCATCATATCCACCAAGACTGCTTTTGTGAAGACGCTGACCATCTACGGCATTACCGTCCTCATCATATGACTCTACTTCACCGCCAACAGTCTGATTCTCAGCCTTGGGCTTATAAATTTTGGCAAAACTGAGGTAAACCTGAAAAATTCTTGCTCTATGCTTATCGAGAAACCGCTTCTTCTTGTATCGCACTAAACATGCATCAATTCGCTCTCTGAAGCTATGCTTAGTCGGATCATATTCTTGCCGCTCCTGGGCCCATTCTTCTGGACGTACTGGATTATCGGCGTAGCATTCTTCAAACCCCGTGCCAATTGCCAGAGCCTTTTGCGATTTGCTCTTATTTTTTCTCGGCTTCTTCTTTTTTTTGGCTGGAGCCGGTCCCACCTCAGCTGCCGATGCCGAAATGTTATTTTCTCCATTATCGGGTGTAACTGTACCGGATCTGCTTTCTTCCAGAAGAGGTTCGACGGTGACGCCCTCAGGTGCCATATCGCTTCCAGTTTGATCTGCTCTGGCAAGGTTGCGAGCCGACTCTCCGTGATCAGACTCATCCATTATGATAGCGATTTGATTGGATCGTTATAATTCCTGATCTGTTGTCAGGGCCGGTCACAAAAATTGATTGCGACAGATCCGCAAGAACCCCTCTTTGGTTTCAAGCTTGGATAGGATGCAGTAATGGATTTGTGGTTATTTCAACAAGGGATTTAAAGTCTGTTTCTCATATGCAGCCGCACCACGACTCAGCCGCACAAGTAGAATGTGACGATGTTACCCCCACTAATCCAAAAGATATTTGATGCTGAAGACGACAATGGGTACTCCAGTGGAGGTTAATATCTCATCAGCTGTGACATTTGAAAATAAAGTCGCCGGCCATGATGGGGTCTTGCAGGATCCGAGTGGGGTGGTCGTTATCAAGCCTGCGTCACTATACGAAATCGAGTTTTACGGATCTCTAGTACTACATCCTTTTCTTGCATCTGTCGCTCCTAGATTTTATGGAGTGCTGGAATTGAGCGAAGGTATGACTACTACCGATGCTTCGGGCGAAGTGCACAGGACTATGGGCGCGGAGCGTGCAGTTGTTCTTGAGAATTTAACGGCGGGATTCAAGAGGCCTTCAGTTATTGACGTTAAGCTTGGACGACAGCTATGGGACGAGCAGGCCTCAATAGAAAAGAGAAAGAGGTTGGACGATGTGGCAGCAAAAACAACCAGCGGTTCACTCGGGATGCGAATTGCAGGTATGAAGACTTGGGATCAAGACAAAGAAGATTATGTAGTTTACGACAAATTTTATGGCCGAAATTTCGATAGTAAATCGATTCACGAAGGGATTGACGCGTTTATTATAAAATCACTGGGCAGAGAGCGGCGAAAGGAAGTCACCCGGAGAATTATCAGTGGGATTTGTCAGATAGTAGAAGCCCTTGAGAAAGAGGAATCTCGAATGTATTCAGCAAGCATCCTGGTTGTGTATGAGAGCGATACACAATCATTTGATGAGGCCCTTGCGGAAGAACGCGAACGACCTATGAAAGTGGACGACGAGGACCACGAAGAATTAGAGGAAGAATATGAAGTGTTGGAGAGCGAGACTGTCGAGGTCAACGGTCAGATTGTTGAACAGGTCTCGATCGCCGAGGCTGGGCACATCAAAGTGGACGAAGACGAGGATGAAGATGAGAAGCCGATTTGTCGTGCCAATCTAATTGACTTTGCACATGCCACATGGACACCAGGGGAAGGAAAGGATAAAAATGCATTAGACGGGGTTTATAATTTGAAAAGGCTGTTCGAGGAGTTGCTCTCTGTGCTTTAAATCTGTGCTCAGGGATAGGATAGACATTCGAGATGTATATAAATACGGTTTCACGAGTATATTGCCTTGCATTGTTCTGAAAATACCAATTTTGACTAATGACGTCTGTTTCTTTAGATTAATCACATTTGAATCTTAAGAACAACTTTTCCCGTCGACAACCTGGTCTCTAGCGCCTCTGCAGCAGATTTATAGTCTTCAAGTGGATAGACATTATAAATGGCAATCTTCAAGCTTCCATCAGTAATGGTTTTCCATAGCTCGCTAGTATAGAAATTCCACTCTTCAGGGGTGGCCACGTAATTGTTAAGCGTCGGTCTTAAAAGGTTCACATTCTTCTGTGCAAGCCTGGATACGGTAAATGGAGGAACTGGGCCACTGGCATTACCAAACGTGACCAGGTAGCCCTTTCGGCGGATAAGACTAAAGGATCCTTCAAAGGTTGCTTGTCCAACACCATCAAAAGCAGCGTGAACGCCCAAGCCGTCCGTGAGTTCCAGAACTTTCTTAACATAGTCATCTTCCGCATAATTAATAACATACTCCGCACCCGCATTCTTAGCGAGCTCGGCTTTCTGCGGTGTCGACACAGTACCAATTGCATGGGCACCGATGTTCTTAATCAACTGACACAGTAATAAGCCCATTCCACCAGCTGCAGCCTGAACAAGAATCCAGTCGCCTGGCTTGACCACATAAGCTTCCTTAACCAAAGTGAGAGCAGTCAGTCCCTGCAGGATTGAGGCACCGGCGGTCTTGAAATCAATGTTCTCCGGGACAACACAAACGCGCCCGGTCTCGTCGACAACGGTGTACTCGGCGAATGCTCCTGAGGTCATTAATGCCACTCTATCGCCAACTTTGAACTTAGTGACCGATGATCCGACGGCAACGACAGTACCAGCGCCTTCACTACCGGCAACAAATGGATAGCTTATAGGGTACAAGCCTGATCTGAAGTAGGAATCGATGAAATCTATTGACTATTAGACATCTATAATGCATTTCCCATAGCCATAGCTGAGGGTACAAGCTAATAATAGCGCACATACTTAATCCGGCATATTCGTTCTTCACAAGGATCTGCGTATTAGAGAATTCAGGCACAGGAACGGTTTTGAATTCTAAGACCTCGCGACCGCCAGCCTTAGGGACAACAATAGCTTTCTGATTAGCTGGAATGGAAGACATAATAATTGTCAACACCAAAATTGAATAATTGCACTGTCAAAACTAGCTCGTGGATATGATAATAGAGACGCTTGTGCAGATTCAATGGCGGATCTATCGGTAGCCGGACGTAATAATAACGTGGCGCCCATAAACCAAAGACCTTGGTGAGTTTACGAATGCGGTTAGGATAACTTATCTTGAATTTTACTGCAGGTTTTCCACCAATTGACGCAAGGTTACATAAGCCGGAGATGATGTGCCTGACATGGCGGGAACCAGTCTTTGCTTGAGAATGCCGTCTTTCCCAAGCACGGATTTTGCAATTATGTTTTTTTTTACTCTCAAGCGGCGACCATATAAGTGACATTCAGCTATCAATGCAAAACTCGCAAAACCCAATTGGACCTTGGATATAATCCATGGAAGCCCTTACCCGATGGATGATACATTGAGCCCACCAAATGATGCAACCTTTAGGCTGTACATGACACCAAAGTAATAGTCGCTACTTTCGGTTTAGATGAATATGCTTGTTATATAATTATATTTTCCCGATAATAAATTAAGTATCTATATCACAGAATCGAAATTGATGGGGAATGCCTGAATAGCCAAGCCAAGCGTGTCATTGCGCTGACCAGCCAATTCAAAATTAAACACGTCCTCACCAATGGCTTCCTCAGAAATCATTATTCGTTCGCAAAAACAGTAACGGCGACTCAATGTCAATCGGTTTGGTGGCAAAGAGTTCATCACCGTAAGTACATACGTCAAGTCTGGAAAATGCAGGCAGAGCAATTAGTAATTCCTCCTCCTATTCATCCTCTTCATCTTCCTCTTCCTCCGCCATTTCTGATAAACTCAAAGCGATACACTGCAGTTGTGACCCTTGCCGTCATAAGCCTTTGGACATAAAGAGTCGCATTAAATGGAATAACTTTATCTGGGATGTTTGCAGCTCGCCATACATATTATCTGAAAACAAACCATTTATCTTAAGTCCAAGTATGGTAGGGAGATTATCACAGGTACGCCTATTTTGAATCATGCCTTGCAAAACTATGCACCGTCAGACTTAGGCTCATAATGTTAATCTGACGAAAAGACTTACCTATTTGGAAGAAATACTATTTCAATTAAAGCGTCCTTCAGCAGGCCTCGGTACAAAAATAGAACATGGCGGTTGTTCGAGCGGTTCAAGCCTAACGTCTCATTTATAGAGTTCCACATTAGAGCAGCTGCACGTCCACATCTCCGAGATCCCCTTACTCAGTACTTGAAACTATCATCTGACAGTGAAGGATACCTATAACAACGAAAATCTCCAGCAATTTCTGAACAAGAAAATATGCAACTGGTTACTATACCGCAGTTCCAGGGCTCCGGATATTGATTGAAAATGCTCTTTCTAGTTGCAAATACTATGCATGAGGTAGATGAATATCCAGTCTCTGCTCCGGAGGGTTACTCTTCAGGAGGTTAATTGCCCTGTTATAGTTGGCATCCATGACCTTGTCTGGCGCAGAAGAAGTATCCGTTGACCCGATAACTTGTATGGGCATGTCGCTCGCTCGACCATACTTACTGACCGTCTCTTGTGAGTTTGTGGAAACCCTCAGTATGCCTTGCCAAGTTCCTGTTGTTTATTACCGCTGTCATCGACCGGGTCGTCTTCAGACGCCGACTTTATAGAGTCATCAGAGTCCATTCTCAGTAGAGCCACTCTGATAGCATATGCTGATATTCTTGCAGCCGAAGCCTCATCCTCCACAACCCCGTCGTTGTACTTCTCTTCATCTTGCAAGATATTGTTGATAACTTCGCCTGCGCCGCTCGCATGAAGCACCCGGACAATTGATAAATGAATGTTGAACAACTCTCCATCAGGTAAATCAACGGCATTGCCCTGCGGCCCCGTACCAAAAATAACTTGATCACCATCTTGGCAATGACTCATAAAGGGACCCTCGTCTGCCTCTTCTGGGACTATTTTGCGTAACCTGCACTGTCCATATAAGTACTCGATCCCAATTATGAATAGATCAAATGACTGGTGAGTACTATGATCTGTGCAGAATATGTTACTGGGACTGTTTATGCCCCTGCCCTTCAGAATCGCCTCCACGCTGGTACCGGCAAACGTAGACAGCAACGATTGCATGGCCGAATATTTGGCTACCTTGAATGGTATAATATGAGCAGCTTGAAGTTGTACAACTCTTTCAGGAGCAGTCTGGCGTATATGACGTGGTGCGAATTTGTCAACTGCTCCGCCAACAGGTGATATCATGCCATCTCTCGCAAGTATCTATGCATTACGATTGTCAGTCAATCTCCAGACGGAAAACAGCGTACTCACTGTATCCTTGACATCTGAATCCCTGGATAACCTTGACTTGCGTGATGACGATGAAGATTTCACAGACTCAGGAATTTGCGAGTAGAGTCTCATCGGGAGCAGCAGTCTCTCGAAAATATTGGTTGCCCACTCCCGTATTATCCTCATTAGTTCCTCTGATTGCGACAACTCGAATGCAGCCGTCCGCCACGTTAGTCCACTCGCCGGGGAAATTCTGCCCGACGAGCTCGTGACGTCAAGCAGCGATGCCCCTGGACCCTCAGCGACTATGACCCTTGACAATCTGTTGGTTCGACCGCGAAGGTGGACAATATTATTCCATAAGTCGTCTGCAATTGAACTGGGGTTGTGACCCTCATGCAATAGTGCAAAAGTAAGTCGCCGACAATTATATTGGTGATTGGCGGCCGGAACCTCGAACTCACCATCGTCTGGTAGAAATTTGCAAAGCATCCTAAGAGCATCCAACAACGGCCTGAAATCCATGGCACCGTAATAGTGATAGCCAAAGGTCAGTGGACGATAGTAGTCGATGAAATTATGAGGAGTTCGGAAAAGTCATGTAGATTACGTGACAGGCGGGTATCGGAGGTGTAATAAACGACGACGAATTACCATAAATATGGGGCATTGGAGCGGTAAGTAGCGTTGGGTAGGGTACGTTAGCATTGCCTTCGTAATAATAAACGTAATTTAATTGTTACAGCCCTGAAATTTGATGTTGGGACAATGCGTCTGCATTGAGCAAAGTGCACAAGTCATTAGCATGTATTTTGAGGTTCTTACATGTAGCAGGTGGTGGGATCAAATAATGTATATGTCCGACACTGCTGCCTTAATTTCAATTCTCATCGCCGCGACCACTACCTATGTACGCTGCCTGAATAACTTTACATTGGACACACTGTCCGGTCAGGTTTCAGGGTTCAAATATATTCTCTCCTCCAAAGAAATAACCCGTTCGGTAGTGTAAATTGGCGAAGTAAAATAACCCGCGAAGCACAATTACCTATTTGCAACTCTTTCATGGTCCTCATGGGGTTAGGGTATTCTAGACCCTACTTTCAAATCGACATCTCAAGTCGACTACTTAAATGACCCAACCCTAGTTCTTGTCCAACCTGTATACATTCCTGAATTATTCGACCTTTCCTCCAGTGATCCATACATATTTGAAGTTCGTTCTATTTGTATGCAGCATGACTGGCAAGCAACGATATACTGAACTGGTCACGCAGCCTCAAGAGGGGGACCGAAATATTCACAAGCTTTACTGTCCGTACAATAACTGCTCATCTTTAATTTTATCACCTGGGATGGGGGTTTTACGGAGACGTGCACAAATTCCAAAGGTAGGGTATTTATGAATTATGCCTTAGACACGACCCATGATGTTGACAATCGCAGTCGTGTTCTGACGCAGACCAAGAGAAGGAGCTCGCCAGCAAGGAAGCAAAGAATGCAGAAGACGAACTATTTTGGGTTCTTGGGGATCCGTTTGATTTTGATAATCTTGGATTTAGCAAGAGCTCGTCAGCGGGTGTCAAATATCTCGCTTGCGCCGACTGTGACCGCGGTCCCCTCGGGTACCATGATTCGAACGTTGTTACGGATGATGGTGGGAAGGAGTTTTTATTAAGCGCAAATCTGGTATTATATAAATAATAGCAATGAGCTTACCAGTGGCATGTCGAGACGAATGATCTGTATTTGGGGTATTTGTATTAGACAACTTGCAACATGAATGTTTGCGGAAATTTAACGGCGAGGTTGCTTGGATCGGCGTTTATGAGTTAATTGTGTGTTGCATAATCTGGTGTAGATATTCATTGAATAATATATATATATATATTTATTAAAATATGTATCTCTTTCAGAGTATGTTAACTAACTCTCTTACCAATATCTCTAGTTTGTGGCACAACTATATGGTCGAGTCACTAAATCACAACTTGTTGTGATCCGAGGGTTCTTCACGCGTCGCGTCTTGCTGACCGCCGATAGCGACTAAAGATCGTTTGACTGATCCGTTTGGAGGTGATCCAACGCGGCCTCGACGTTGCAGCATTTGGCGATTCTTCTGTGAGCGATTGGGTAATGTGCAGGTAATCGGTGAACTGGTGGTAGATTCCTGATTGTTCATTGCACAAAAAGAAAATGGACCCAGTGCGCCATAATACTTCCTCTCAATCTGTCAAAGACACCAGCTTTGAAGTCGAAGATGTGTACGAAGATGACGAATTGACTCTGCAACAGTCAAATAGTTTTGCGCAAGCTGATGTTTTGCCACTTGCAAAGCAGGAGCGTAGCGGATTGCCGTCGGCAAGAGATGAAGGCAAAGTTGACATGGGTCTGAATGGACCACACCGAAGTTCATCGCCGACGCATCGTCTTCGACTGAGTCTTAATGAGCGGCAACTCCTGGCGGTTACTTTTCCACTCAAGTCGCAGCTCCAAATTCTTGCGGGTCCGGGTACTGGCAAGACGAAAACGTTGATCTCGAGAGTGATCTTTTTACTATCACAAGGCGTGCATCCGTCAAACATCATCGTCACCACGTTCACTGTGAAAGCTGCTAATGAGATGCGTGAGCGGATTGCAGCGATGGTCGGTCCGTCTGTGGCATCTCGTCTTGTGCTTGGCACGTTTCATTCGATCGCGCGCCGGTATCTGCTAAAGTACGGACATTTGATTGGCCTGCCTGCTGGTTTTCAAATTGCGGATGAAACAGACGCACTTCATTTTATACAGAGTGTTCTGAAGGAAGTGAATCCCGAAAGCGACAAGAACGATTGTAGACAGGTGCGGAATGCGATTTCGAATTTGAAGTCGCGCTCGATCCTGGCAGGTAGTCACTCTGCGTTGGAATACACGACGCCGGACGTGGCCCAGGTTTATAGTCTGTACCAAGACAAGTTAGCAGAAGCTAATTTTCTGGATGTAATATGATGTTTCCCGATGAGATCAATAACTTCACTTAATGCTAACGTGATCGTGGTAGTTTGATGACTTGCTTCTGAAATGTATGGAACTGCTCCGTACCAATCCGGTGGTGGTGTCAAATATCCAAGCAGTGCTTGTAGATGAATTCCAGGACACAAATGTCGTGCAGTACCAACTCATGAAGCTTTTTGCGGCCAAAAGGTCCAATATCACTATAGTTGGTGATCCTGACCAAAGTATCTACGCATTTCGAGCGGCGGAATCTACGAATCTCATGCGGATGCGACAGGATTTTCAGGGCACAAGCGTTGTCAATCTCGAAGAAAATTATCGGTCGTCCGCGCACATTCTGAATGCGGCATTGGCGGTTATCAAGCAGGATACTGAGCGAATACAAAAGACCGTGCTGCCGAATCACGATGAAGGTCATATGCCGGTGTTTTTCCCGGCCCGAAATCCGTATATGGAAGCCAGGCATATTGTTAAGGAGGTCCAGCGGCTAATCGATCTAAGCTGCGGAATGCTCAAGCCTCATGATTTTGCGATTCTCGTGCGCTCAGCCCGATTGACGCGCCCGATCGAGAGCGAGCTCACAAAGGCTGGAATCGACTACCGTATTGTCGGTGGGTTTCGATTTTGGGAACGAGAAGAGATCAAGTTACTCGTGAACTACCTTGTAGTTGTGAAATCTCGGCGCAGCCCCGTGCTGTTGGATATTTTAAACAGCCCAAGACGAGGAATCGGCAGCGTGATGCAGGCAGCAATATTGAATTATGCGAATGCATATCAAGTTCCGATTTGGACCGCTATTGAACGGGCAATTGATGGACAGGTGCGAGTGAATGCCAAAGTGCGAGCTACGTTAAAACAATTTGTCGATATCATTACGGAAGCGGAGAGGTTGGTGCAGGACAATTCACGGGAGACGCCACTGGCGGATGCGTTAGAGTACTTGATTACGGCGTTGGATTACAAGGAAGTTCTCAAGAAAGATCGGGGCGATACATGGGCTGCCAGATGGGAAAACGTTGCGGATTTGAAGGAGCATGTTCGGTATTTTTGTTCAACCCCGCCAGATCCGGATTTGCCTGATATTGATGGAGTTGAGGGCAGTAAGGTGGCGGACGATGTCCTGAGCCGGTTTCTGGCGACAGTCAATTTATCCCCGACCGAAGCTGAGCCGAGTGTGTTTGATCCGGCGATGGTGTTGACAATCTCGACGATCCATGGCTCAAAGGGATTGGAATGGCCTGTAGTGTTTATACCGGGAGTGTATGAGGGATCTATTCCACATTCACTATCACTTGCGAATGAAGTTGACTTGGCCGAAGAACGACGGCTTTTGTACGTGGCAATGACCAGGGCTAAAGGTGAGGAGGGGAAGAAAATTTTGTGTTTGTACCAGCTTTGGAAGCTTATATATTGGGATAATTAGGAATGCTGTACCTGTCGTATCCGGCCATGCTGTCAGGAAGTGCCATGTACTCGGCGATCAAAACGGACTGGCAACCAACGTGTGTTGAGTCGCCTTTTGTCTCGACGATCAAGCACAATTTCCAGAGTTCGTTGCCGAATATTTCACATGAGAGCGTCGTTACGCTGGCCGCGATTCTTGATCGTGAACCGCCAAGCCTGGTGGACTTTGCAGAGGCAAAGAAGGCGTGGTGTGGGACCCCTCGTTTTGTTTTTTGTGTTGTGTTGTTGAGGAGTGTTTGCTGATATTGATTTTACAGCGTCGCGACCCCAGCCGGTCTTGAGGAATACTGGGCGTCCTTGGCGTCCGAAAAAGATGCCTACGAGCCAGCAGACTCGCAAGTACAACGCCGCGTTGGTGAAGTGTACGACGAGTACGACTGGGACGTTGTCACTGGGCGGTACCGGCACAACGACGAGTTTGGCAGGGATGAATACGACAGCAAAAGATCTTGTTCTGGGGCTGACCAACCGGGACGGAGCCGGACAGGGTCAGGCGGCTGGTCTCATTCGAGCGGGTTCAATCAGTCGCACAAGAGACAGCGAACGACGTCCGATGGATCTGTCACAACTTTGGCCGCGATTGCAGCAGCCCGAGGCGGCGGCGGCGGCGGCGGCGGCGCTGACAAGGCGAATTCTGTGGATGGACGGTTTGCCGCGTCTTTCATTAGCGGGCGGGATGCTATGCAGACGATGGCTTTTGAGATAAGTTCAAAGGCAGATATGCCGGTTCGACATGTTGGCACGAGTGCAGGGGGATTGCATTCAGGTACGAGTGTGTCGAAGACGACGACGAAGAGGACGAGCAGGATATCCGGGTTTGTTACAGAGTCACGGACGGTGCGGTCGGGTTCGGCAAGTGCAAAGTTCTCAAAGAGCAAGGAGGTAGTGGTGGGCGGACAACAGACACTTGCTGCGTTCATGCACAAGCCGCCGAAACGGGTAAAAGTCCCGTTGGCGGAGGCGATTGCGAATACATCGGGAATGGTTACCCAACCTGGTGGGACCCGAGTCGTGACATTGTCTTCGTCACCGTGAGGGAGAGAGAGTGTGTGTGTGGGGGGGTTGATGGCGTTAAAAGGAGGAGACTTGCATAATTGAATATAATATGGCTTTGGGCGTTACGAATAGATATTTTGTATGAGAGTGATGGAATAAAGCTTTGCGCGTGTATTCAATTCTTTCTCCACATGCGGGGGACCCACAGGGGCCAAGGACCGTTATGAAAAACAAATTTCTGGGGCAGTCATGGGGAATGTAAAGTTACCCCACATATTTTCGTCGGCATTCGCGGGGGTCCAGATTAATGCTGGCCTAAATCGACAAGGGGTCCGCGGAAGGCCGCGCTAAACTTCTTATCGATAGCCTGTGGCCGTGGAATTGTTCAGAAGCCGGCATGGAAGGGCCCAACCATCCGGTCAAAGTCTTGCGGCAATATGTAACTTGTAATTATTAATTTATTTGCCGACTTTCCCCGCATTTAGCCGCTAAGCTAAAACCCCAACCACGATTACTACGGAAAATTGCCCCAGCATACAATGCCAAGTTGTTATTTTACTGCTCAGCTGCAGATCGACAGGTATGGGATGATTGGAGATCTAGCAGAACCACAAGTGGCAACCGTAGCCTTTTATACAGGCTGGGGTCAATTAATAACATGAGACGTAGTTTTTCGGGATGATGGTGGATTCGGAAACAGGTTCGGGTTAGGGTTGAATGGTGTTTCACGCGATTATGTACAAGCCGAAATAAACCCGAAACCCGAGGTAACAACCGGGGGCGAGTGCTTAACATAGACACGGGGGTTGGTGGGAGGCGGTAATGCGGAGCTAGTCGCCGGATTAGTTGCAAAAGCGCTTACGAGTCTGGATTTGACGCTAACCGGGTTTGAATGAACAGGACCCTGATGTGTTGTGGGTTGATGAGATGGTTATTTATGCAAAGCACTGCACTGCCCCTGCACGAAACCGGAATCGGCTTAGCCTATCCCGCGACATTGCACAAAGCATAATCTGATTATATGCAAACAGGTGAGACAATTAGCCCAACCAGGTAACAAACGCGCGAGGCACGAATGCAAAAAATACATTGGAGCGAGATCAAGCATATTATTTTGTTGCTTGGTTACTGCCTAGTGGCGCCACTGGCACCATTGGCACGCCGGGTAGTCATAGGCATTATTCCACCTACGACCGACCAAGGCTATCTGGGACTGGCTTAAAGCCAATTGCTGGGAATAATTGTTCTGGAACAGGCCAGAGCCGGCCAATATGGCGGGCTGCTGAGTAAAGTAAAGCGTAGTGTTGGTATCGCGCTCGTGCCGTGCTTCCGGGAAAACGTTTTCCCGAAGGCAGCAGCAGCAGCATTAGGTGTGGTGGCGAATTGTCCTTGCTGCAAAACAAGCGTGGGGCTCGACAGATCCAATCTTACGTCAAAAGTTTTTCCGGTGGATTAGGGTCGGCCGCTGCGGGTAACAGCAGCCGGGCGCAAACCCTGTCAGTCGGGTAAGGGTTTGACTGGTGCAAAATCCGGCAATGTGTTTTGACACGGCGGAGAACGTCGGTTCCGGTGGTGACACGTTTGCTTTTTATTTGGGGGGACCACAGTCAGTCAGATCGCGATCTGCCAAGCGAGTGAGTGGGGGTGGATGCTAAATACTGTAGCTGGTCAACTATTGGGCGCCGACAGAAGCCGGTCTCGTTTTGCTTTGCCTTGTATCATATAGTTAGCTTGTTTTTAGTAACTATCACCTTCACCTCTTTGTTCGTGCGGGGAAAGCAAACAAGTGTTCTGGAAAACGGGCAACAGTGCCGAGAAGGGTGCTCGGGTTACAGGCACCCGGGTATTGGTGACTCGGGTTTCAGGCTTAGTGGGCCCACCGACACCCGAACCGACGATGTGAGGATTGAGGCATAAGTGCGCAATGTGAGTGAACTGGTCGCGGGGACCCCGTGGAGTTCGCCACACAAAGTCTGCGGCCGGGTAAGCCTTGTCCCGGGAACCGGTCTGTGGCACAACTTTCCCGGGCGCCTGTGCCTGTTTTTCCCCATTTGCTTGCTGCCTTTTCCCGGTCTGGTTCTCCTTCAACTCCTCCGTCCCGCGAGTCCCTTTTTCCCCTCAGCACTTATCACTCTCTCTTTTTTTCTACCCGGTCTACTCCGCTCTATATATCACCCGTCTCTCGTCCACTTCCCGCGCTTACCCCATATCCATGCGCAAGACGCTTTCTGTCCCTGCGATCGCAGACCTGGTTCTTGGCCCGTCATCCTCCTCTGTCTCCTCGTCCTCGTCCTCATCTGCTGTCTCTACACCCGGTAATCGATCTCCAGTATCATTCGCTTCCGCGCCTGCTCCTGCTCCTGCTCCTGCGCCAGAAATTATGGCAACACTCCACGCCCAGCCGCCGGCGGCTCCTCACCATCCACCGGCAGAACTGCCCCGGCCATACAAGTGCCCCATGTGTGATAAAGCTTTCCACAGACTAGAGCACCAGACCAGACACATCCGCACCCACACCGGCGAGAAGCCTCACGCCTGCACATTCCCGGGCTGCCAGAAACGGTTTTCGCGATCAGACGAACTAACAAGGCACTCGCGCATCCACACAAATGCGAACCCGCGGCGGAGCTACAAAGCCGGCGGCGTCCAGACCACCTCATCCTCCTCCTCCACTTCAGTGGCCGGTGGTGGTGGTGGTGGTGGTGGTGGTCCGTCCAGTGGTGATGAGAGCAGCGCCAACGTCAAGTTCAGCAAGAGCGCGCCGACTTCCAAAGCAACCAGTCCAAACGTATCGCCACCCCATGTCCACTCTCACTTGCAGGCCCGCACCACCGGCACTGCCAGCGGATACTCGTCGGGCACGTCGACCCCGACTTCTGCACCTCTCCCGCTACCGTTCGATATGCACATGCTCGCGACCGCGGCCTCTCAGCAGCTCGAGCGAGAAAACAGCGCCCATTCTGCTCGCTCCCGGTCGTCGCTATCGATCCTTTCCGCCGCAACCAATCATCACCACCACCATCATCATCATCATCATCGATCAGCGTTCCCGGGCTTGGCGCCGCTAACTCCATACAACGCCGCGCCGACATCGTCCTCATCATCATCCTCATCAACGTCGGCGGCGGCAATGACTGGGGTTGCGAGGCCGCACGACGATGACATGTTCGTGCCTCGGTTCTCGAAACGATCCCGACCAAACTCGCCAGTGTCGACCGCACCGTCGTCGCCAGCGTTTTCGGCGTCCGATAGTCCGACGCCAGATCACACGCCGCTCGTCACTCCCGCCCATTCGCCACGCCTGCATCCGCGCGAGCTCGAAGCCCTGCAAGGCGTGCAGCTGCCGTCAATACGTTCGCTCTCACTGCGGCACATGCCGCCGCCGCTCATGCCGCTCGAGGTCGACGCACCGTCACCAGGCATCGCGAGCGGGAGCCTTAGTAGAACGTCATCCGGCACGAACCTGCGTCTTCTGCCAATCACCGATATCTTGGGTCCGACGTCGTCTCCAAGCCAGTCTGCCATGGACATGAGTGCCAAGCCCGTCTTGCCGCCACCTACATCGGCCCCAAGCGCCCGGGTTTCTGTCGCAGACCTAATTCACGGTGACTCTAATCGCAACGCAACATCCGCGAGCTCGAACATTCTTCAGGGCGATGCCCCCAGATGGTAGACTGTTTTTTTTTTCTTTTTTGGTTTGTCGTTTTGTTGGATATGGGTATCAACTATTTTGTCTTAATCTCAAATTGTTGTTGGATTATGGTATATTATTAGACTTTGTTTGGTTTCGGTTCATGGCTTGTGCAATCGATAGACTATCTGCTTTTATATATCCTTTTTTGGGGATCGGTGTGTATGTATGTACTTGAGATATCATCAGTTTTGTATGTATCTATCTATTTATGGGACATGTTAATATTTACATTTTGCCAACAATCTGCGACGAATCCTGAAACGGACAAATCGTCCGGTCTGTACTACCATCAAAGTCACGTGACAATGACGTATCTTAAATTTTTTTTTGTAAGGGTGCGAGCGGCGACGACGACGACGACGAGCAGCACAACAATATCCCATTCCCGTACGCTAGAGAATGCCGATATTCCCGCCGGACGATACCACTTGTGCACTATGTGGCGGGTCGACGTGGATTGTGCTGGCTCCAGGCGATCATGATCACGACCACGACGAGTCCGAGTCCGAGTTCGAGTCTGAGAATGACGACTTGATTCCTGACCAAGCCGAACAACACATGCCAACCAGCAGTACAGCTCATGAACACTCGGAAGCAGGAGGAGGAGAAGTAGTGCCGGACGACTTGGTCCTGCACAACTGTCCGGCCGGCCATCATTTTCATTGGCAATGTTTCCTGTCCCACACAGAGCCCGAGACCCACTGTCCGGCGTGCCATCACGCGATTGTGCCGACCCTGGCCAACAACAACAACAACTATGACGAGGATGCCAAACTGTTGGCGACAATAACCAATGAAGGCGGCCAAGAAACCAATTTCGACATGAGGCCGGTCCTGATTGAAGAACGATTGTTCGCAACCGCTCCGCACCTGCGCGCCCACGCCGCCCTGTGCGCGGCATGTTTTACCGGCGACGAGGCCTCGGTCCTCGACATCTTGTCATCCTCGTCATGGTCGCCGGCCGAAATAACCCATCTCATAAACACGCCCGACATGGACAAGCATTGGACACCGCTCTTCTACGCCGCCGTGGCCGGCCAAACCGGCATTGTCGCGCTCTTGCTCCATAACGGTGCCGACCCAAACACGCGTGACAAATTCGAACATGTTCCTGCCGAATACGCAAACGAGGAAGGCCATGTCGAAGTCCTCGACTTGCTCAGAGGCGCAAGAGGTGTATATTATTAAGTTCGTTTTCAATCTTACTGTACAATACCCGTGATTTCCCACAGTCGCCTTTAAAGTAGCGTTTAACCCTTACCCTGTGAGGCTTATGGGTGGTTTTTGTCAAATTTGCTCCCCACCCATCAAAAGATAGATTTCACCTCGCATCACCATCACACAGAAATGCGTGCACCACGATTTACTACTATATGCCACGCTGCTGTTGTACGGCAAGCCAAAAGGCGGCCAATTGCGCCGGTTTCGTCCCCGCTCTCGCGGGTCCGGCTGGCGTCTGGCCATGCCAACAAAACAGGTGCGCCCAGCACAGGTCAGAGACGACAGCGGACAGAGGCCCAGGATATGGAGTGTACGTTTTTATTTATTGTCCTTTGTTTGAGATTGGGACACTGACATAAACTGTTTTAGCATACGAGACACGAATCCGTGAAGCAGCACGCATCCGCGACCTCGCAAACGCTTCCCTGTCCCGGCCACCATCATATCCTTCCCGTTCCCAATCCTCCTCGTCCTCGTCATCATCATCATCCTGGGACCAAACCATTCGCGAAACAACATCCTCCGTCGAAGTCATGCGAGACATAATTGCCCAATTCCCAACCCGCGACTCGATCTCTCGGGTCGCGGCCGACAGACCGGTCGAGGACGCTTTGGCAGGGGACGACAAACGCCAGCGCGTGACCGCGATCGCGGACTCGATCTCGCAACAAGGCATCGATCCTCGGCGCATTGCTCATTTTGCTCCCGCAACTGTCTACCACCCGGACCAACTCGGCCAAACCTCGGACCCGGTCGCGATCGCGGCGACAAGAGCTTTTGGAGACCGGTTCAAATTGCTAGGATTAAACCCGCTCGACTTTCATAAAGACGCCCATTTCCTGTCCGAATTCGTTTCGCCCATGGGCCAAATCTACGGCCGCGAAATCACAGGCCTGTCCCAAAAAAATCATCGGCTCATCGTCCGGGCCGTCAAACGCGCACGTGCGGCCGGATTGTTATCAACCGTCCACCGCGCCATCACACGGTTGCAATACTAAGTAATGGTTTTTTATGGGTTTTTGGTAGGGGGTGGTGGTGAGGGCGCGGAAAAAGCTTTTGCCTTGTACATAATACAGTATAATTAGAACTATGAAAATATTCCCATTATCATGTCCCACTCGGCCGCAAATGCGCAGTCGCATTCTTAAATAATGACTGCCACATGTACGCTTCCGAAAGCAACAACTCGACATCTTTCTCTGTCCATGATTGGGTCGGCAGTGATTGCAAAAACATCATGATCTCTTGGAAATCCATGGTCTGGATCTGGACCGACCATTTGACCAAGAACGCGGCACAAACATACAAATGAAACTCGGAAAACCCGGTCGGACCTTCGGCCATGTACGTGTCCCACATGCGGATCGTGTTCTTGACACTAACTTCCCGCATTAACAAACAATTCATCCACCGAAAACTAAACTGGATAAACTCGACATTCTCGGCCTGCAAATGTCGGGCCAAGTTCGCATCAATCCGTTGCGTCAGATCTTTGAGGGCCGCAACTTGACGTTGGATGCCCGGTTGCGCAAATATGTAATTATCCTGAATGCCGTCTAATAGCTTGGTCAGGCACCAAAAACTGTCGGCCTCGACCACGTCAAGAACTTCTTTGGGAATCACGCCCGGGTCATATGATTCGACATCGCCATCGACATAAGCCGACAAGAATACTTGGAAAAACGGCGTCACCAAGTCGTTGATGCCCTGGACGTAGCCACTGGCCGGGTGCCGAATCGCCCATACGTATAGGATCCGCTCTAAACTACGCTGGGTCGCTTCAAAAGAGTACAATTTCAAGTGCGGGTTCGTGCGCGGCACGTCAATGTTGATCTGGTGCCAGACCGCATGGTCGACGCCGTTCGCAAACGCCTGCTTGACCCCGTCGGCGTATTCCCGACGCTTGCGGGCCAAGGTCGATACCCGTCTGTCGGCATTGGACGGCAAGTACCCGAGCAAAACTTGCCACGACATTGGCCGCAGCTCATCGGGAATCCCGGACCACGCGAGATTGCGCAAGGCCGAGATATCAACGTTGCTAGATTGCAGGACACGTTTGAACTTGTTGATCCGCGATATGCGGGCATTGAGAAGCTCGATCTCGGCCGCCGACGCGTTATCGGCCGATGATGGCACAGCAGGGTGGTAGATCATGTGGAGCGAGTTGGCCGGGTCTTTGACGATTCTCTCGTAATGCGGTTTGAGACCGGCTGTCGTGGCGGCCCGACGAGATGTCGGATATAGTTCTACTCTTGGTGAACCCCCGGTACCGTCTAAGGCCGTCGTGGGTGACAGTGACCGGTTTGGCGGCAGCGGCGGTGGTGGGGGGGACGCGGGCGACGATGACGAAGCCGGCCTGATTGGATTCGGATTCATGCCTCCTCCTAGTCCCATCACGTCCGTGTCGAAATTGGCGTCCCAGTCGTCATCGAGGTCGGTGTAAGATATATGTCGGTCAAACCGAGGCGCAAACGTCGATTCAGGTTTAGATTTTGAAGATGCACTTTGGAGATCATAATTATTAGCGACGCCAAGAGGACAAAACAAAAAGGAAGTCAGTACCGTAATATATCTGCGTGCGAGTATCCAGCTCCATACGGTTTCGGATCATCTGATAGCACAGGTCTAATAGTAACTTATGTCAGCTAGTTTTTTTTCATGTCGAGCCTGCCATGGCCTGGGCCCTGGGCTACTCACTGATATCCTTGTGCTGATTGTTGTCGAACTGCTGATTTCAAGAACGTTGCTGCCGCCGTGTTTCGTCCAGCTGTCCAACTCGTAAACAACCTGTTCGTTCGCCAGATGCAAAAATACACAAGTCACAAACCTAGCTGCACCATCTCCTGGTGTCCATTAAGCTGGTGTCCCGTTGTCAGTACTGTTATCTTGGAATAACTCTGGGAGGCCACTTGGCCGTTAAAATCAAAAGAAGACTCACCTTCTTGGAGCTCATGGCCATATGACTATATCCGTCACGACAGTATCTGCCAATTCTAAATGTATATCTCTCCTTAAATTATGTGCACCACAGCAAACCCAGCAACCGCAACTGGCCCCCTCAAATAACAACGACGGGGGAGGGCGGGGCGTACGTAGTGTCCGGGGCTCCTGACACCACGAAGAATTTCCGGTCCTCTCTATTCCCCCAAAAAAAATGACGGTCTTTGTTTTCCGTCTCTCAAGAGTGCCTCCACACCCCGTCGTCCTGGTACTGATCGTTTTCCTCTCAGAATACAGGTTTGGGAGTTGTGTGCGCTTCTTGGGCTCTATCGTTTCAACGTAATTTCGAACCAACGTATCTAGACTGAAGTATTACCCGGCCCAGACTTTGGGAGATCGGATTTGGGTGGGAAAAGTCTCGACTCGACTCTTATAGTTAACAATGCTATTGAGGCAAATCGAGGGGCAGCCAAAACATTTTTGCCCGACTAGTTTAAGGCATCACTATTTTACAAGTTATAAGTCGCTGGCGGCATACGGTTTGGTATAATTTCACATTTATGACTAACTCATTACAACAAGTCATATCAAGACATTACCCTCTGGACATATTTGACAGACATATTTGACACAAAAACAATGAAAAACTCCCTAATCCAACCATATCAATTAAAAAAAAAAAAAAAAAGCCATCAGTATGAAATGCAATATATCCATGCACAAAGTGCCCCAAACTTATTTTAGTCAAGGTGTCAAGTTAGTAGGAAGTCATTATTTATAAATCATCGCCGTAAATGTAATGGTAGAATATATAAATATAAGTATATATATATACATATAGATAAATGCTGGTGAACCAACTTTGCCCGATAGAGTCGATAAAGCGAGCGAGGTCTCATACGGTCGACTATGGCAATTGTCGAAGATTGCAATGCGCAACAATGGCATAATCACTCATCGAGCTGTACTGTCGGCCGAAGGCGAACAATGATGGAGGTTTTTTTCCAAGCTAAACGGCCATAAACTAGAATCGGCGTCGAAATCCTTGAGCCACGGATCGTTCAACACGTCCTCCATTGTCGGCCGCTTAGATATATCCCGATTCAGCATTCTTCGCATCAAACTCTCGCTTTCTGGGCTCAATCTGTACGGTATCCGTAACTCGGCATTGATGATCTCGTTGCTATCGTAAAAAGGATTTTCCTTGTACATGATTGTGTAGAGCAGAATTCCTGCTGCCCATACGTCCTGCTCCTTCCCGCCGTAAGGCTGTCCACGCAGAACTTCTGGCGCGGCATAGTCGATCGTGCCGACAAAGACGGTAAAAGGTCCGTTCTTCAGATATGCAGCGCTGCCAAAGTCAATAAGTTTGATGTTGCCGTCACCATCTAGTATAATATTTTCGTCCTTGATATCACGATGTACGACGCCGACCTTGTGAAGATGATGGACCGCGGACGCGACTTGGTAGAAAATACTCCTGCACTCTGCTTCTTCCATGTTCGACCTGAGCTCGATGTAGTCGAAGAGGTCCATGCCGGGGATGCCATGCGGGGCCATTTCAATGTAATAATTTACTTCGTCTTCAAAGAAATCCAGCATGTCGACGACGTTACGATGGGGATATTTTCGAAGATATTGAAGAACATGAATTTCTAGCGGAATAGTGCCTAACTTGCGATCTCGGATCCAGGTGTCGACTAATATTCGTTTTTTCGTCACATATTTCAGCACGATTGTCTAATACGAGCATTATTGTCAGTAAAAGGCTCAATATTCCAAGTCGCTTGTAGTTCAGAGACGCGGTGTACGCACCCCGTGTCGTGGAGGCTTATACTGGGCCAGCTTCACCTGGCCGTATGCTCCTTGTCCCATGTCTTCCAATATTGTGAACCACTGGATCGACTTTTTGCCGTTGAACATCTCGTCAGGATTTGGCTCGGCCACGATTAAGTCGGTCGACGTCGTTTCCGAAGCGTTTGCCGGTGTGCCCGAGCCGTCTTCGGGATTACTTATTATTTCTGAGCCCGAAGACGATGTCAAACTTGGCAACTTTGGTGTACCAATCGGCGACGATTCGGCACTGCTTGACGAGCTTGATGCGGGTTCGTCCTGCTCGTCTGGCGGGTTCGAAATGCTGAATTCGCGTATGCCGGCCGCCACAACGTCGGCCTTGTCGGCCGGCATCTTGCCTGGTTTGTGCGGAGAGGTAGTAGTGGTGGGTGATGCAGGCGGCGAGTCGGCGAACGGTGAGTCGTCAGTTTGGTTCGCCGCCGATGATAAGTGACTTGTGGTGGATGATGACGACGGATACGACGACGACGACGACGACGACGATGATGACGACGATGATGAAGACGAATTAGCCCCGGATGATGTGATCTTCGTTTGGCTGCTGTTGACTAGCACCACATTCCTGTCCGCAAATGAAAAAGATGGTCGCGGCCTTGGAGTTGTGGTCGAAATCGTCGTGGCGCTGAGTGTCGTCGAGGCTGCGGTGGCGACGAATAGGTTTCTGTGCATGAATAATAACGGCTTTTTTTTTTAAGATTCCTTTTCGCTCTCAACACCGACTAGTTCTTTTTTGAAAAAGAAAAAAAAAGGGTAAAATCTGATACTCAGCGGGTCCCAATATCCATGGAACTTTTTGGTTAAGTATAGCTGCAGCTCAAGAGATGATTTGTGCAAATCGTTTTACCGTATCAAACAGAACGAGCCGAGGGACGGTTACCAGCACGGGGACAAGTCCTTGTTCGTAAGACTAACTCTGACACACAAAAGTCAACAGTGTCGATTAAGCGAAAAACGACTTGCGGCGAATAACACAATGTGTGTGGGTTCTGACCCTTACTGGCAGCTGATCTTAGCTAGCTGGACTGAGTACTGAGGTCGGTACAGTGGTAAGCTATGCGTTAACTTGGTTGCAACGGATAATTCCCAAACTAAAACTAAAACCAAAACTAAAAACTAAAAACTAAAATAATAATTATTAGCTTGTGGGTGAGCTTTTTTTTAATTTGCATTGGTCTGGTTCCAACCAGCCCTCTCCTCGAAATTGATGTGCGGGTTCGATGCTGGAATTAGCGCCAAGCGCCAGCCGGCATTAACGGAAGTGTGAACCGGTTCAACAACTGCAAACAATTTTTGCGGGCGGGGGAAAAAACGCACAGCCAGCACATGAGCCAGCTTGCGGCTTGTAAGCGCGGGTTTGCGGCCACACATTTTTTTGCTTTTGCACAATTTTCTTATAGGGCCGGCATTCAATAAATAATAATATTTATAACAATATTTATAATGATAAGAATTAAATAATGGACAGCTATACGGATTCTTTCTTGCGTGAACCCACCACGCGTCATTGCTGGAGTCTGAAATCTCAGTATTATTAAAAGCAGCAATGACGTTTTTTTGGTTTCCTTGTGCCTTGCCTTCCCCGCTTTCGGTAAATATTTCTTCATTGAGAACTATTCTGGAAGCACTTCAAAAAAAAAATACACCGAAGATCGCCCGTGTCTTGCAGATGTCAATGCACTTTTTTTTTTTATTTTAATGGTTTGTTGTTGGCTTGGCTCATACATAGAAGAATGGTCAATTAAATGTACATACCCCAGAAACATGGCCGAGGCACCGGCCCGAAGGGAATACCTCGCTAGAGGCAATTTCCCTACAACCGGCGGACACCCGTCCAAAAGAGGGAGAGTCCATGTCATCAGACTTGCAAAAGTCCGATTGCACAGTCAAAGTTTATCACTCGAAGTAGTTGTAACGGTTATTAGATAACCCGTACGTTTGTGCATATTGGCGGGGGTTATGAAGCTGGCGGATTAAAAGTTTCACGTCAACGCGACGATAAACCGTATTCAATCAAACGCTCAGACCCTATAATTGATTGGCGTATGGATTATAAGACAAGATCTATTTTACAAATACGGACGGGAGAGACATATGACAAAACGACATTCCAACCATGCATCTTCAATACACAACAATCTAGGTTCAATTTTGGGGCATGTGCGACATGGTGCACGGCAAAAAAAAAAGATTTCTATAATTATCAACACAATAAAGACAAAGTTCCGGGCGAAGTACCGCGTCTCTTTGCATTTAAGCACAAGCGCTCTTGAGGTAGGAAATGAGGTCATTGCGGTCCTTGGGCTTCTTGAGACCAGCAAATGCCATCTTGGTGCCAGGGATGTACTTCTTGGGGTTCTCGAGGTAGTCGAAAAGTGTATCCTCGGCCCAGTGGACACCGGCCTTCTTGTTGGCGTCAGTGTAGGTGTAACCAGCTGCCTGGCCAGATTGTCTGCCGAACACACCGTTCAAGTTGGGGCCGACCTTGTTAGCACCACCCTTCTCAGTCTGTACAATCAAAAACTGTCAGTCCTGCCTAACAATTGTGGAAACTTAATTGCTGCGGCGGTTGTGAGTGCACATTATCGGCGACAACCCATCCGCCGGATGATGGCATCCCACATATCCAGCCAGCAACAACAGCACCAAAAAGTAATATACATACAGTATGGCATTGGGCACATCGGGTCTTGAAAAGGGAAGCACCCTTGGAAGCGTCACCTATGAAATTAACAAGTCAGTCTGGGGGGCCGGTCGAGGACGACTAGAAGAACAACACATGCACGGAGCAGGCTGTTGCCGTACTTTTCTTAAATAAGGAATATGATCATACCAGCAGCGTAAGGCATTATGAATTAGTAGTTAGACGGATAATTGATGATGATCTATGATGCAAACGAGAGCAAGCCGAAAAAGCAGATTAAAAAAAAAATCAGTAGAATATAAATGCTGTTCCTTTCCCCTTTCCGATTTTTCATTCCGGGTTGTCGCTAAAAAAGCGGCGCTTCCCGAGATACCCTAACCTTACAAATTTCTGTTGAGCCGGGCCGCGCGTGTCGCACAGACTTTTCACGCGCTCTCATTGGTTGGTCGCCACTTGTTTGCAGTTTGCGGCCGGGTAACAACTGCCGGAGCTGGCTCCGGATTCTTCCGGCCAATCACGACCACTTCCGATCGCCATCAAATCCCGAGGCTTCCCAATTTTATATTATTGACGCAATCATCAGGCCATACAGCAATCTGCATGATCGCTAGAATTTTCATTTCCAAATCTCAAACTCATAAGCTCGAGGTCAAAAGTATCGCAGCTTTTAAATGCCTTTTTATCTCGCAAAACAAGCAAGTTCAATTTCCCTGATAAGGCTTACAATTACAAAAAAGGTTTAAGAGTAGTTCCAGCTCAACAAGCTATTTACCAATACCCCGCCAGCAAATATTATAATAACACAATTCAAACAAATAGTAAAACAATAAAGAGAAAACTAATAATAATAATCGTTAATAACCAAGCTGCAACCCCGTAACACCGGTATACCATTAAGCATATTTGATGCTATATTGTACAATTATTAAAACACATCTAAACCGCGTTCCCGTTTGTGTATGCCACTTTTTTTTACACAACTCAAACGTCGGTCATTCCTTCTTCTCCTCCTCGGTCTTGTCCTTGTCCTTCTCCTTGCCGCCAGGATTTTGCTTCTTTCGATAATCCGCAAACGACAGCTTCTTCACCGGCCTGGGTGGTTGCACCGTCGGGCCTGCCCCGCTCGGCGTCACAGGCGACGGCGAAGGGAGGGCAAACGGTGAATGCATCGAAGACGCCGCAGCAGTGCTAGCAGAACCAGGAGTAGCTGGCAGTGGCGGGGCAAATTGGCCAGGCGGCTGCTGCTGCAGCAGCATGGTAGCCTGTGGCAGCTGGAAAGGAGACTGTGGAGGAAGCTGCACCCGCAGACCTGGTGCTTTCACACCATTTGTGCTTGAAACAGTCATCGTCGCGTCTGATGACGAAGCTGGACCTATTCGTCGTGCCGGGGTAGGTGGAGGAAGGTTTGGATGTGACTGTAATGGCGAGTGTATCCGCTGTTGTAAATGTATTGATGTTGAAGACGGTTGCGAACCCAGCTCAGGACGACCTTCTTCTGTGCTTGTAGTCTGTTGTAGTTCAGTCGCCGGCCTAGACGGGCTTTGCGGTTTCTCTTGCGCTTGCGGGGCGGCGTTGCGTCGAATCTCTTCCATAGAATCTGCGAAAAGTTCCGCCAAATTGGGACCACCTTTCAACTTGTCGGGAACTGCCCGAACAGTCGTTGGCAAACAGGGTCCTTTGCTAGCTGCCTCCGATGCCTCGCCCGACGGTCGGGGTAACGGTGATCTTGATTTCGCTTTCACCTGGGCAGAAGGCGTGACTGGAACCGTACGTGGTGAAACGGCTGGCGACTGGGATCCAATGGATCTGTCATCCCGCTCTTTGTGCCTCGCCTTGACAATATCAGGCGAATTACGTCGTTCCTCCTTAACTGTGAAAAAACTTCCCTTTCGTGAACTGATGTCAGTGTCAGACGGCGACACCGGCTCGCTCGTAGCTGCTTTGTCTCTGCTGGAAACCGAATCCGGCGAAAACTTGGCCAATTCCCTTTCTCGCGCCCTGAAAAACTTGCGCACGAGTAACAGTTTTGGTGGCAACCAGTCGACATCGTCATCCGTCGACATTTCGCTCTCGGCATCGTCGGCATGGTCAATTCCATTAACTGTCTTGCGAACGATATCGCGATTGTGTGATTTTGAAATACGCCGATCACCACTCGCATTCGACCTATCAGAATTTGTCGACGGCGATTGCTGTCTGACCTTGCTTAGCTTACCATTTCCATTCGGCCCTGCTTCGGCATGTTTTGGAGACGGACTGACGCTCTTGGGAGATGACCGCTTGCGTTTCTTGAAACCTCCGGCTCCAACCACACCACTTTGCACATCCTGATTACTGTGACTATGACTATGTTCTCTTTCCTCCTCTTGCTCAAGCTGCTTGATGCGAGCCATCATCTTGCGCTCTTCTCGCGCGGACAGCATCGTGGCAGATTCTGACGGCGGCAGCAGCGTCGTCGTCGCCTTTGTCTTCTTCTTTGGTATACAGGCAGGGACAAATAGACGGCGCGAGAGGATAGGCAACTGGTGACCACATTATCTGGTTACAAATATCTGTGCTGAATCAGGCCTCCTGCATGCCCCTTTGGTTAGCTAGGCAGATTTGGATGGTTGACAGTTCAGGGTGGCTGCAATCTTTTTTGCTGTAATTCGCTGCTGCTCAGACGAACCGTCTTCCTTCTATACAAGCTCGCGATGAGAGTATCTCGATGGGTGGTCGGTGGATGCGCGCGTTGTTGTTGAGATGAGTCTTGGTAAACTATGTTGTTTGGTGGTTTGCAAGTGAAAATCGATGAGGGCAAGTTAAGTCAATGGGCCGCACGCAATGAACAAAGTGCCCTAACCATCATGGCCACACAACATTTAGGGTGCCAACGATTGCGCAACTAGCAAACAAAATTGAAGCTTGCGTGGCTAGCGAAACGTTGCAACAAAAAAAAAGCTTTGTCCAAAAAAAAATGAGCGTGTTAACTTTTCTTGTCCAATCAGTGCCGTTGTGGTAGTAACCAAAGCTGAAAGGTGCCGATAATAATGCATTCACGCGATTTTGTGCCATTAAAATCATAGCTCTTCGAGTGTATATGAACGTAATCAGGAATGGTTGCCGCAAAAGCCGGCTGGCTAACTTTATGTTTGGAGACACTTGGGACTGTCTTGGATATATAACACTAGAACGTGTGCATCGATCATCGCGATGGTTCTTATTGGCACTCTCCCACCATATTTTAGCCTGACAGATTTTATTATTCCGGGGCCCTAGCTGATATACAGAACTATACAAATTTACATTTAGTCATTCCTCGCTTTCTTCTTCACCGGCCTCTCGTCTTGTGACTCATCTTCATCGCCGTCAACAACATCGCCGTCATCGTCGTCGTCCTGATCTTCCTCACCAGACGCGGACTCATCGTCGCCGCTGCTAGCATGGTTCTCGTCAAACTCCTCCGCAATGTCACTCTCATCCGAATCCGCCTGGAAATCCTCATCAACTGACTCCTCGTCCTCTGACGCAGAGCCCCGGTCACCCCGCGGTGCCACCTCGACATCGGAGTCGTCAGACTCACTACCGAGCGCCGCAGCAAGGAATGTCTGATCGTCGACTAAATCGTTCTTGATCTTGATGTTCTTAGACTTTAGATATGATTCAATTCCACTCTGTTCCTCGCGGTTAATACTGGAATACTGATGCGACACGCCAGTGACTAAGGTAACTGTCAAGTCGAACGTTCGGGACGACGAGACCGACCCACCAACACGGGACAGTGTCACAGAACTCACGTCCGAGTGCGCCATATATACTGTAGGTTTGGGAATGAACAAGAAACTCTTCTCGAGGAAATAGAGATAGCCTTCGCTGGCTTTTAGTGAACATTTGACACCGGCTTGGCCGTGCGCGCTAAACAAACTATCAGCCAACTAACGGAGACTAAATTCAAAGCTTGGGCACATACCTTTGGAACTGACCGGGCACAACTATCTTTCGGCCCGATAAGCCTCGGAAAACCTGGCCGACAACTTCGTGTGCCGCCTGGTCGTACTTCTTCTTCAATTTGTCGGCATATTTCTCCTCAAATTCATCGCTGTCGAACTACGTAAGCGTCTGCCGCGTTAAATAGTATACTAGAAATGTTCACGTACTCCTCGACGTTGAGTTCAACCTCAATTTCTTCCTCCTTCAAAAACTGTATCACGAGAAACGCGTATCGCGTCTGACCCTGTCGCAATGGCGGATCAAGTTGGATAACCAGCACATTGTGTAGCTCGTCAGGCTTTGGCAATAGGAATAGCCGCTCAATCGACGTGTACAGAATTTTGTAGTCGTATGTCTTACCGCGTAGTCGCATGAATGACGGATACATATCGATATCGTAACGACCTCTATACGAACATTAGGTTTTCAAAATTCAAATTTCGACTAGTGTGTGAGATCACAAACCTTGGTGTGAGAAACATAATATCCGCAAAAGAGACAATAGTTTCGCCGGCAACTACTCCAATATCGGCACGCTCTTTTATGGTTTCGTAAAATGCTGTCGCAGCGATTTGCTCCTCAACATCTGACTGATCCTCCTCATCGTCTTCATTCTTAGGTACGGTACCTGGCACGTAGAATCGCATCTCAACGAGCTCATCGCGCACACCAGATGGGCCCCGCAACGACACATCGTGATCAACGCTCAGTTCGATAGCAACTTCACTCTTGCCAACCAAATTCGTATTAGTAACCTGAGCGTACGGAACCTCGAACGCTGGCCGATTCGAAACATTGAACACAAGCTCTGATCTCTCAAAATCAGTTTTCCCCCAATTCCAGCCCTTGGTAGAATGCGGCCGAGTTTCCAGAACGGTGTCGAAGTGATGTTTGAGCGTGTTTTTCAGCCGATCAAAGTCATCGAGATCAAAACCATCAAATTGAATAACACCACGATCTTTCGTCAACACTCGGCACTCGTACCCTTTTGCTGCTCTGCTCCAGTTCGCCGAAACTAATTCAGACTGTGGAAGGAGGAAAGGTGGCTGAGTTGCATTCTTCGATGATGCCTTCCATCCTAATCCTGAGTTGGCAAAGCGTAATCGTCCCGGCCGCGCCGATTGATTAAAGTATATATTATCAAATTGTGTCATGTCCGCCATTTTTATATCGTCGTACTTTATCGGATAAAGCTGATTGCAATTCCACGATCGTTTTGTTTTTTGGACAGACGCGTCGATTTTTAAAGACGCGGCTTTACTTTACGTGAGATTTGCTTCGTTAGGTCCAAATTTTGCATAAACCCTTGCCTAAGTCCCAGGCTAGGGTTTAAACCAGAAGATAAAGACGAAACATATTATTATAACTATCTATCTCTCTCATGGTTTCAACTTGTTTTACTAAATTTAGAACTAAATTGGAGGACTCTTTGAGGATCTAGTATTCTAGTTCTCGCTCAATGACGGAATCGACGTAGAAGGCATCGCCGCACGATAGACATAATAAGAGCGCGATGTGCTAGCTAGGTTCTGTTCGCCAATGATTTTAGTCACTAAACTTATACCTGTAAGCCTTGGCATTGAATTAAATGTAACGAAGAAAGGGTATATCCCAAATTACAGTAGCCAAGCCATGCACAATCTATTATACACTAATCATTAATCCAACATTCATGACGCAACTGCCCGGATAGACACCAAACGGGCGCTCACTCTCTATAGACTAGCTTTACTCATCTTTGCTTGTAATATCTCTGCTTCTGCCCACATTTCTTCTTCAGTTCGAGGCGTTCGCGCCAAATCTGGCAGGTCCGGGCTAGACAAGCCAACCGTGTTTATGGATTTGAGTTGCTGGAATGAGAGCTCAATATCCGCGTCCTTAGAGTTTAGAAGTTGATACACATCGTCGACGTTTGGTAGATCATTTAACCGACGGGGAATAATATGGCAATGGACCTATGGCAGTAATGTTAGGATTTGGGAAAGAATTTTAACAATTGCTGAGAGGAACTAACGTGAGGAACCGACTGGCCAGCCAGAGGGCCATCTTGTATGGCTATATTAAGAGACTGCCCTTTGTACACACTTTCTATAACCTCTGATACCTTCTGAACAGTGATGAATAAGTCCGCCACCTATAAGCATTAGCTCATGATTTTGAGCAGCGATGCAGAATCGTCAGCTAGGCTAGTTCTCACCTCTTCTGCCGATAGGTCCTTTATTCTAGGCACTACTCGGTATGGGCAGATTAACACCTGCTCCAACTATTAATATGTGTGTAGCAGCTTTGGTGGCTATTAATTCTGTACTGACATGCCCGGGCAATAGTGGTTTCACATTAACAAGTGCAAATGAATATCTCGATTTCTAGACTCTTTAGCCGCTCCAGCTTCCTCTGAAAGAAGGCACAACAGTTGCGACTCACATAAAACACCTGTCTCGTCACGATAAATGGTCCAAAATATATTACCGACATGATTCTAGCTAGATTTCGCACTAGGACGGGGGAACAATGGCAAACACGTGAACTCGGCCCAATTGGCCGTTTAAACCTCACGCTCTGGTGATCACCGGCATCACGCGCGCGAGTTGACGGCCGCCCTCATCTTTTGAAGATTACTTTTGACAGACAAGACTGCTCGTGCCCCGCCGCTTTGTTAGGCTAATCATCACCAACTGGGCCCACCAACTATAGCAGCTAATACGTCTACTACTATCGGAACGGGCAACTGCGCCCTCGCTGCAATTAACCGCTACAACAACAGTCCGGTCAGTCCCTTGCGCCCCGTCGCCCTGGCGTCTCCCAAGTGCGCCTTTTGCAGCGCAGCGCGCACACCCAACCCCGCATATAGCCTTCCCTGATATGCAATAATGGCCGAGTTCGCAAAGTCTCTATTCCATTTCTCTCCATTTCATACATCGGCCGCGGCCGCTGCACGGCAAGGACAGGCTCCTACCGACGGTGATAACGTGCCGGATGCCCTGCATCCTGCTGTTGCACAGCAGGGCACTCAATCACAGGAGCCAACGTCCGACAAGGCAGACAAAACTACCGAGAAGCACGACAAGGTCGAGAAATCTTCCAAGTTTTCCTTTTTTGGCTCGCGGTCTTCTACACCGAAATCGAGTACTGGGTCGCCAACGCCAGTTGCTGTGCAGGATTCACAGTCACAAGTTAGTCTGCCCGGCCCGGCATTGTCTGCTACCTCTGTCAACATCGAAGAAGAGGATCCGCATTCGCAACTGGTTACCCCGAAGCCCGATCTAGTCGATAAGCGGCAGCCATCTCTGCAACATAATTTTACAGATGTATGCTTGCTTATTTTTCTGCAAATGAACCCACCAAAGACAATTACTGACTTGTATACAGGGTCCAACACCTCCTGAATCACCGTCCCCGCAGCACACAGCCTCAGCGTCTGTGACCGAGGCATCGTCTCCATCATCGTCGTTCTCGTTTTCGAACTCAAATTCCACTTTAGCAAGTGCATCAGTCAAGGCTCCCAGTGGACGGCTGATAGTTAAGATAATACAGGCGAGGAACTTGCGTGTGACTTCGCGTGACCCATTTCCATACGTCGTCTGCACATTCGAGTCGAATGAGTTTATCACTCGCGGTCCTAGTCTTACGTCGGCCGATCCGCAAAATAGTCGGATTAGTTCATTCGCCAACAAGACAGATGCCTGCGAGCCTGGCGGAAACGGTGCCGCGTCGGCCAAAACGAACGGTATCGCCATTCCTCCCCGCAGTCGACAGTCCTCTACGACGAATTTGTCTGAATTAACTGGTCGGGCGAATTCAGGTGCTAATCCGAGCTGGAAGCATGAGGCGGTTTTCGATGTTCTTGGCGACGATTCGGAAATCGACGTTAGTATATATGACCAACACAACAACGATTCCTTTCTGGGGCATGTTCGGATTAAGCCGATTCTACGACACGAGCAGATCTTTGATGAGTGGTACAAATTGCAGCCGCGTGTGAAAGGTGAGCAAGTGTCTGGAGAGGTCCGACTGCAGATGTTGTATGAAGCAGTCAGCAAGCGCCACTACGGTCCGGATGATTTCGAGATCTTGCGGCTGATTGGAAAGGGCACCTTTGGACAGGTTTACCAAGTTCGAAAAAGAGATACTGATAGAATTTATGCCATGAAGATTTTATCAAAGAAGGTTATCGTGCAAAAGAAAGAAGTTGCTCACACAATTGGCGAGCGCAATATTCTAGTCCGTACGGCCACGGCTGATTCTCCGTTCATTGTTGGTCTCAAATTCTCATTCCAGACTCCCGCCGACTTGTATCTCGTGACGGATTACATGTCAGGTGGCGAACTATTCTGGCATCTCCAGAAAGAGGGACGATTCCGTGAAGAGCGGGCAAAGTTCTACATTGCAGAATTGATTCTTGCGTTGGAAAATTTGCACAACCACGACATCGTGTATCGTGATTTGAAGCCCGAGAACATTTTGCTTGATGCGAATGGCCACATTGCATTGTGTGACTTTGGCCTGTCCAAAGCGAATCTCACGTCAAATGACACAACAAACACGTTTTGTGGTACTACTGAATACCTGGCACCGGAGGTGCTTCTTGACGATCAAGGTTATACGAAGATGGTCGATTTTTGGTCTCTAGGTGTGCTCATTTTTGAAATGTGCTGTGGATGGTCGCCATTCTATGCCGAAGACACTCAGCAGATGTACAAAAACATTGCATTTGGAAAAGTTCGATTCCCGAAGGACGCGTTATCGCCAGAAGGCAAAAATTTTGTCAAAGGACTTTTAAATCGCAACCCGAAGCATCGCTTGGGGGCTGTCGACGATGCCCGGGAGCTGAAGGCGCATCCGTTCTTTGCAGATGTTGATTGGGATCTGCTTGTTCAGAAGAAGGTTCCGCCACCGTTTAAGCCACATCTGTCGTCGGCGACGGATACTTCCAATTTTGATCCGGAGTTTACGAACGCGTCTACAAGTGTGTTGCAGGGAAGCAGATTCCTGCAAGGTTCCACACCATTGTCACCTACTCTCCAGGCAAACTTCCAGGGATTTACGTTGTATGTTAACTTGTTTTATTGCGTTGGTGAGGTGGATTTATATTTGGTGCTGATTCTTTGATATAGTGTCGATGAATCGTCAATAGATGACCACTTTGTTGAACGGCGCTTGGCGCCGATGGACGAAGAGGACGATGACTTTTATTTCGATCGACCTGGCAAGTTGCTACGGCAAGACACCGCTGAGACATTGACTCTTCCTAAGACACGGTCTTCACGAAATGACTCGGTCATGAGCATGCAAAGTTCAGGTATGCAGAGCAGACGTGCGTCAGACGAGGTTGCTGGTGACATGGACATGGACGATGCTGGTGACGAGCCTGAACGCATGAATTCTTTGAAATACAAGGACCAGCACACTGACGATGAATATTGTGAAGAGCTGTCGCGCCAGATGAGTGGAATAGAGGACAATAAGATGCGTTTTGCGGACGACGACGAGTTTGTGAATGGGCAACGGATCGACATATGAAGAGAGCTCAACGCTGCATGTTTCAAGTAATATTTTAGTTTCTAGTAAGTAATGCCATGTGTGTGTGGTGTATCGTATATCTCCGTTTCGCTATTTTGGAAATTTTTTTTATTTCATAAATTGTGAATGCATATGTATCTAGGCTCCCTTGGTTTACAACTTGTTATGTTGGCGATCGCTTTATATATTTACCATTGATCTTATACATTACTTTATTGGGTCTTCATTTTCTCTGCCTATTGTTACGACTTTTGATTAAAGTGGTTGCAGTAATAAACGACAATTTGATATATGCTGCCTATTTTTTTTTGCTCATAAGGTTGGTCTATTTTGTTCCATTATTGTGTCAGGTGGTGGCTTTTACATTGTACCTTTTTTTTTTTTGATCATTCGATAAGTTCTGTTTTTCAAAGTCGACATCTGAGCGCGTGATGAGATAATAGTAACTATATATGGACACGACTAACGAATTTCGTAAACAAATGTGAATACGAAATTGTTTTATTAGCCTTTTCGGCGAATTACTAATCCCTGATAAACCAAGTGACTTTTCTTCCTGCGTTCCATACTTTTGCCCGCCGAGTTCGGCGAGTTGCCGATTCCGTATGCGCCGGGCTGTGGGTCCAAGTTGATCGGTAGTTGTTGCGGATCCCGTTAAATACGATTAACTCTTACAACTTGCCGGTTATTAACTAAAAGATTACATGTGATATTGATGAAAGGCTGAAGGTTCAACTAAATTTGGCGTCGAGCGAGGGCCCTGATCGACAGACGAGAATGCGGCGCGCCGACGTCATCACAGCTGGTAGGAATCGTTCGTTTGTACTTTACGTTGCAGTTACAAAATACTCCTGTGTCCACTCTTAAAGCGATGTGATTTGTTAAGCTTGTTCAACGAAGATTCATACGCTGTTGCTTCTTTGCCCCTATTTTTATTTTCTTTGCATTCTCTCCACAGGGAAGAAACAATGTCTGGGGTCTACAACCAGCCTCAGCAGCACACAGGCAGCATGCCGCCGCCGCCCATGTATCCGCAGTCTGAGGCGGCCTACGCCCAGTCTGGACCGAGATACCAATCTCAGGTTCCACCGCCAGCACCGCCGCCAAACGAAGGCACGAAGCCGTATAGGAACAAAGACGAGCAGAAAGCCACGTTCGAGCAGCAGTTTAAGATCGAGAGGCCACGCTGGAATGATCTGTGGGCAGTATTCCTCTTGGTCGCGGTTCTGGGCGGCTTCACGGCCGTCTCAGGCATAGCGATCCATGCATATGCGGCAACAAAGAGTTTTGTCGGTGGTGGCATCTACGGCAGTGGCGAGAGCTTTTCGTTGAATACGAATACTGTGGTTCTATTCATTTTCGTCATCGTCATTGCCATTGTGTTCTCTCTCGGGTATTTCATGTTGGCGCGCGCGTTCACGAAGCAGTTCATCTGGATGACAGGGATTATGAACATTGTTCTTGGTTTGGCGACCGCGATCTATTATTTTTCCGAGCATTATTATTCGGCAGCGATCGTGTTTTTAATCTTTGCCCTGTTTGGTGCGTTTTGTTTTTTCTCATGGATTCGACGGATCCCATTTGCGACCCTGATTCTGCAGACCATAATGGATGTCACCCGTCAGCATCCGTCGGTTTTAATGGTGTCTTTGATTGGCACGCTTGTCGCGTCCGCGTTTGCGGCCTGGTTCGCCGTCACGCTTGTGGCCTTGTACGTTAAATACAACCCGACCGCGGACTCCCAGAGCTGTGGCACTACGGCAGGTGGCAGCTGCTCGCATGCAACCTTGATTGGACTGCTTGTTTTTGTCACGTTCTGTGGGTACTACATCTCAGAGGTCATCAAGAACATCATTCACACCACCATCTCGGGCGTGTACGGGTCCTGGTATTTCTGCTCACGCTCGGTCCAAGGCATGCCGCAATGGCCGGCCCTGGGCGCGTTCAAACGGGCAATGACGTACTCGTTGGGTTCGATTTCGTTTGGCAGTCTTCTTGTCTCTATCATTCAATTGTTACAGCAACTGGCAGCCTTGGGACAGAACGTGGCCCGGCAAGAAAATAACTGGATCGCAATTATCCTCATCTGTTTTATCCAGTGCCTCTTAGTAGTTTTGAGTTGGGCGGTTCGGTACTTTAACCACTACGCGTACGCCTACATTGCGCTTTACGGGGCCGCATACATTCCGGCGGCCAAGGAGACCTGGAAACTGATCAAGGACCGCGGCATTGATGCGCTCATTAATGATTGCCTGATCGATCCGTTCCTGAATCTCGGTTCCATCTTTGTCGCCTACGTGACGGCCTTGTTTGCGTACCTGTACCTCAGATACACGCACCCGGCCTATAATTCGACCGGCAATTATTACGCGCCGGTTGTCGGGTACGCGTTCGTGATCGGCTTGCAGATTTGCAACATTGCAACCGTGCCGATCAAATCGGGTACGGCAACTTTTTTCACCGCCATGGCAAGGGATCCGGACGTGTTGCGCATGAGTTATCCTGAATTGTATAACCAGATCGTCGGTCTGTATCCTAGAGTGCAGGAACGCATTCATTCGTGATTTTTTTTCAGAGAGTGGAGGGGGGTCTGGAGTCAAAAGGGATTATAATTGATTGGCGGTTAAACAAAAAAATTGTGGTGTTTTTTTTTTAATGAAACTGTTACGACTAATCAACACGCAACATAAAATTATATCCATTGCATGTAGAACATGCCCGGCCGTGTACTAACCGAGTGATGAGCATTCAACGCACCAAAAGAATTCTATACAACAATAGTCCCGAAACAAAAAAGTGTACAATATGCATCCAAACGTCACCAGAGCATTTACCCCAAAAACCGAGGAGGACGGCTGGCGCGGTCGCCGTAAAAAATAATACATCGTTTGAAACATGGCCCAATAGCATCAGTTTCATAAGTGATATCCAATCATCGTACAAGTAGTTATTATCGTTACAGCGTATAAGTGGCATATAAACGAGCGTGAGCTGCCGACGTTAAATCGTTCAAAGAGCGTGATGGTTTCATGTAAAAGGCATTTCGACCTGAATCATAAAGAGTGCGCACGGACATTACCGAGCCAGTTCACACTAGCTTCAAGAGCTGACACGGGGCATATTTGTGTCATTGCACTCGTCTCACCAGAGAACGAATACAGGGGTGCCGCGGGAGCAGTAAACGAATGGCGCTGCCGGGCGTAAACGAATGAGAGCAGCAGTGTCGTATCATAAATGGCGCTGCCGGGACTAAACGAATGAGAGCAGTGTCGTTATCATAAAGATGGGGTCCGCTGCAAAAAGACCACAAGAAATGAGCGTCATGAAGAACTGCACATAAAAAAAAGGTTTGTCTGAGAATTGTTCACAAGATAACACACATGCCGCCAGTTTTTTTCTTGCGCTTGAAATGTTTTGATTCTGGGCTTGGGATGCCGGCGTCGCTTTGTTTTGCGCTGCTTGCTTTTGATGACCGGTGATCATTCCAACCGATTGTGCTGACGGAATGTGTCGGCCTGTGTTTCTCGGTCGGGGTAGGCACTCGGCTGGCAGTATGGCTGGTCGTCAACGACGCATCAGACGCGCCGGATGCAGAATCTCGTCGCTGGATTTGCCGGACCACGTCGACGAAGATATCGTTAACATGTACGCCAGTTCTGGCCGACGTCTAAATTTGTGTGAGATTTAAACCGCGGAACCCGAGCAATAAAAAGAAAACTCACCTCGTAAAAAGAGGTCGTATGCCAATTTAACGCCAAATGCTTTGCTTCCTGAAACGGCACGGTCCGAGCATGGGCTAAATCGCATTTGTTGCCGGCCAAGACGATGGGTACTGTTTTTGTACCTTTGATCCGGCAGACTTGGTCATACAGCTTGGACAGGTCCAGCAAGCTAGACCGATCGGTCACGCTGTAGACGAGCACAAAGCCTTGGCCGTTCTTGATGTAGAGTTCTCGCATGGCGGTAAATTGCTCGATTCCTGCCGTATCAAGGATTTCAACCATGCATGGGCGACCGTCAATATCAACTTGCTTGCGGTAGGAGTCTTCTATTGTCGGATCGTAAAAATCGAGAAAAACCCCTTGCGAAAATTGCACTGGTTTGGGTTCAAAGTTAGCGTTTTTTTGTTGGTTTCCTTTTAAATAACATGATAAACCGAAAAAAAAAGAACGAACCAGATAATGCCGACTTGCCGACTCCACCTGCGCCGAGCACGACGACCTTGTATTCTATATAACAAATATTAGCAAAAGAAAAAAAATACTAAAAATGTTTGGTCACGTAAAAGAAAACAGTAACATACCCCTCATCATTTGTCGTTGTTATTATCGACAGCAATAATACGCGTCCCACCGTTTTGTATTTCAAAACACGTTGAAAAAAACGAAAAACAACGCGCTTCTTGTGAAATTTCGACCAAATAATATATAGGCAAATCGGGTTTTTCACAATGGGCAGAATACTGAAAGACGGCAACAAGAAGATTGATTACCGAGGCGGCAATTCACAAAATGGTTTGTAGTTATTGCCAACGAATTATTTATTATACTGACCACAAGCGCGTGCGGGTTCACCCTTGCTTAATTCCGATGAACTTGGTTGGTTTGGGTCCTGGCAGGGGCCGCTATACTGGATTAGGCAATGTCTAAACAAAATCAGCACGCCACATGCAGGCAATCAACTTTAATCTTGGCTGGCAACCAAAACGCGTATTCGAAAATGGATCAACATGCATGAGAAATACGTTGCGCGAAATAAAAATAAATGGAATCTGATTTTTCTCGCTTATGAAATATAGCGTCCTTTATTTCTGGCAAACCTCAGTTGCCGTGGCGATGGGGCGATGCTGTTGATGACTAAGACGGGATTGTTTTCGAGTCGAGGTAAGTAAGGTCCCTTGAAGTCCAGCAAGGGGCACACAACCCTCACATTGTTACAAGAACCATGGCCACACTACCAAGAAGAAACAAAAAACCAGTAGTATAATAATAACAAACGATGGGCAAAAACAACTAAACTGTCTTGCGGCCTAATCCTTTATGTTGTCTGCTAAACATGCAGCGGCATAAAACGGATCCCTCCTGAATTTATCCCGGCCCGGGGGGGAAGGGGGCCAGTGTACGTAGTTTAGAACAAGCAGTCTCAGGACCCCATCGAACGGGAATCTAAAACGCCGTGTCTCATCTTATCGCATCATCTTAATATTTAACCAAGAGAAGAGTTGGTTTTGTGATCCTTGCCCCCCGGATGCAACCTTCAAAACAGACGCGACCTCGAACTAGCTAGCTACTGTGTGTGGCCGTCCTAACTGCACAAGTGCCCCTCTCCCGCTACAGAGAGCAGGAAGGACAGCAGACTCAAGCTCGACTAATAGCACTCAACTTGTTCTGGCCTGGCCGCAAGCGAAGCGGCTGATACGAAATGATTGTTCTTTGCTCTGTACTCTGTATTTTCAAAGCATTAACTAATGGTCATTAGAAATTTTAATTAACTTAGGTACAACCAATAGTAAGAGTGAAGACTTTCATACACCGACACTCAAAACAGTCCCATAGAATAAAAAGAGGACATGACACCAAATTGTACAAGAGTAGTAGTCATAGACGAGATCCCATTAAAAAAATCTCTTCTCCCGCAAAACAACAAAAAAAAAAATAAGTAGAGCGACTCGCGAGAATACATTCTCGGAATACAGAACCTAACTTTACAACGTGTACGACAAATCACAAAAACCCGCTGAAATTAAATTACCCATTCCACTATTAAAACAAACTTATTTTTTTTGGACATTCACATTAGACGCGTCAGGTTAGACGCGTCAGGCGTGCTCGGATGGCATACCGGGCGGCATTGGCTCACCTTCGGCCGCACTCTTTTTCCATTCTGTCGGTTGGACCGAATCCGCACACTTTTCACAGTGCTCAACAAATACCCTTGGAGAGGCAAACATCTTTTGACACAGTCTGCACCACCCGGCATCGGTGTCCTTAAGCTGGACAAAATGGACTAATCGCAAATGCCGCTTGAGCACGTCTAATCTGTTGAATGCGCCACCGTTGCGATGACAGGTTGGGTCTGTCCGCCAGTAAGGGCAGTGGAAGTTTGGAGAATAGTGCGATCGAAGATGCCGTCGCTGATCCGAGTGCCTGGCGAATGTCCATTTGCAGCCGGCATGCGGGCATTTGTAGGGCCTTGATGCGGACGGAGTCTGTCCGGACGAAGCCCCGGGCGAGCCAGCAGATGCTTTTTCCCGTTTTGAGCTGTGACCAGAAGTTGATTGCTGCTGCTGGTGCTGCTGTGAAGAAGGAGCGCTTGCTTGACGGAACTCGGCATTTGCATTCGCACCAGTGCGGACAGGGTTGGCCGGGATGACTCCCGACAGGGCGGGATCAGTGACGTGGTGCCTGTATGGGCTGCCGCCACCAGTGCTGTCGGGATGGATGACGGATGGCAAGGACGGAAGCGACAGAGGTTGGGGATGGGGAGTGATAGGCGAGACTGGCGACTGGACATAGGCATAAACGTTCGACGTCACGCCCGAGACCGATGACGCCGCCGATGAAAACGAGGCCGAAGATGCGTTAGAAATGGTTGACATTGCCGATGGCGACGTGGCCGAGACCACGGACATGGGAGACAGGAGCTGGGTATCGATCGGTGGGTTGGCGCTGTTGGTGTAGATGTGGGGCGGTTGCAGGTTATGGCCACCGCCGCCGTTCTGCTGTTGATGTTGGTCGCGTTCGTTTGAGTCAGCGAGCAGGTCTGCGATGGATGTGCGGTTGCGATGGCGAGAAGCTCGTCTGTCGTCCTGGCTGCCATCATCTTCGGGCATGACGATGCGCGGCAGCGGTGCATGATGGTGCTGGGGCGACTGGCGTTGTTGTTGTTGTGCGGCGGTGGTTGTGGTTGCGGTTGTTGCTGTGGTGGAGGTGGATGATGACGACCCGCGATCGAGGTCGAGCAGGGCGATAGCACCTTGGTATTCGCTCAGATGGGCCATTCTGGCTATGCGGATGGGATGGAGGTCAGTTGGATGATGATGAAAAGGAATGTGTGTGTTTGTTGAAGGCTGACGAACGAAAAGAAAGAAGAAAAGGGCAGCGGGCGCGGCGCGGGCGGCTCGGCCGCGTGGATGCCGCTCGCAGGGTTAGGGCCACCGCCGCACTCACACACGTCCTGCGGCTCCACGCTGCTGCTGCTGTTGTGGTGCTGATTGTGCGGACAGTGCAGCCTGCATTTTGGTATCACGTGGGCCGGTGCCGCGAACACCAGGATACTGCATTATTGGTGGGGATGTCCGCGCTAGTGCGCATTAGGCAAGCCTAGTGAGGCGCAGCACCGCTAGCGCCGCGGCTCGCCTGCGTACTTGTCAGCACGGGGTGATTGTAGTGACGGTTACGGCACAAATGTGCAGGCACTGCGCGTTGTTCACTAACCGACCACACAGAGTGCGGCTTGTGCCAAAAAAAAGCGGCTTGCGCCAAGCTCGCAGGCTCGTGATAATAATAATAAGAATAACTTAAGCAATTAAGTAATCATCTCACACGAAACCTATAAGAATCTTCGCATAAGTCGGTTGTTCTCACCCGAGTAAAATGAGAAGAATGTAGATATTCTGCAATTATTGTTTGAGGATCGAAAACTTGGAGTGCAGACGCACTTGCCCCACAAAGAGAAGCCAATATGGACAGCGGCTGGCCTGGGGGATGCCTCGCAATTTGCGGCGCGACAGTGCTTAATTATTTAGTTATCATTATTATCATAGCTAGTTAGTTATCGTTCTTTAATTTACTGACTGATGCCGGGATCTTGTTTGCAGTACATTGTACGCCATTAATATTATTGGGCATTTCATAATATTATTTTGTCGTCGTTTGGTAACCGTGTCTTCGTCGACTTTTTGTTAACGGACAACCAATATCGTACATAGCCTTATCTGCTAACTAACTATCACCCGTTTGCCGAGTATTATATAAGAATTCCTCTAGCGGATCGTGCGTGCTAGCGGAAAGTCTCCGCGTAAGCTGACCGAACGCGTGGTTGCAATAACCACCAAGGGTCTTCACTCTGCGGTGAATGTTGGCCTCCTTCTACTACCTACGCCCGGCCCATCACCGTCCCGGATACTCTCTTCTTTACTCTTCATATAATACTTGCTTAATAGATCCTAGATGTTGATCACGACTGGTTTTCCGTCTGCAGTGCAGGTTTTACAGCAGCGGCTGTGGACTCAGCAAAAAGCCGGGTGCGGATAGAATCCACGTGGCCCGAGCCCCGATGCACTTGTGCAGAAAACACAGAGCCTTAGCTGGATCCTAACAACTACTTATAATTTTCGGCTCGAAGCAATCCGCAAAAATTCGACTTCCTCCGCGAATTGAAGACAGATTTTATTCAATTTCTGTCGTAACCGTCAACAGTATCTCCTGCTTTGTCCAGTTGAAGTTGAAAACCGATCCATGGCTCCATTGTTCGCCGCCAAGGTCAAGTCGGCCCTGTCAGGCGACACGGTCCTGCTCACCACCGTACGGCCACCACAGCCCGGTCAAGTGCCTGCCGAGCGCACATTTTCGCTGGCATTCGTTACTGCTCCTCGTCTGAAAAGAGACGAAGGTGACGAGGTATGTTCTACTATTGCATATCTGGAGAGGATCGACCCAAGTGAGAGCATTTGAGCAAATTACGACATCCCCCGGCGAATTTGTTCTGCCTGCATGCAAGTCCTACTTCAAATGTGACATCTTCGCTGACGTTTGCAGCCTTTTGCTTTTCAATCCCGCGAGCATCTTCGTCTTCAGCTAGTCGGCCAAATTGTGCAATGCGAGATCCTTTACACAGTCCCGAATACAAACCGCGAATACGGTGTCGTTTATCTGCCCAACAAGGTCTGCGTCAACGAACAATTGATCTCGGCTGGCACGGTTCGTGTTCGCCAACCGACCACGACTGGCAAAGACCTGGCCGCCGAACCCAACGAACTTCTTGACAAGTACCTGTCGCTTGAGGCAGCCGCCAAGCAAGCCGAAATAGGTCTCTGGGCACCCAAAATCGAGTCCTGGGCCAGATCTTACGACGTCCCGGCTGGATTTCTCGACAAGTACAAGGGTCGCCAAATCGACGCCATTGTAGAACGCATTATCAACGGTGACCGTGCTCTGGTCAGGTTTACGCTCCCGGACCTGCACGTCCATGTCCCGCTTCTGATTGCCGGCATCCGTGCCCCGCGATCTGCTTCGACAACCGATGCTACCGCCGAGCCTGGCGAGCCATTTGGTGACGCTGCCAAATACTATGTCGAGCAGCGTTTGCTTCAGCGCAACGTCAAGGTCGATCTCGTCGGTGCGTCAAACCAGGGCGTGCTGGTTGGCATCGTGTTACATCCGGCCGGAAATATTGCCGAAAAGTTGCTCGAATCCGGCTTGGCCCAAGTGAGCGACTGGCAGAGTAACTTGCTCGGGGCCGCAAACATGAGCAAGCTTCGTGCCGCCGAACACTCGGCAAAACTAAAATGCGTTAATCTATGGCAAGGTGTCAGCGCGCCGGCCACAGGCGCCAAGCCAGGCACAACCGAGAACGATAAATCTTTCACGGCGACAGTTGGGCGCGTGATATCAGCTGATACGCTGTCCTTGCGAACCAAGGCCGGTGACGAGCAAATTGTCCAGTTGGCGAGTATTCGGGGACCGAGGCAGGCAGACCCCAAGCAAGCGTCTTATGTCAATGCCGCGCGAGAGTTTGTGAGGAAGAAATCAATTGGCAAGCACGTCAAAGTCGTCATCCTACACACGCGTCCAAAGTCGGACCAGTTTGACGAACGAGATATGGCGACTGTTGAGCTCGCGAACGGCTCAATCGATCTCGCGTCCCTGATAGTCGAGAATGGATACGCAACAGTGATCAGGCATCGCAAAGATCAAGTCCAAGATCGCAGTCCGATTTGGGACGAGTTACTTGAAAAAGAAGAAGCCGCTATTAAGGGCAAGAAGGGATTCCATTCTGGCGTGGCTTTACCGCCCGAGCGAATTGTCAATGCTTCCGAATCTCATGCCAGAGCATCAGCGTTTTTACCTTCTCTCTTGCGTCAGAAGCGCGTGCCAGCCGTTGTCGAGTACGTCAATTCTGGCAGTCGATTGCGTCTGCTCTTGCCGAGAGAAAATGCCCGAATCAAGTTCATCCTTGCCGGCATAACAACGCCTCGTGTCGCGGCAACAAATCCCGGTGCTGCCGTTTCTGGATCCGAAAAATCAGAGCCATTCGGCGAGGAAGCCCAGGATTTCAGCGCCCGCAGGCTCTTGCAGCGCGATGTCGAGATCGATGTCACCCATTCTGATCGCTCGGGAGGTTTTATTGGATTGCTACATGTTCCCAGTACCAAGGATACTTTTGCCAAGGCCTTGCTGGAAGAAGGCCTCGCCAGACTGGACGAATATTCTGCCCAGGAGGCCGCTGTATTGGCCCAGTTCCGCAGTGCGGAAGAGGCAGCACAGGCAGCAAAAAAAGGTCTATGGAAGGATGACAAGGGCAAGGCAAAGGCCGAGGTCGCAGTGCCTGTGGCGGCTGCTGCCGAAGGAGCAGCAGCAAAAAATAAAAAGGAGTATCTTAATGTTGTCATCACTAATGTAGAGGCGGACGGTTCTTTCTCCTATGTCGTTCTTGACGGTAGTAAGCGTTTTTGTTTGGCTTATTTGCTATTATATAGGGACGTAACTGACGACCAACTATAGGCATCGGTAAATTGGCTACTTTGTCAAGTACCCTGACATCTCAACCACCCGCCGCGCCAGTCTCCACCAGACCTCATAATAACGACCTTGTGGCATACCCGATCCCGGGTACCAAATCCCTCGGGCGTTTCCGCGTGATAAATTTCGATAACGTGCGCAAGCAAGCCAGTCTCGCATCCATTGACTTTGGACTTAATGTCTCGTCCGCACCTCTCGCAAAGCTGCGAGCTCTGCCATCCCAGTTTTCGCCCACCCTGTCCGGCATTCCTGCGTTGGCAAAGACTGGAAAACTCTCCCTGGTCAAATGGCCAGAGTTCCAAGAAGACTATCTTGACTATGCGGTTAATTATTTCTACGACATGGTTCTCTCGACGCCGGACACGGTCCTCGGCAATAAGGACCCACAGAAGCTCGTTGCGGTTTTGGACGGAAGCACTGCCGACGGCGCGTCGCTGGCTACGCTTTTCGAGGCAACCGACATCGATAAGAGCATCAATACAAAATTGGCCGAAGCCGGCTGGGTTTATGTGTCTTCTGACAAGGTGCTCCGACGCGGAGTCGAGAGGGCATATGTCGGCTCTAAGGAACTTGCTGATTTGAGACAGATCATTGAGGAAGCGAAGAAGGAGCGTAAGGGAATTTGGGAATATGGTGACGTTACACCTGATGAGGAGTAGTCTTCGAGTATCATATTGCAATTTTTTGGGAATGAATGTAAAAAAAAAAGTTGCTTGGTAAAGAGGTAAGACAAAATTTATTGGGTTGAAGAATACAATTAGTCTCTCCATAGATGCCGGCTGCCAACTTATATCTGTCTTGTCGAATCTCGATCAGCACACATCCATCCCTGCATCTCCTGTCAGCCAATTTTACTGTCAGCTTATCTACAGTGTGTCTGTCAATATGCTTGCAATCAATCAGAAGAAACGGCATCAACATGCGATCAGTTGCCCTGTCACAATAATCGCGGACTGTTTGTGGCTTCTGACAATCCTTGCTTACTTCAACATAATTTCTTCTTTTGCTGCCGATTCGCTGCGGTCCAAAGTGCTCCGCCAGCCCTAACCCCTTACCCCGGAGATTCAACTGTGGATGAATAATGGGGAAAATGCCATAATTAGCGCACTGGCAATGCAATTGTGCCTGCCTCCGGCGAACGTCACAGAAAAATGTGGGATGGGCCCTGGTCCTGTGCCCAGCAAGGGCTTCGCTGACGAAATCGGCCTGGGCCGCTCAGCCAAAAGGGTTTATCATCAATCGTTTTCCCACCTTGTGTTGTTACTCCCAGCATCCCTCACTCACATTTACTTCGTTGCAATTCAATTCACTCACAATCACAATGGTTAAGGCCGGTATGTAGTTCTTTGCATCTAGTGGTGATCTTCTTCTATTGGCTTGCTTGCTTCGGTTGAACGTGTTTGAATGTGATTATGGCCAAGATCGCCGAGACAAGCAGGCGTGATAAGAGATCCTGCGACTTTTATCGCGCACCATCTGCTGGTTTTCATACGCAACCCCAAGCTGAGCAAATTGAGGGATAGAATTACTTTGGGCTAATTTGAATCGCAGTCGCTGTTCTCCGTGGAGATTCCACCGTTGGAGGCACTGTTGTCTTCGAGCAGACTGCTGAAGGTGTCCCTACCACCATCACCTGGGACATCAAGGGCAACGATCCTAACGCACTCCGTGGATTCCATGTCCATGAGTTCGGCGACAACACCAACGGATGCACTTCTGCCGGTGCCCACTTTAACCCGTTCGGCAAGACCCACGGTTCCCCAACCGATGACGTCCGTCACGTTGGCGATCTCGGCAACGTCACCACCGATGCCCAGGGCAATGCCAAGGGATCGACCTCTGACAGCTTGATCACTTTGATTGGACCCCAGAGCATTCTCGGCCGAACCATCGTCATTCACGGTGGCACTGACGATCTTGGCAAGGGTGGTCACCCTGACTCTCTCAAGACTGGCAATGCTGGTCCCCGACCTGCTTGCGGTACGTTTTTCATTGATTAATTACCCTTTTTCGACCTGGTCTGACTAATATGGTGTAGGTGTCATTGGTATTTCCGCGTAAAAGAGCGCAGTTCATTCTTTCCATTTCTCCCTAATTTTTATTACGCGATGTCGCTTTTGTTTGTAAACAAAACGAGAAATAAAAAGATGGATTTGAAAATGGTAATTGACCCGAGCGTGCTATGCTTTTGTGAAAATTGTTAGTCTGTGAAACAAAAAAATACAAATTGTGCGAATTTGTCATGATTTTTATCGTTTAAGGATGTGTGCATTGAGTCGTAAACAATTGCGAGTCTTCGTGGTGTCATGCCCGATAAACTGCAAAACAAAAACCATGGAATCTAAACTAGTACTATTTTAGACTTGTGATTAGCAACTAGTAGCGTATAACTGAATTGTTGGATGTCATCAGTTATTTAACTAGCGGACTTTGACTCGCTGACGCAATCGTAATTTTCGATCTGGGTTAGTGATTACGTCGCATCGATAAGATTTAAACTGTGGTGCCTGGATTTGGGACCACGAACATAACAGCGTTTGTTTTTACTGCCGTACGATTTTTAGTGGAATATTTCAGCTTCCAAAATGTATATAATAATATGAGTAGGTAAAAAACGGTTAACTTACAAGTGACTTCTTGGTAGGAGTAAGTTACCTTATCGATTTACTTTTTTTTTGCCTATGGGCCTTGTACCGCCCCGGAATTAATTCATTGTTGTTTGCCAAAACAACAGCGCGAGATCAAATCGCGTATGCGAAAAGGAAGCACAGCCAATTGAACCCACCGAGTACTCCCTACCCCACCCGGGCAGGTTGTTTCATTTTCACGCGCGATGAGCCGGGATGGGTTTAATCGCAATTATGGCAATTTTCCATCTGATCCTCCGCCAGGCCTGCCTCCACGACCGCCTCCTCATTTATTTGCAATGACGACGAGCACGGTAGCAAGCAACAACAGCACCAGCAGCAGCAACCACACCGGCGTACCGCCTCCGTTACCGCCAAAAGTTCCACTAATTGATGCATCCGCCGCGTACCCTACCAAAAAGGACATTCTTATGGGTTCTCCGTCGTCGCCAACGACAGCGTGGAACAACGTCGCCAGATTTGGCTTCATTGGCGACGCGCACGCAGTAAAATACAACAACGCGATCCCGCCATTCTCAGCGTCGCGTCCTCAAGGAGAATACTTCTACGATGAATCTACTTTGCATTCATTGCAGCGAGATTTGCCATACAAAGATAGTGCTACAAGAATTGATATGGAACATCAGACCGATCCGTCGCGCTTGCTAGTCAGGCAGCAACAGCAACAGCAACAGCGGCCTCCGCCGCCGCCGTCGGGGCCACCTCCGCCTCGGCCTGCACCTGTTGCGATCCTTCCATTGCGAGGCTCACCGTCTCGAACTGGAGTGCCGGTACCGCCGCCACATGAGACTCAATCGCTGCAGGGTCCGGCGTCGTCCGCGCGATATGTGCCGCCAACCGATCATTCACATGTTGTTAGCCCTGCAGCGGCCACCCGGTTGCCGACGAGTCATAATCGGCAAGGCAGCGTTAATACTTTTTCGGGACAGGCGATAATGCCATTGAACATATCGAGCGCCACGAAACAGAATACGCGACCATTGCCGGTGGCAAATGAGGTCATGCGGTCTGCGGATTATCAATCGACAACGACACTGCAGAAGGTACAGCGACGACCGCCAAGCGGTAGATACCAGACCCCCCGATCAGCTTCTATTCCAGACAATTTTGCAAACCCTACAGAATATCACCCTCAAGCTCTGCCGATGAAGAATGAGCCGCCTTCGACGCCATATGTAGAGTTTGAAGACCTGACCACAACCTCAGCCTGGTCGCCGGACTTCAACTCTGTGTCGAAACTCTCGCTGAGCCCTACTAAGTCGGCTTTGAGATCGGCGTCCAACTCGCCGTCGAGGTCGCCAGCCGGAGATGAGGGTAGTTCAATGACGCAAGCGGATATGTCCTCGTTCTCGACCACGTTCCTTTCAACAGCTTATACAGAACCATTGGACAGCTCGCGAACTCATACTCCTCTATCTAAGACGTACAGTCCGCTCAATTTGCTTTCTAATGACGGATACTACGTGGATGATTCTGAGCCTGGAACGCATGACGAGATATACGATGCATTCGACTATTCTCCCGTACCTCCAAAGCACGGTGTCCCGTTCCAGGATGAATATGAGGATCATGGGGCCGGATACAGCGATCGATATTCATTTGATAATCGATCATACTCGCAGTCGCCAGACGCTTTCTCGTATTCGACTTCTGAACCACGATCTCCGGTAGAAAGTGGCGTTTCAACTCCACCGAAGCCACCACTACACTTGACACCATATGGATCGATTAGGTATCCAGAACACGCGGACGCACACCCGTCTCGCGCGACGACGGGTTTGCAAAAGTGGTCCTCATGGTCCTCCGCTGGCGCAGTGACGAGCACAAACAAGAATGTTTTGAATGTAAGCACTCACCCAGTTGTACGCGCAAACACGACCGGTCATGTTCCGTTGCAGGCTGATGGAAATCTGCGCTCGCAACAGAGGCAAGTGTCTCATGTGTTGCACCAACAGCCGCAGCAACAAGATCAGGAGCAACAGCAGGAGCAGCAGGACGAGGTACTAGATCCACTGCCTCAAGCTTCTAGACTGCAGTTGCAGGATGACGAGTATCAATATGACCTTGGTGGCGACGAGGGTTCGCAAATGGAGGAATATAGTGATTATCAACGAATGCCTGAAGACGAGCTAAATATTTCCGACATTCCACCTACGGAGCCGTTGCGGCTTCGTTCGACATTGGATAGCCATGTTGCTATTATCGTGGAAGAGTCTCGCTCTCAATCCCCAGCGGAATCGGCCACTTCCACTCATGCTGACACTGGCGCGATGATGCGCCTCGGCCTACCGACAGAACTACCCGATACATCGCCAAATCTCTCATCGCAGGCGTCGTCGGAAGCCGCCCAGCAGGGGACGAGGCAATCGACACCACATATTAGGTTCGGAAAGAAGCAGGCTTTATCGTCACTCGACTACAAATCGTGTGAGCAACCGTGGCTACTTTCGGAACTCTATCGCTGGGTGCGACGGGTGATGGCGCGTGAAGCAAATGTCATGAGGGAAAACGACCTTGTCGAACTCATACGCGGCCTGTTCACGCATTGGATTCCGACATTGAGGAGTTCGACGGCGGACGAGAACGCCAGCGCGGCGATCGCGTCCTTTATTCATCAGGGCGTTATGGACAAGCCTGACGTAATCCATGTGCGAGTTCCGCAGGACTTTGAGCCACAATACGTTGGTCGGATGGCGACTTTCTCGGGGGTGTTGGCAGAATTGGCCGGTCGAGGGTGTTTTTCGACTCATGTCCATTCTGACGAAAACCAGACCTCGTGGCGATGCTACTCCCCGAAATGTTCCAGAACCCTACGACGTCTACCAAAGGCTGTGCCAGAAGTCTCCCAGGACTTCCTGAATGCAAGTGACTGGTCTGCAATAATTCCGAGCGGTGTATTGAAAGACATTCCGAAGAAAGAAATCATTCGCCAAAGTGTTATTTTCGAAATCATCCAAGGCGAACGCAAATATCTTGAAGAGCTTCGCAGATTTGTGGCCAAGTTCCGTGATAAGCCTGTCGCGAAGGATTTGTGGGCTGCAACAGACAAACTTCTTAAGATCAACACAGAATGTCTTTATGGCCCGCTACTTGTTCGACAGGCAGCTAATCCCATTGTGAACGGGATCGGGGATATTTTCCATGAATGGTTGCTTACCGTTGAGAGCGCATATGGGTGTTATGGCTCAATTCTCGAGGATGCTAAAAGACAATTTCAGTTAGAAGCTGCTCGTGATCCCTCATTTGAAGAATTTTATAAAAATTACAAAATTCAGTCGCGCGATGAATATGATGCGGTCTGGCTGCGATTGATTCGATATCCATTGCTGCTAAAGCGGATTTGTGACGAGACCGAGCCACCGATCTATGAGCGTCAAAAACTTACGCAGGTCTTGAACAAGATGAATAGTGTGACTCTCGCATTTCAAGCGCGATATGCCGAAGGCCAACAGCGGTATGCACTACGAGATTTGGAAGAGACGATAAAGTTCACAGACAAACGACTGGAAGTCAACTTATTTCTTAATGCGAAATCTCGCCAGCTCATTCATCAAGGCAGAATCGAGGTCAAGGTCGAGGGTCACACCCGACATTCTAGGTACCTCATCCTACTCGATAACTATCTGTTGATTGCAAACGTGTCCACCGGGCCGCGGCCGACTTTCATGGTTGCACACCATCCGATCCCGATTGATCTCTTAGTTCTCTTGTCAAATAATGAAGCTCCCGGCGGTTCAATATTCCATGGGCGGCCGAGGAGCCAATCTAATTTACAGAACATTATCAACAATCGATCCACGATACCACAATCGGCAGAGGACCTAAAGGAGAAGGCTCAAGCCGTGCTGAATAGTAAAGACGGTGACACTGACAAACAGTATCCTTTCCGAATTGAGCATCTCGGAAGAAAGGGTGCGCGATATACGTTCTACGTAACTGCAGAAAACGACCGGCGGGAATGGTGCAACTGTATTGAGTCGGCCAAACGGGGATTCGCGATTCGGATGCAGTCGTTCAGGGCTGAGCCGTTCGCGCTTGAAGTGATATCGGATCTCGCGTTTGGATACAGTAGCGAAGACAAAGCGCCTGAGACACCGGTCCAGTCGACTGTTGGCGTTGTTGAGCGAGCTCTGAGAGCTGCAGAGTTTGATATCGGTGATGCAGCAAAGGATTCTTCGCTCCATGCCTTGATCAACAGTAGAGTTAATTGTGCGGCAACTTTTTTTCCTGACGATTTGGGTACCCGTGCATCTACTAATCGTACCATGAGCTCGTACTTGCAAACGTCGTCGAGAAAGCCATACGCCATTGTTGGATGTGACTGGGGCGTGTATTTGTCAGATGGAAGCAGTCCACGATCGTGGATTCCAATACTGAGTCTTACGAAGGTTACACAGATTCAAATTCTGCCAGATTTTGGTATTGCGATTTTACTTGCCAACAAGGCCTTGGTGGCTTATGATCTTGAAGCGTTGCTAGCAGCTAATCCCATGGAGGTTGCGAATATAAGTCCGAACATGCACCCAAGCAAGCGCATAGAGGAATGGCTCATGCGCCGTGAGACGGTGCACCAGAAAATCGCGCTAACTCCTCATCAAATCAGCCGCCACGAGTTCACGGGGTTCAGTGTGGGGATCTTGCGTGGTCGAACGATCGTTGCTGGGTACAAGAAAGATTCCAGTATTCTTGGCAGTGTAGATGATGCGGTAACGACATTGAAGATTTTCGAGCCAGTTGCCGGAAGGTTACGTGACTTTGATGAGCGTGATGTCCAATTAGACGATGATTATGTACGCGTTGACCGAGTCTTACTTATGCGGAAGGACGTCAATGGCACGGGACGATCCCTAGCTACGATGGACATCGCGCGTGAGACGGATTCTGTGGTTATACAGAAACAGATATCTGGTGTTACAGTGTTAAAAAAATCGATCGCTCTCCGTTCAGAGAAAGGTAAAGTTGCACGCTCCAAATGACGGAAGCAAAAGCTTAGCCAACTTTTTTTTAGGTTTTGAAATTATGCCGCTACCGATACGCTCGACGGTAAATATTCCGATTCAGGATTCGGGCAACAATGATTTCATGCGCAAGTTGCCAAACGGCGGCAAGGCTAAACCTCTCGGAATATTTCGTATTGGCCAACAAGAGTTCTTACTTTGCTACAGTACATACTGCATTTTCTGTGATAAGCACGGCCAAATATCACCTTCGGCTTATATTAAATTTGAATGCACTGCCCGCGCTGTCGCTTTTTCCGAACCGTATATTGTGGCGTTTGATCACAATTTCGTGGAGGTCAGAAGCGTAGATTCCGGCGAAAAGAAGCAAATCATTATCGGCGCAGACGTCAGACTTTTGAGGACACAGGTTTATAATGATGATCCAGATAATGAAAAAGCTGGCTATGTCAACGTGACGGGAAGGACTGGCAACGATATTATTTTCTCGATAGCGCATCCTGAGGTTCGTGGGCGGCAATTGGTGATGAAGCTGAAGCTTAACAACGAGATGATTTAATCAGCATGTTACAAATTTGGTGGGTATTATGGACAATCTAGATCTACATATCTTGTTATTTGTGACGCATTTTTTTAATTATTTTTGGTTATTGCATGACTTGATATAACTTATGTGTAAGTTGGGTGTTTTGTCATATTTTGATTTTGGGTATTATCATGGAACGGCGCTATTTAAAGAGTACTGACTTGTATTTGCATGAAATTATACTAAAGAGTGATTTGTATGATAAGACTTTATAAAAATCTTCTGTGTGGACCAATTAACAATTCACATCGTAGCTCAAAGGGATAACGTACAAGAACTTGATAACTATTCCAAGAAGTCAAATCAAAAAGAGAAATAAAAAAATTGGACAACACCGGAATCGAACCGGGGACCTCCCGCATGCTAAGCGGATGTGATAACCAACTACACCAGATGCCCTTTATGTTAAAGCATAACCCGCTTACGCCCTATTGGCCACGTTCGCCTCCCGTGCCTTCGATTACGCGCGTGGTATTAAATATTCGCTCAGCTACGGGTTCCCAACTGGGAGTCGACCGACGAGTTCTTACAGTTAAGTACACTATCAATAACAGTCGGAAGCTTTCTATATCCCTACTTACTGCTGGTACAACGGGGACTTTTATATTATTATTTGCAGCGGTAGTAGACGATGCCGGCGAGAGCAGTGTGTCCATATTGCAAGGGCACCTCGATAGAAGATAATGGCGCAGGAGATATATGCTGTACCACCTGTGCGGTTGTTCTTGAGGACTCGCAGATAGTTGCGGAAGTAACCTTTGGTGAAACGACGAGTGGCGCTGCGATTGTTCATGGCAAGTTCATTGGTGCCGACCAATGTGAGTAATAACTGTGCTTCAAAATAACTACTCGGATCGCTGACCACAACGAAAATATAGCATACGCGCGAGGCAGTGGTGGGTTCAGGAAGAATGGCTCTTGGGAATCGAGAGAGCAGACTCTCGCCAATGGTATGTGCCAATTTTGTGTGTGAGCAACTGAACTGCATATTGACCAGATTTTCGACGTAGGCAAACGAAGGATCATGAACTTAGCACACGCCCTAAAGCTTCCGGAGTTTATTGGAGAAGCTGCAAACAGATGGTTTCAGCTCGCAGTCACACACAACTTTGTGCAGGGTCGCAGATCTCAGTATGTAGTCGCGGCGTGCTTATATGTCGCATGCAGACAGCAGGAGACTACACATATGCTCATCGACTTTGCGGATCTGCTTCAAGTAAGCGTGTTCGCCATCGGTGCAACTTATCTGAAATTAGTCAAAGTGCTTCAGATTAAGAAGATTCCGCTCATTGATCCGTCCATCTATATACAGCGATTTGCCGTGAAGCTTGAGTTTGGATCGGAGACTCGTAAAGTTATGAACGATGCCGTCCGACTAGTCCAGCGAATGGGAAAGGATTGGTTGCACCAAGGCCGAAGGCCAGCTGGTGTTGCCGGAGCATGTATATTGGTTGCCGCGAGAATGAACAATTTTAGGCGGAGCAAAGCTGAGATTGTTCATGTCGCAAAGGTAGCCGAGGATACTATTCAAAGACGTTTGGACGAGTTCAAGCTGACAGCGGCTGGTGCGCTGACGGTGCAGGACTTTCGAGGTACCAATATTGAGTCGGAAGCTGACCCGCCTTCATTTACAAAACACCGAAAACGTGAATTGGCAGAACTGAGAGAGCGTGAGGCAAAGCTGCAAGCCGCTGATGCGGACGCGGAGATCGGTGAGGATGAGAATGACGACGACGACGAGGACGACGACACCGAGGAGGAAGAAGTGGAGGTGGAAAGAGAAAAGGAAGTTGCCCATGATCTTGACGCTACCTTAAAAGATCAAAATTTCCAGAAGCTATCGGAATTGATGAAAGAAGACAGCACAGACTCGGTCTCTATCCGAGTCTTTGACGATAATCCAGAGCATCTATCTGATGTGGATGATGACGAGATTCAATCCTTTATGCTCTCTGAAAAGGAGGTTGAAATTAAGTCAAAAGTATGGATGGACCTTAACCAAGACTATCTCAAAGAGCAGGAATTGAAGCGACTCAAATTGGAGGCCGACCAGAAAGCCGGAATAGTGCGAGCTCCACGAAAACGTAAGCGTAACAAACCGCGCGATTCTACAACGGAAAATCTACCTGAAACGCCGGCGGAGAGTGCAAAGGCTATGTTACAAAAAAAGGCTTTCTCGAAGAAAATTAATTATGCGGCGTTGGATCACCTCTTCAACGAATCGAGGAAATGATAGTTATTATGGGGAATCTTGGTAAGGAATTTGTATTCAACGAATCGAGGAAATGATAGTTAGAGATTATTTATGGGGAATCTGGGTAAGGAATTTGTATGGTTGCTTAATGTTGGTGTTGGCTATGGTTTATTTATGTTGGAGTATATTATACAGTTTGCTATCAGTTGTCGTCATTAATAGCAGATCATTGCTAGCAATGTATCATTGAACCCTAGTCCTGCATTTCAGTGTCTCCATCATGGTCGGCATCTTGGTCGGCATCTGGATGCTGTTCTTGCTGAAGAGCTGCAAGTACGCCTCTCAAAAATCCTTCGACCCCTTCCCCACGATAGGGCATTCCTAGTTCTTGCGATACCAATTGTCCCACGTTATATCCTTCAGAAGAATGCAATGTCGAACTTAAGCTGTTCAATCCTTGGAGAAACTGGGGGGATTGAAGGACTCGAAGTAATTCGGACCTGTTGTGAGGGATGTCGGTTGGAAGCAATTTGTAGAGCTTCTGCAGCCTGGGATCCGATTCGTCAAGAGATGATGCGTATGATGCGATCTGTGTCGGCGTAATAGCATCAGTGATGTTAAGAATCGGCGTTGCGGATGCCGGTATTTCTGTCGAATTCGTCGCTGATCCGCTTTCACCGGAAGGAATAACAATCGAGCGCAGCAAGTGGGTCAAGTTTGGAGTTCTTTCAAAAATAAAATATATTAATAATGCTGAACAAGGATAAAAACGAATTGCACAAGGTCATGAAATAGAGCATCCATTCTATGTCGTCGCCAAGGACCTGGTACACAAACCATTTCTCCAATTAACCAAAACAACACAAAGTACTGTACAAGCAACCAACCGTGCCGTGCCGACAAGAATTTCATCAGAAACACACACAACCAAACTAACCAATGCAACGATATACAATTATGAAAAAAGCTTCAACTCACTGCGTAGTGGTATGATTAGTCGGCGACGTTGAATCCGCCATCTCCACATCCGCGCCATTGGGTGCTGCTGACTCGTTGGCGTCCTGCGTAATATCAACTTCATCCGCAAATACGTCTTCTAGCAGCGTATTGATTCGAGTCGATATCTTCAAATCAGCCTCGCTGACCTCGTCTAGTTTATCTCCTGCCGGTGGATCCTGCATCCAGAAGAATGATCGCTGGCTGGAACTGTTGAACTTGAGCACGTACACTCGTCCTGTCTTGCACTGGCTGACCGGTAGCCATTCCGCCTCGCCCGGGAAAATCATGAGTTCATCTCGTTCGACTGATGGATCGTTCTTGGATGATCCTCTTGGCTCCCACACAAACGATAACAATGGAGCGTCCTCGTCAGTGGACCGGGAGACTGTGATCTTGCCCTTCTGTGGTAGTGGCTTGACGTGTTTAGACGGCGGGTTGAAGTCTACTCGTCCCGCCTTGAAGGTAAGAAGTGTGATTTGGTCAGACATATGTATTGGGACGCTGAATCGCGGATGGGATTAGTTGTAGACCAAAATGACGACTGATTATGATCAAAAGTATGGTGGAGACGGGTGGATGCTAAGTTACCCTTCAAATACACCCTAGCCCTACGACATCTTGTCGGCCTAAAAGATGATATTGCGGATTTCCAATAGTAATTAACTAGTGGTCAGCAATTATTGATTTATCCGTGTTATCGCTGCCGCAGTGTCAGTCAGCACTCAGCAGCAACCGGCTTCATTTGAGGCACACGTTTTACAGGCCTTAACTATAATAATGTTATATATTCGTCTCTGACGACTATTTGCGACGCAGGGAGCCCAGTCTCGGTGTCCTAGTCCATCAACTAATTCGATATTCGATTAGTGAATATTCCAAAAAGGCGTAAACTGTTATTTGAAAACAATCCTATATCATTGATTGTTGTTTAGTAGATATTTCTCGATATCTGAACATCGTACGCCTGGCCGCTAATTTCTACGAGGGTTTTGTGTCTGGTGTCAATAGCCGCGCTTATTTCATCGTATAGTTAACTAACCACCAACAAATCTTGCATTTATATCCATCAAAACATACGCTCGCCGTCATTGGATCTAATTTTTATTCGCACAAATTTAGATTATATAGACTGAACACTGGGACTACTGTTCAAATGGCGACATTAGAGGAACTCGAGGCCCTCGAGCCCACCAACGATGCCATCATGGCTGACGCCGAGGACAAGAAAGATGAGGACTATGGCATCGAGCAAGAAATCTTAAATTCTTCCACAACAGACATTACCAACCGTCGGCGTCTTCTCGAGAATGATATCAAGGTCCTCAGGTCCGAGTACCAGCGTCTTACGCACGAGAAGAAAGTGATGGGTGAACGGATCAAGGAGAACCAGGAGAAGATTGAGAATAACCGGGTGTTACCGTACCTCGTTGGCAATGTCGTTGAGATTCTGAATATGGATCCCAACAGCGAGGATCTTGAGGAGGGTGCAAATATTGACTTAGACGCGACGCGAGTGGGAAAGTCGGCAGTCATCAAGACGTCCACGCGACAGACCATCTTCTTGCCACTTATCGGACTAGTTGACCCCGAGAAACTTAAACCAGGTGACCTCATTGGAGTCAATAAGGACTCCTATTTAGTCCTTGATACTCTACCAGCTGAGTATGATAGCAGAGTAAAAGCTATGGAGGTTGATGAGAAGCCAACCGAGACATACGCCGATATTGGTGGCTTGGATAAGCAGATAGAGGAACTGGTTGAGGCCGTGGTTCTACCAATGAAGCAAGCCGACAAGTTCAAGAAGCTCGGAATCAAGCCTCCGAAAGGTATGATTGTGTGGAGGATTTCAGTTTTACTTTAAATGCTAAACGGAGACAAAGGTGCCTTGATGTATGGTCCTCCAGGAACTGGTAAGACCCTCCTTGCTCGAGCTTGTGCCGCCCAGACGAACGCTACCTTCTTAAAACTTGCCGGACCACAGCTTGTTCAGATGTTTATTGGTGATGGTGCCAAACTTGTCCGCGATGCGTTCTCGTTGGCAAAGGAAAAGGCTCCAGCTATTATCTTCATTGACGAGTTGGACGCGGTTGGAACCAAGCGATTCGATTCGGACAAGTCCGGCGACAGAGAAGTTCAGAGAACTATGTTGGAGCTTCTTAATCAGCTTGATGGTTTTAGTAGTGATGATCGTGTCAAAGTGCTTGCTGCCACCAACCGTGTTGATGTGTTAGATCCGGCGTTGTTGCGAAGCGGTCGTCTGGACAGAAAGATCGAGTTTCCTCTTCCGAATGAAGAGGCGAGGTGCGTTTGCTTCACAAACTTAATTGACGAAATGATCGGCGTTGGCTAATTAGCTTAGGGCTGGAATTCTGCAGATTCACTCTCGAAAGATGACGGTGGACGATTCTATCAACTGGCAGGAACTAGCAAGAAGCACAGATGAATTCAATGGCGCTCAACTGAAAGCGGTTGCAGTTGAAGCCGGTATGATTGCACTACGTAACGGACAATCCAAGATTCGACATGAGGACTTTGTGGAGGCAATTACGGAAGTCCAGGCGCGGAAATCGAAGACAGTGTCTTTCTATGCTTAAAAGCAGGATGACTACTGTTATCGGGGGCCTATATGATCTTTTGCGTTTGGAAGGTGTCGGGGTAAATCATTCATTGGGATATGATCTGTGTTGGCTCCGTAAATATTATATAATATATTCTTTTAAGTGTATCACATTATGCTTACGATGTATCTATTGGATCATCTGCGCCAAGCTGTTATGAAGTATATCGTAATCCAGACCCTTACCTATAATTACTACTTTACCGGACGAACCATCGGTTGACGCTACCGGAATAATATCGTACGTATCACGTACCCCTTGAATGATTAACATCTCGTCCGAATCAAGCACAATCTTGGCCTTGAGTCTGTGAACCTCGACTCTGTGTGAGTCGACAGAGTCCTCCCATAATAGGTTTTGTAGCCACTTGTCGAACGTGTTGTACGAATCTCGAGACATTACTGGTAATGGCAGTGATATTGTGGTAATACGCTAATAAGCGGTCAGGGGGCATGCAACTACCCAAAGATCGAAATCGAAAAAAACTCACATGATCATGGAAAGCTCTAGCACTAAAGGGCGCCATGTTCTCCCATCTCGACAAATCATTAGTAACAGTCGAGAGATCTAATAAGTCTTCTAAACTATCCACATTCGAGAACGTTGTCGGGATGATAGTAGCAAGCGAATTTATGCCTGCTATGCGTTCCGCGATATCTCGACGAGTCTCGTCGTCTACTAGATCGGATTTATTAAGGATGATGACGTCTGCGTATGATATTTGTGTGTATGCGGTTGATGTAGGGACGAGTTCTGCAGAAGTACTGTTCAATTGTTCGGTTTCAGTATCATCATTGTGGTGCGCATCCACTACAGTGTCATCTAGGCTCTTGATAATGTTAACGGCATCAACGACCGTTATTATGCCGTCCAAGTAAATCGTTGATGCCAGGGCCGAATCAAGCCAGAACATTTGCGCAATGGGACCTATCTACCGTCAGCAGTAAATCCTCCTTGTTTCGCTCCTACCACGGGCTCTTTTTACATACCTGGGTCAGCTAATCCAGTCGTTTCTAACAGGATGTAATCAAATTTCCCCTTTTTTTCCATTAAAGATTCCAGAGCTGCGACGCCGTTGTCCTTGACCGAACAACATAAGCACCCGTTTCCTAGTTCGAGCCACTCCGTGTAGCTTTTCGTTCCATCGGATACTGTCAGGGATTTTTCTATATCGACGGCTGTAATCACACATTAGCAATTTGGCCCGTAAGCCGGCATGAGATAAAGGATCAAGTTTCCTACAATCTCCAAATTCTATGAAAAATAATCAGTTTAGTGGAATTAATTATAGAATTCTTAACAGTACTATACCATTCATAATAACCGCTATCTTCTTGTTCGTTTGTCGTGTAATGTTGCTGAGTAAACATCTACCCAACTGGTTAATGAACGAGTCCAGAGATGCAACGCTTTGAGTCCTTCCTTACGATTTTCCGGCTCCTAGGTAACCGGTAACAATGGTCAACGGCACTTTCTTATCATCCTAAAGGTAAGTCTTGGTATCTGGCCCACAAGAATGGACCACTCGCTGTATATACCTGCTCGGCATCGGCTGCCATGCCTGCTTTCACGTCCACTAATAACGGCGGCGCATCCTCATCGTCTTGTATAGTCGCCATCTCTGCGCTTAATGACAATAGCTCAATAATACACTAAATAAAAGAGAATTCGTCTAGTAGTGAGCCTAGCGTCGATCAGAATCGTTAAGGTATGGGCACTGGAGAATGCTTGTTTATTGGCAAGTTGGTCAGAGGCCGTTCTACAGCATTTGTCGAAGCTCTTCGCGCCTAAAAAATAAAAGTTACAGGCGCCGCATTGGAGCCGGCTGACTCTGACTCTATGGGGTCACCCCACTTAACATCCCATAATTTGAAACTCACTAAAATTTCGGATCTTAAAAATTTGACGCACTATCTACGTCAGTTGTTATAGTTGTCGTGCTTGGCCATTAGTTACACTGCATAGAACCATGGAAAAGCTGTAAAAACAATACATTAAAATGTCATCAAACTATCGTGTACAGAATCAGAAGCAGTAGATGCGTCCAATGGGAGATATGTGAAGCAAATTAACAGGATATTAAAAAATCATGCCAGCTTGGGTACTCTGGTGTGCATATTTGTTGGCAATGCTACTCTAGCAATTCCGAAAACACGTCGTCGATGTATAACAGACCCGCGACGCCGTCTCGTGATCTTAGAGACTGTATGTCCACGAATTCATCCAGGTGCATCCACGTCTTTGTCGTGTCTTCGAACGGCGATGCCATGAACTCCTGCTTTGTTTCTGGTGTTATATCCGAACCTAAAGACTGTGGCGTAGGAGTTGGACCCGGGTCTGTGTCAATATTACATGGATCAATGTACAATTGTAAAAATGGATTGGATTCATCTTCCAGTGCGAACGATTGACAGAGTCGTGAGAGCATACTAATGTCGCGAGGGTCAGAAAATGTACCGGATTCTAATATATCCGCAACAGTATCTCCGGAGTAATTGTCTAACCCTGATTCGGTCGAAAGGCTTGCCAAGTGGCTGTCTATTGGAGGAAAGCAACCACTACTCTGTATATGTTGTGCATGACAATTAACATCATCGATATTCTGGAGCTGTTGGTAAGGTGGGTCCTCATCCAAATCAACAATCTCACCCTTTCGCGATTCTCGAATTATAGGCATGCATTTCGCAACAGACCTCACATTCCGTTGACCAAGGGAACGCTGAGTATCTTTCTTTCGCTGGTGCCCGTGAGATGACACAATGGCAGCAATAATCCTATCATAATCGAGAGTCTCAAGTCCAAAAAACTCTTCATTGTCGATGTCAACACCAGTCTCGACATCTCTCCGTAGGGCAACTCCTGCGGCGTCAGAAGCTTCCTGCTGGTTATGATTGTCGGGCGTACTAGATGATTCTATCTCTCGTTCAGTCCGTGATCGTAAAACCGTATTCTTCTTCACCGGCTGTGCAGCGGCACTGGACTCGGTGGACCGATTCGGGGAAGAGCGTTGACGGGTTAGAGATTCTGTCGTGCGGAGAGGTGAGTAACGGTATAGCACCATAACGGCAAATGCTGGGATATGTAATACATATTTTGGAACGGTAGCCCGGTTGAAGCAGCAAGAGTGTAGCATCCCGACCGCCATTTGCAATATGACCGGGTGCCGCCTTCTCCTGAGTGCGGCTCAATATAGGTCAGACGAAAGCAATTTACTAACATGAAATTCGCATTGAATAATACCGAGCACTACTCAACTGATTAGTTACGCGCTTCGATCATAGTCTCGGTTGCAGAATATTGGAAATGTCATCAGGCTTTGTCCGGCAAACCACCTCATCCGCATCGCCCTCGAGTGCGAGTAATGCGGTGCCAGTTTCTAATTCTCGTAGCCGGCCAGGTCTGTCAAACCAATACCAGCAACAAGACAATAGATCACTCTACGAGATTTTGCAAGAAAACAAAGGTATTCCTTTTTAACTAACCCAACACTCTTGTCCGATCGTGCAAGCGAGAGTCTTTAGCTAACGAATTGGGACATCACTATCTAGCCAAGAAACAAGCAGAGTTTGAACAAAACGTCGCCGAACGCAACCAATTACATCGGTTAGACGACCAAGAGATTGCGTTTTTGGAAGGAATCAAAGAGCGGGAACGAAAACGAGAATCTGACGTGCGCGATGAAGTTGAGCGGAGTCTGCAAGAGTTTAGGGAGTTGAGGAAAGCCAAGCAGCAGGTGGCAACAAAAAGCGACAGCAAGAACCGGGGTCCAAGTCCAAGCCGAGTGGAAGGTAAGAAGGACGAAAATGGTGGGAACGGCGATACCACAGGTGGTGGAAATGTCTCCGCCGTTGGGCTAGATCTTGAAATGCTCAAGTCGAGATTTAAACCTGCTAGCGCGGCCACGCAAGATGAAGAACAAACCCAGAATAAGAAGCGACAATTAGATCCTGACGAGATTACAAAGGAAGGTAGGGATATGAAAGTAGCCAAGAACCTGGACAAGCTTCTTGCTCGACGGAAAAATGGCCAGTCCAGGCAACTCGGCAACTCCCTTAGTACAAGTATAGTGAAACGGAAGACATAAAAATCGTGTATCAATTCTAATATATGTAAAACAGGTCTAGTAATCATAATGCGAATCAAAATCTAGCTGTAATGTCGTAATGCCAACCCAGGAACGCCATGCACATCCCGCACGAGAAGCCTAAATCCCAAGTGATCACAAACCCACCATCCAGCTAAAGTACCCAGTCATGATCGTAATTCCAATTGTAAAGCAAACAAGGGCAAATAATATCCAGCACGTAACAGAGACGGTTGACCGCCTAATTCCGGGACAACCGTCGGCCGTGACGACCTCGTGCAACGGCCGGAATCCAGCTTTTGAAGCTTTTAGCACCGTCGACCTTCTTGACCCAAGTAAACCTTTCACCAACGTTGATTTCCTTATCCACGCCCATAATCCCTGCTTCCTGAAGTGGGAACGTTCGGACCTGGACCTCGTCTCCTCTGCTCTCATCGCGGTGGTATGCGTGCGTTGTGCAAATGCTGCAGAACGTGCAATGAACACGGTCTCCTTCAGCATTATAATACGTATAGACTTTTGGTGTGCCACGCTCGAAGCGGACAGCCGATATCGAGGTCAACAAGATGCCACAGAAGTCACCTCCACCGAGGAGCTTGCAGGATCTGCAGTGGCATATAGTATGATTCTTGCAAAGAGGTTAACATGTGTGTCCTGTGACTCAACGAGTTTTCAGCCTAGAACATACCGGGAGGGCCGGGGTATCGCTCGTGACTGTCCATTGGAGGTCACCGCAGTGGCATTGTCCATGGAGGGTCGCCATTCTAAAAGAGTATCTATATAGATTATCAACAACAGAAGTAGTTGAAGAGAGTGGACGGCATGCAATTATAGCCGATGAGTTGTAAGGTGGCGAAGGAACCGTTCGTTGATCGAGCTATTGAATCGGCCGTCGACAAAGTGAATAATATAGAGTTTATATGCTTAAGCTTGTTGTGGTGGACCCTTTCGCTTGAATGCAACTTGGGCCGCCACCAAACATGGCAGGCAGCACAATAACATTTTGATCGCGTGCACTCACTGTTCAGTTCACTGTAGGTGAATAAGACTAGGCTAGCCTACACAGGTTATATAGATTAATTTAATTGGCAATAGTTTATTCTGTATATTCAACAATTCCCGAATCCAATTATAGGTTTTCACCAGACTCCAATATGGCGGCTGTAATTTCCTATTTTTAGCCCTGACCCTCGACTAACACACGCTTTATGCTTGTCGGGCATGAATTGATGGCTTCTCCCCGCAAAAAAAAGGCAGTTTTCTTCGGTCACCTCGTTGAATTCACTGTAAATTTTAATATTCGCAATATTGGTGGAATTAATCTGGCACGGTCTCCCACGGACTCATGGCGCCGTTGCGGCAGCCATGTGTTTGGTTAGCCTTTAGGAATATTTCTACAATGGTGACTGTACCAATCCTAGTATACTCGTCTATTGCTGGTTTCAATGTGGTCACCAGGAGCTCCTTGATCCAACACATTTCCGAGGCAGAAGGTCAGGGTGGTTAGTATGACTGGGAGCTCATTAAACTCGCGGGTATAGTATCAACGTCATCATTTGAGAGGAAATGAGAGCAATGGAGTTTAATGACGAAGTACCTTTTGGTCACTGTCACCAGCGTTAACAACGACTCTACATTATGTGCAGGCTTGCGTAAGTGCACATCCCGACATATAGACCTTCACTTAAGAAACTGTACGCCGGGCCGCGGCTCTGGACTAGTTGCAGCTAAAAGATGTAAGCCGCTGTTTAGAATCCCAGCAACGATTCCAGCGTATCCGGTACGCTATCAATCAACCAATGTCTCATAACACGATAATAATATCATGACGACGTCACTTCAGGACAGTGTCCTCCTTCCTCCTGAGCTTCCGGCTAGTGGCTCAAGACAAGACCGAATAGCCAACCGATCATTCCGGTTCGAATTTGTTTAATGGGTCTGTCGGATGGTGATGTCTTCCATAGCCACTGCCACAGCCATTGCTTAATAGCAGACAAAAATTGTACTTAAAAAGCTGTAGTTCACTGTTCACAATTCACAGATTACTTATATATTCAGAAATAATATCATTAGTCAATTAATAGTTAGTGGCAAGTTCTCCAAGCAACAGACGCGCGTCTGTGAGCTCACGTGTCAGGCTGGGGTGCAATGTTACCCGGCCGATAGCCACGTTTCTCTTGGCCCAGTTCCGACTGAGCCACTTATTTTTTCGAGTGACGAAACCCACACAAAGGCCCAGCGGCATCATCGGTCCAAATATACATTGTGACCTGACTTCCCCTACTTCCCTTGCGCGAGTTTCATTCCCCCCGTTCTTGCTTTAAAGGTTGTACTGTGAGTACTGTTGTGTCTATCACTGATTTCAGATTTCAGCTGTTGACCGGGTTCTAATTCGTAGGATATCGAACGAGCCAAAGCCAAGTCTGTCCACAATAACCCCTACGCATCCCTTTCCTCTTCTACCCGCCAACCGTCACAACACCCATCGTCGGTCATGGCATACAACAGCAATCAGTATGAGTAAGTTGTGCTGTTTGACGGCTCGTCGTACTATTAGTTTTGAGACTCTGACCTTTTACTAATGGTTGTCAAAAGCGCGCAACAGTCGTACGAAATGTCCACTCTGAATGGCGGTGGCCCCTACGGCCATGATGACATGAACGTCTTCTTCGGCGAAATTGACTCCATTAAGAATGCAATCAGCCAGTTCGACAACAATGTTGCCCGGATAGAGTCCCTCCACAACCGCTCCCTTAACGAGATCGATGTAGAGCAGGATCAGTGGAACCAGAAGCAGATCGATTCTCTCGTTGCTGAGACCTCCCAGATCTCAAACACGTTAAAATATAAAATCAAGAGTTTGGAAGGCAAAAGTCGGAGTGATAGCACTAAACGGGTTCAAGTCGATGCCGTGAAAAAGACATTCATGGACTCCATCCAGAGGTACCAAAGTGTCGAGGCCTCATATGGAATGAAGTATAAGCAAAGAGCCGAGAGACAGTACAGAATTGGTGGGTCGCATTTTTTTTGCATAACTAGACGATTGAGGTCCCTAGTTCGATTACATATCTAACTAAGTTGCATGCAGTCCGTCCTGACGCTACCGACGACGAGGTCCGGCAGGCTATCGAAGATACCTCTGGCAGCCAGATTTTCTCGCAAGCTGTAAGTACAAACGATTCTTGTCTGGTGTCTTCCCACGGTATAACTAAGTTAATGCAATTTGTTGTAGCTTCTCAATTCTAATCGTCGTGGTGAAGCCCGGACCGCTCTCACTGAGGTCCAAAACAGACACAAAGAGTTGCAAAAGATGGAGAGAACGCTCGGCGAGCTGGTTCAGCTTTTCAAAGACATGGAAGAGTTGGTCGAAGTCCAGGCCCAGGATGTGGGAGCCATTGATCATACCGTCAAGCAAGTAGAACACGAGGTTAATAAGGGTGTTGAAGAGACCCGGGTTGCAGTCAAGCATGCCAGGGCTGCTCGAAAAAAGAGATGGATTTGCCTAGGCATCATCCGTATGTTTATTTTCCCTCAAAGTAAGATCTTGTCTCCGGATGCTAACATTTATTTAGTTATTATTTGCATTATATTAGCAATTGTTCTTGGCGTCGTGTTTGGTCGCAGATAGTTGTACTATTTGGGTGCAGTCGTGAAGCCCGGTGCTATATATTGTTTTCCAAGTATAACCTTTTAACCTTGTTACTCGTTCGTTTTGTTTTTCCCAACTGTAAGTGTAAGGAGGCATAAATTGATGCCTTGGATTAGTTTGATCGTGGGTTATATAAGATAAGCTTGATGGTGGTTGATCTGGTTAAAAATTCGTTTGCCAACTTTTACTCGGAATATCTAATGTAAATAATGCATTACGTGTAGTCCATCCTATATTCTCACGTTCTGCAGCGGAGTACCTATTGGGAGCTCCATTATCCTTGCGCAGGAGGTTCTTGAGAAAGAGATGCACATCCTCGTTGATGCATCCCATCCACCATAGTATTATATATCTTTATATTTCTACTCATAGTATGCTGATGTATGGCTCTGGGCCCCAACCGACAGGGCAGATCTGACGATATCAACGAAATCATTGGCTCGTTAGCTCCGGCGATATCTGGAGGGAGCAGATTAGGGTATTTTTGCGCCATGTTTAGTGGTCTGGGTTAGGGCGTCATTAATTCTCCCAACGGGAACTTTGTTTTTTGATAAACTGTGAATAAATTTTTTTTTGCTCGCTCAGGGTTGAACGAATTTCCGTCAGGTCTCGTGCCGAGGACATACTGCTCCCTTCTGAGATATTCGGACGATCCGGTGATATACAATTTATGCAGTTTCTTTCTCTTTGAGAAATCGGGCATTGCTTTTGGAAGTTTGAATCTCGGTGGTCTGGCAGGTTTTACTTACTCCATCGGCGTTTTTGTGGTGCATTTCAGATCAATTCAATTTTATTTAAGAAAATCATAACAAATGGACTTTCGCCGGTGTAAAATTCTCGATTTTACGTCTCATTCAATAACGGCGCTCGCGTTCAGTCATGCATCCGTCACCCCAGACAATTACGCGCCGAGAACTCTGCGATTAGCTGTTGGCCGTGCAAATGGCGACATTGAGATTTGGAATCCGCGGTCCAGTTGGGTTCATGAACTTGTGAGTCCACTCTTTGGTGAGAACCAAATGACGGAGGGGTTTGTTTTACTGACTTTTGGTTTTCAAGACATTGAAAGGTGGCCGAAATCGCTCGATCGAGGGACTCGCATGGATTCAGTCGGGCAACGACTTGCGACTATTCTCTATTGGTGGGTCGACGGTTTTGACGGAATGGGACTTGCAATCCGGTCTGCCACTCGATCACTGCGACTGCAATGCCGGGATCGTGTGGTCTATCGCACCGTCCCCTGACGGAACCAAGATCGCTGCAGGCTGCGATGACGGATCGGTCGTTATCATCGATGTCGCTGGCGGCAGAGGCGTGATGCTGCCGCTGCGAATTTTACAACGACAAAAGTCTAGAGTATTGAGTATTGCATGGCGTGGAAATACCCAGGTCATCGGCGGTTGCGCGGATGGACGGATAAGAGTCTGGACGGCGGTTGCAGCCGACGAAACCGGTCGACCTAACGGGGTTGCTGCCACCAAAGACGGCGTGGTCGGACGAATCATTGGCACCATGAGGGTTGATAAAGCCCAGGGCGAAGAGACTCTTGTATGGTCTGTGCTGACGCTAGGTAATGGTAAGACGATTGTGAGTGGTGATTCGACTGGTAGTGTCAAGTTTTGGGATGCTACCCATCTCTCGCTATTGCAAACCTTTAAAGTGCATGAGGCTGATGTACTATGTCTCGCTAGCAATGAGGTAAGTTTTATTATTACGTCTTGATATTGTAGAATCGGAACGCTTATTTTGAAACGCAGGCTGGAGAGTCGGTGTTCTCTGCAGGCGTGGACCGCAAGATTGTCAGATATGCAATCGTTGACAACAAACTCCGTCGGTGGGCAAACATGTCAAGTCGATTATTACACGCACAGGACATTCGTGCACTAGCCAGTTACGAATCGAAAGCTTCAAACTATTTAATCTCTGGCGGAGTGGAACAGTCGATCGTTATCAACTCGATTGACAACTTCATCGACGGCGTGTTTAGGAAGATTCCGGTCTCTCCTCAACGGCATTCTGTCCATAGTGTTGGTGGACGGCGGTTAATTGCGCTACACTCGGACAATCAGGTGAAAATATACACCTTGGAAAAGTTTAATACTTTGGCGGAAGCGAATTCGGAGGCCAAGAACAGGCGGCTCGTCGCGTCGTTGACTCTTAATGTCAGTAATTGCCTGCAATTAGGCATGAATTCATAGGACTAACGTGTTGATTAGAACGATGAGAATATCACGCACGCAGTACTCTCAGCCGATGCCAAGTACCTTGCCGTGGCCACTAATGCTCAGACAAAGTTATTCCTCCTGTTGCCGTCCCAGCAAGGCACCACATTCAAAGTCAAGAAAATCGCTGCGCCAGCACTTGCCGAGCAGGGGTGCAGTGTATTGCATTTCGATCCAAGCGGCAAGCACCTTGTTCTTGTCAGCCCTGAGAACGAGATATTCATTCACACTGTCGGCCAACAGGACAAACTTCGTGAACTGCCGTACCCGGCCAAACCGACCGAAGCAAAGAGTGAGCTTAAACAGGCTCTGCCGTACCTAGACAACATCAACCATCTCGCCTTCTCCGACGATGGCAAGTACTTTGTGGTCTCCACCATCGTCGGATCTGTTGTCACATACGACTGGCCAAAGCAATCGATCTATTGGATATTACCACGTATCTCTTCCACCCCTTCTGTCGTCAAATTCTGTCCCGACAATGACTCTCTGATTATCGTCACCACACAAATGAAAATCCTCCAATTTTCCCTCTCAGAACAAGCCCTCTCTGACTGGTCCCGCAGAAACTCAGGATTCCTGCCACCGGAATTCAATAATTTGGTGGACAAATGCAGCGGCATATACATCGACGACGATGCCCCTGAGCGTGCATGGATGTGGGGCGCCAGCTGGCTAGCAAATTTTGATATGAGCGCCGACATACCCGTCTTCCGGATACCCAAGCGGAAACGGAACGGATTGTCTGTCGAGTGATAACTCCGATTGGTGGCATACACAACATGTTACAAAAGGATTATTTAAAAGTTTATGCGGTTTTAAGGGAGTCGGGTTTTTTTTTTTTTGCATTCGGTTCGTCCATATCTTAATTATTGCAGTAGTGACTTGATATTGCATTTCCCCATGTGTATATTACTAGAGCGACCATGTTTGAATACATTTTTAGAGCGACCATGTTTGAATACATTTTAGTCTACAAGATGCTTATGCAAAAGATTTTGATTAGTATATACAATTATTCCCTCTAAAACCACATTGACAAAGAACCAGTAACAGGCTACTTTTTGGACTCTACTTTTGCGCTGCTTTTATAAGCATGATATAAAATGTCGCCTTCGCACAAACCTTCCTGGATCTTAACCAGCTTCAATTTCATGCGGGGTCCGATCTCAATTAATTTGACAGCTTTTTTCTCATGGCTTCGATATCTCGTCGCACCTTGGTGGAGTAGCGAGTCGTCATACATGTCGTCATCTTCGGCCTCCGATTCGCTCGTAACTGCGCTCATTTCGGCCGCATCGTCGCGAAGAAGAAAGTCTGCTATATCCTTGGTCTTGCCGAGACTCGGGATTTGCTTGGACAGCTTTTTTTTGGACACAAGCAATTTTTGCAGCTTTGTGCGTGAGGCCGCAGACGGCGCGTGTGGCAAGAATTTGTCTTCATTCTCGTCTTCTTCGAGTTCGTCATCGTCCTCGTCGTCCTCGTCGTCATTGTCGCCGAAGTCGCGGTCGTCCATCTCATCATCGTCATCTTCCATGTCGCGATCGTCAATCTCGTCATCATTGTTATCGTCGAAAGCCTTAAAGCTATCTTCATCCTGGTCCTCTTCTTTCTTCAATTTTGTAACCGGACCCGTGGCGGCGGCGCCCGGGGTCCTTCTTGTCAGTGTCTTTGTCGAAATCAAGTAATGACGCATATCTAATTCGCCGGTTTCCTGGTCAAAATTAACAAGCATGACCCTCTTGATTTTCTTCAATGCCGCGGTACTAGCGGTAATAGCCGGAAACATATTCTGAAACATTGACGTGAGTAGAGTCAAGTGCGCCTTTGATGTAGCCGTGCTCGCAGCTGCGGATGGTGCGAACCCATTAAGGACCAGTAATGGCGGCGTACCGAGTTCGGTGGTCGGTATCCGCGGATGTTTCTGTACGCGCTGAACATCTTTGCAAAGAGAGTATGACTGCACTTTGAAATGGATTGTTGGTCCCCGGGGAGTGTGTGCTATCCGGAGAGAAGTCTCGTTATTCTGTGTTTTGGAGAACATGAGCAGGTGGCTGACACCTAGCGGTCCCGTCATCGACAAATAATCACGCAGCTTGTTCGCTTTTCGTTCCTGTCCAATGGCATTATTATTGACATCACTACGCGCAGATGGCGCAAAAAAAAAGATAAACATACCCGTAGGTTGACAGCAGTGTGAGGTTGCATGATCATGCGAACGTCATGTACTAGCTGCGATAAGCTGATGCCGACTCTTGATCCGCCGATACGAAGGACCATTGATTGCGGGATATGCGCTTCCACCGGGTTCGGCTGCGGAACATGGGTCCTTTTTCTGTGCTAATTAGGTACCCGTTAGTTAGTTGCTAACCTTTTCGACCACCAGCGAACAGATGAAATGCTTAGGAGAAGGACCGACAAACGACATAACGTACTCTTCTTTTCGCCATTCTTGTTTTTCAAAATAAACTTGTCCCGGACGATGAAAGTTGATGGTATTTTTCTTTTCCTTTCTCTTTTCTTCCAAAAACCCGGTCCTAATCGTGGAATTATAATTATTGAAGTGATCTAAATAATAATTTTTCCATCTACACCAAGAAAAAAAGTTTGAACCTTCAGTCGGCGATGCGTTGGGAGGTTTGGGAGAAATCGCAAAAAAATATTCCATGCTGAAGTCTATCTTTCTATTTGTCGAACCTCTTAACACTGAAAACTCCACCGAAGAACTGACTCGTTGCCTGACGAGCTTAGAATTAGTAGATACTGTTCTGGAAGATGGGGAAGGAACAGAAGATCAAGACCGATATGGTCGAATCACAAGAAGACGACAAAACGGCAGAACAGAGAGATATTGAATCGTTTGAAGAACTCGTGAGTGTCGCCATTTTATCTGGCCAGTAATCCTTTACGGAATCTGATTTTGAAACTAATAGGGCGTCATTGCACCAATTTGTGAGGCCTGCAAGAATCTCAAATTCAAGAAACCGACGCCAATTCAACAGCAAGCCATTCCAGTAGCAATGGAAGGTATTCGCTGCTTATGCAAATTTGGGGTCCATGACATTGTGGCTAATAGAATACGTGTAGGTCGTGATGTTATAGGTCTTGCTCAGACTGGTAGTGGCAAAACTGCTGCCTTTGCGATACCAATTCTACAAGGTACCACGAAGTGCACAACTTTACACAGATTATTTCTGCTAACATTAACGATTAGCCCTTTGGGAGAAGCCGCAACCTTTGTTTGCATGTGTGCTTGCGCCGACGCGTGAGTTGGCGTACCAGATTTCCGAGCAGTTCGAAGCACTCGGTTCTGTCATTGGTCTCCGCTGCGCGGTTATCGTTGGCGGCATCGATATGATGTCACAAGCCGTTGCGCTGGGCAAAAAACCGCACGTTATCGTTGCTACTCCTGGACGCCTTATGGATCATCTTGAGCACACAAAAGGATTCAGTCTACGGGGGTTGAAGTACCTTGTCATGGACGAAGCCGATCGATTACTTGACATGGATTTTGGTCCGATTATCGACAAGCTACTACTAATGATCCCGCGTGAACGACGGACGCTCTTGTTCTCCGCGACAATGACGTCAAAAGTTGAAAAGCTCCAGCGGGCGTCGCTGACAAGTCCTGTCCGTGTGGCCGTGTCAACGAAATACGAGACAGTCAAAACGTTATTACAATCTTACCTCTTTTTCCCATTTAAGTATAAAGATACATACCTCGTCTATCTTGTCAACGAAATGGCGGGCCAAACCATGATCATCTTTGCGCGCACTTGCAACGACACCGAGCGCGTCGCGATCCTGCTTCGGAATCTAGGCTTTGCTGCTGTGCCGCTGCATGGCCAAATGTCTCAATCTTCCAGACTCGGTGCACTGAATAAATTCAAGACTGGTGCGAGGTCAATACTGGTCGCAACCGATGTTGCTGCTCGAGGACTCGATATCCCGACGGTGGATTGCGTGCTTAACTACGACATTCCGACCGACTCGAAAGCGTACATCCACCGGGTCGGACGAACTGCGCGTGCTGGACGGGCTGGTAAGAGTTTGTCACTTGTGACGCAGTATGATTTGGAGCTCTATCTACGGATAGAAGGTGTCCTCGGAAAGAAACTTGACGAGTACGAGGTCGACAAAGAGGCAGTTATGTTGCTTAACGAACGAGTTGGTGAGGCGCAGAGAGAAGCTGTGAATGAGATGAAGCAGTTGCATGCTAAGCGGCGGGATCGCAAGACCGAGGGGATTAGTAGTGCGCGAGGCAAGAGGAAACGCACGGATGATATGGACAGAGAAGAGAGCTAAGGAAGAATTTAAACGAATAAAAATTTCTATTAAGACAAACGTACAGTTTTTTTTTTAAAAAAAATCCCCCAAACACACAATTTGATAAACTCCGAGTTACAATCTTTTTCTCTACTTGAGCTCCTTCAACTTGCTATCGACAATCTTCTCAACCAACCCGGTCATGGTCGAATTCAGCTGTCCCTTCAATTGATTCTCAATCTGAAGGGTGACTTGCTTCTCGAGCAATTTGCCCATCAAGTCTACCTCTATGTTGACTGTATCGCCGACCTGCTTCTTGGACGTGATAATTTTCTCTTGCGTGTAGGAAATCAACATGACAGAGAACGCCTTCCGGTCGGTCTCATCGACATCAATCACCGTCAAACTAGCGCCATCGACGGCAATAAATCCTTTCTCGACAATGAATCGTAAAACAGACGAATCTCGCGGCTGGAACCAAAACGTGAGCGCGTTACCGTCCGGCGTGATGGACAGAATAGTCGCGGTCGTGTCAATGTGGCCCTGGACAAAGTGTCCACCGAACCGAACATGGCCGGCGACCGCACGCTCAAGGTTGACTTTGTCACCCGGTCGCAGGCCACCCAGGTTCGTACGCCTAAGAGTTTCGGGTGCAACACCGACTTTGAAGTCCTTGGAGTTGAAGTCCGTGATGGTCACGCATGTGCCTGTCCATCATCAAGTCAGCCAGTGCGAATCCTACGTAAACATAAAACATACCGTTAACAGCAATACTGTCTCCGAGATGCGCGTCTTCGAGAATGAGCGGGCAGTCGGTAATGACAATCGAACTGCCGTATCCGCCGACGTCGGAAGTATCAGTCTCGATGAACTCCTTCACAACTAATAAACCAGTAATTAGACCAAGTCGCATTGCACCAAAGTTATGTCTCAATTAAATTGCCTACCGCCAATTGTTTCAACGATGCCCGTGAACATTATGTAATATGCTAAGTCTAACGAAGCTCTTTAACAATCTGACCCTCGCTCGAGTCAAGGGTACAGAATAAATATTACAGTATTATCGATCTTGGGGAGGGTAATCGGTGATGTCAGCCCTTTGTCAAGATTGCAAATCATATTGGCTCGACCAAAAGTACTAATTTGGCCCCATTAATCATATTAGTCATTTAGTTACGAGCACAGACCTTAAGATAATCTCTTGTTCATTTTTAATGTTCTCCTTTATCTTTTGACAAGCCAAGTTACATGAATCATCGTTCAGTACAAAACACTTGTTCATTACATATATGGCCCCTGAGCCCAAGTCAATGACGTGAGATACATAATCTAAGCATAACAAGGATGGACAAAACTCAAGAAGATTCTAATTATGCCATCGGAATTGTTTTTCTCATTAAAATATTGAAAATGCCAGAGTAAAAATTAAGACAAAGTGACGCGATTAAATGTACAATACCAGCCCAATCTATGCGTGCATTAGGATCATAAGGAAAAAAAAAAAACCATTATTAGTATTCTTTTGCCATTTTCTTTTTTCTTCATGTAATTATATTAGAGATAGTCGAGTCTCTTTGTCGCACTTCTGTGAAAGTCAAGGAACGACTAAAATCCCCACATGGAATGGAAATGAATGAATGACAAAAGATGGGTTGACAGCAAAATGACGGAACTCCACACCATATATGCCTCTGCACCGCTCAAGCCCTTATGCAAAAAAACGTAAACCGAAAATATATGACATGAACATGCAATCACCAACCAAAGTTCTCCGAGTAGAAGACAACATTACTGCCCTCCCAGAGCATCTCAGCGCAGGCATTTCTTGAGTCTCGGACAAGAGGAGCCGGACCGCAGACAGCGACGGCGACCCGAGCGCCAGGACCAGCAGCAACAATGCTATCCTTGACGTACTTCCTAATATTGGGACGGCCCTGCTCAGCAGTGACCCAAACCTTGAAATCAACATTGTAGTCTTCCTTGAGATCGACCCACGAGCTGAAGTCTCTGGATGGAACAACCCACAAAAAGTCAACCTCTGGGTTAGCAGCGGAATAGTGACCTGTGGACGAAGCGAGCGCAATAGCCTCAGGATAAGCGTAGGAGATACCTGCACCACCAGCGAGAAGAATGACTCTGTCACAGCCCTCGAAAGTTGGAGGCGAGCCATAAGGACCATGGAAAGTGACCTTGTGCTCAGGAACCTCAGACAAGAAGAGGGACTTGGAGAAACCTTTTCGGGCACGGATGATGAGGTCGAGAGTGTTCGGGTTAGGAGGCGAAGCGATTGTGAAGGGATGAGCCTGCTGCTTGGCAAGCGAAGAAATCGAAACGTAAACGTACTGACCGGTCTTCCAATGGATCTCACGAGTAGTGGAGTTGAGGTTCATTGAAAGCTTAACGGTGTTACCAGAGAGAATGGTAGTGTGAGCAATAACGTGGTGGGAATTTCGGAATCGGTTAATTCTGTCCCAGAGGAAAATGACGGCCGAGGCAATGACATAAGGGCGGACACGCTCAAAGTGGAAGTAAAGAAGTGGCAGGATGGCGACGACACCGTAGACGTGGAGCATGAGGAAAAGCTCATAAGTCTTAGCACGGAGAGGGGCGATGGATGAGATCAAGATCAAAAAGAAACCGATGGCGGCAAGGAGAGCAACGAAGATCGTGGTGACGTGGACCATAACCTCGATGGGGCAAGCAAGAGAATAGAAGAAGACGTGAAGTACCGCAGCAGTGCAGACAACACGACCGACATGACGGTGGAGGATATTGTAACCTTCATGAGACCAGCCAGTCCACTGAACAAGAAGACCAGTCTTGGCACCGAGGAGGAATAGGATGGGCATATTGACCACAGCCAAGAGACCCAGTCGATCACCAAAAATAGTAACATGTCGAGTCGAGTTGTTGACAAAGAGATACAGCAGGTTCAAGCCAAGGTAGGAAGCGATAACGAGCATAGTGCCATACGACTCGGAGTAACGGCCCTTAGGCTGATACAGTAGCATTGATCGCAGCCGCCGATAGTAGATCGTAGCCTTGCTTGGACCTTTGCTACCGCTGTTGCCGAGAAGGGGCTGCTTCTCACCATGTGGCTTTCTGAAATGAAGACTGTAGAAGTAACTGGCAGTAAGAAGGAGGAAGATGGCACCTAGAACAGCATTGTAGGTGGGGACAAAAACTCTGCTGAAACCAGTGCCCTCCTTAATGAAGTCGCCATCGCGATTAGGCGACAGTTCGGTCGGGATTTTTGCGATGAAGAAACCCATTGCTGCTAGAGTGTAACTTGAAAAGTCTGCCGCAGGAGGTGCTATTTGAGCAAATGGGGGTGAAGAAGAGGATCAAGTGAATGACAGGACGTGGAGTAGAGGTGAGAACCAGCAGGACTTTTAAGGCTGATGTGAGTAATATGCCGATAAGCCCAATGTGGAAGGCGCAGGCGTTGCGCTGGCTGACCGCATGCGATCTCGAGTGTGCCGATTACTGGCCCAGAACCAGACCGCTGCGATGATTAATTGAGCCTGCGATTGTCGAGTTTGCGGCTGCAACCGCATCTGCGCGCCACACATATGCAGTCTACAGAACGAACAACAGAAGCTGTGAAGATTATTCCACAAATGCTAAAAAACTAATTATCGATAAACAAACTTTGACATAACTGGTTAGTTAATCCATTTGTGGATAATCATCACGCGACGAGAAAAAACGAACCCTAATCTAGTCCGGGAGATTGCCCCTTGCTCCGTCTGCGAATAAGGAATGAATGCCAACCATATTACAAATTGACAGACAGATCGACTCATATTACTGTTCATTGTCAATGTGGCGCTATCTGTCAGGCCATTCTGATGTACCTAGTTTTCCGCCCGCCCCACAATGGCGGGGCAATCACATCCTGAATTGATCTGTCATCCGAAAAT
>PPJW02000001.1:600000-800456 GCA_003705905.2 Lipomyces sp. NRRL Y-11553 | reverse complement strand
CTGTCGGAAGTATGGCTTTCTGACACTGCCGTATCGGAGTAGATTAGACTGTATAGAAAATACAGTTCTAGCCGAAACACCACACTCTTCCCCAATTGCTTCTGGTCTCCAACCTAGTAGGAGATACCGTAGTATCTGGGACCGCTGATCGAGAGTCAGGCTCTTGCGGCGGTGGTGGAAGCGGGCCTCAGTAGGATACTGCGTTGTTTCCGACCTAGGAATGTTAGTTCCTCATTCAAAAATGTACAAATCTAATGAATCACATCGTTCAATTAGCAAACTTGAATTGCTTCGAAAACTGGTGTTTTGGTTGGAATACTGTTGTGTTTACGAGAGGGCATAGACGCGCGTTGTCGTGGTGAGCCGCGCCAAGAACTGAAGATAATTTTGAATACGCTAAATTTCAGCAACACGAAGTTTTGTACCTACACACGTTTCGACCGCACACTAAAATTTTTTATTTGTGCCGAACCACTTCGTTTTCTCCCGTCCTCTGTGCCGTAAACATTTAACAATCCAAAAATGTCTTTCGGAAAGCTTTACGGTTACCTTGTGAGTCCTTTTATTATATTATATTAGAGTAATTCGATAGAGACAGCGACCGACGGCGATGGGAATGGGTGGATCTGTGAGTAGCAAAATTTCTGACAATGATAAATAGGGAAACCCCAGAACCAATGTTCCTTACGCGGTCGCCAAGGCTCTCGGCCTCGATATTGAGGTAATTGAGACCGGCCAGGGCAAGTCCTCTGATGACTTTGTTAAGTCCTTCCCCCACAAGAAGGTACTTCGTCACGTTTGGTTGATTAAACATACAATTGGATTAACATGTTTCGTCAGATTCCCGGATTCGTCGGTGCCGATGGTTTGATCCTTAACGAAACAATTGCGATCTCCGTATACTGTAAGTTAGGGAATTTCTCTTTGTTTCAACGGGCTGCGAGTGGTTCGCTATATGATGAGCGTATTCAAATTATACAGTTATCCCTGTCTTAATCACATTGTGTTGAGGATGTTATACTCTGATTAGGATCACCACCAACTTGTTGACTGGCGTTGATTGAATAAGGGGGCACAATTGGGCTAATACAACGTAGTCGCGTCTCAGAAGGAGGACTCCGGCCTTCTTGGCAAGTCCAAGGCCGATTTGGCTTTGATCCTTAAGTGGATGTCCTTCACGAACATGGAGACATTTGGCAAACTTGGCGCCTGGTGGAGACCACTGGCTGGCAAGGATGCATATAACAAGAAGTCTGTCGACAAGGCCATTGAAGAGACTGAGCTACACATCTCCATCTACGAGAAGCATCTCACCGAGCACACCTGGCTCGTAGGCGAGCGCTTCACCCTGGCTGATCTTTTTGTTGCGAACCTCTTCTCCCGCGGCTTTGAGCACGTCTTCGGCACCGCCTGGCGTGAGGCCCATCCTGCTATCACCAGATGGTTTACCACTGTTGTTAACCAATCGATCTGGCTCGAAGTCCGTGGCCCATACAGTTTTATTGACGAGCCAATCAAGTATACTCGTAAGTAGAACCGGGATAAGTTTGTCGCACCCAACTAGGGACCCGTGCTGACGTTATGGTTAATAGCCCCCAAGAAAGAGCCTGCCCCTAAAAAGGAACAACCCAAGAAGGAGGCACCTAAGAAGGAGGCTGAGGACGAGGAAGAGGAAGAAAAGCCTGCGGCCAAGCCCAAGCACCCTCTCGAGGCTCTCGGCCCGGCCCAGCTCCCGCTGGACGCCTGGAAGCGACAGTACTCGAACGAAGACACCCGTCCGGTAGCTCTGCCTTGGTTCTGGGAGAATTACAATCCCGAAGAGTACTCACTCTGGAAGGTCAAGTACAAGTACGACGAAGAGCTCACGCTCACTTTTATGTCGGCAAACTTGATTGGCGGTTTTTTCAACCGCTTGTCTGCATCGACAAAGTACCTCTTTGGCTGTCTCGTAGTCTTTGGCGAGAATAATGCCAATGGCATTGTCGGCGCCTTCCTTGTCCGTGGACAGGAATCCCTTCCAGCGTTCGACGTCGCGCCGGATTGGGAAAGCTACGAGTTCACCAAGCTTGACGCGTCCAAGCCGGAGGACAAGGAATTCGTCGAGGACATGTGGGCTTGGGATAAACCTGTTGTTGTCGATGGTGTTGCAAAGGAGATCGCTGACGGCAAGGTTTTCAAGTAAGGGATCCTAGCCAAGAATTGCTAATTCTTTTGTCAACTTTAGTATGTGTAATGTGGTATAGGATTATACGTAGCCAGAAAACGGGAGAACATTAAACAAAAAAATTAATGGTTATTCAATATTACCTCTTATGACTGATATAGAAAAAGGAATCTATTACCAATAACTATACGAATACACTAAATTATAATATATACCACTAACAATCGAGATATCATACAAAACACATTGATGCTAACAAATGTAATTCAACCGTAATCCATAACACTAATTTTTATATATAGAATCAATTTCAAGCAGCCCTACGCTTCTTTCCACGTTTCTTCTCCCGCTTCTCATTCCTTTCTATAGCGTCCTCGACGGTATCTTCCTCATTATCAATAGCATCCAGCCACTGCTTCTCCGTTAAGCCGTCGTCATACCGTGTAATTTTACGCTTCCTTGCACCACGACCAGCAACTTCTTCATTCTCGCGTATTTCGACAATCATGTCACGTTGATATACATCCGGCAACTCGCTCTCAGAATATAATCGATCCTTGATTTTACTCTTGCCGTACGGCGAATTCGCGATTCTCTCCGCGTCCATCTTCTTAAACATCACTGCCTCGTAGTCATCACGTGCTAGTAACTCGTTGAGCTCTTCATCGTCTAGCTCTTCATCATCCTCGTCGTCGCGCTTTTGCTTCTTCGCCTCCTCGGCCTCCAGCAACGAACGCAAGAATGCTTCTTGTTCTTCGGCCGTGGATTTATTGTCGAACTTGCCTGCCTGGATGACTTTCCCATCAATATCGAGCTTCGCGTGTGCGCGCTCGAGAATCATCTCTTCCACCGAATCTTCGGTGATCAGTCTGAAAATGCGGACTTCCTTCGTCTGACCAATTCGATGAGCGCGATCTTGGGCTTGCAAATCTTGGTGTGGATTCCAGTCCGTATCATATATAATAACAGTATCAGCAGTTTGCAAATTCAATCCCAAACCGCCGGCACGGGTTGACAACAAAAACGCGAAATAGGGCGAATTCTCTGCGTTGAATTTTTTCAACAATTCTGACCGATCCTCGGATTTGGTACCACCATCAAGCCGGACGTATTCCATTCCACGCCATCGCAGGAAATCTTCCATAATATCCATAATCTGAGTCATTTGGAAGAACATCAGCACTCTGTGGCCCGTGGCTTTGAACTTCGGGAGCATGCGATCCAAAAGCTCGAATTTTCCGGCCGTACGCCAGAGATCGTCGTTCGTAAGACGGTTGGGATTGATGAGGTTCTCGATTTCCTCGAATACGAAAGGATGGTTGCAGATTTTGCGTAGCTGCATGATTTGATTGTTCAGGCCCTTAATGCCAGACTTGTTGCCGCCGCCAGTCGTGGCGGAGCCGACAAAGAGAACGTTGTGTTTAAGCATTTGCTCGTAAAGTTTGTGTTGCAGGGCCGACATCTTGCACTTGATGACTTTCTCAACCTTGTCAGGCAGATCTTTCTCGACATCTTTCTTGAGACGACGAAGAAGAAAGGGACGAAGGACCTTATGAAGACGACGGATAATAAGCAACGTCTCTTCTTCGGATAACTCCATTTTGTCTTGGCCGCCAGTGTTGGCAAACGGCGTGTTGAACCATTCATCGAAAGATTTTACCGAATTGAAAATCTTGGGAAGAGCGAAGTTGAGCAGGGCCCAAAGTTCAGGGAGGTTGTTCTAAATCTGTTAGAAATCTTGCGCAACAATACTAGTAAGCAAACAAAAACACAAAATAGTTACCTGCAAGGGAGTTCCGGTCAAGATTAATCTGTATTTGGAATGGTAATACTGGGTCAACGTGCTGCTAAGCTTTGACTGCGTGTTCTTCATACGGTGGCCCTCGTCAATAATCATATGAATCCACTTTATCCTGCTCAGAATCGGACGATCCTTGATGATATATTCGTATGTAGTAAGCAGTACCTGAAATTCACCAGAACGAATGGCGTTCTGCTGTGCCTTTCGCGCCAAAGGTGGACCTTTATACACGACCTTCTTAACAGACGGCGCCCACTTTTCAAACTCAAGAGTCCAATTGGTCAGCGTACTGAGCGGAACAATGACAAGATATGGTCCCAGTTGCTGCTTTGTTTCAATCAGGTACGTGATTAGCGAGATTGTCTGAATAGTCTTGCCTAGACCCATCTCATCTGCCAAGATACCGTTAAGATTGTTGTTATACAGAGATACCATCCACTGTAGTCCTTTTATCTGATATTCCTTCAGCGTTCCACCAACCAAAATATTCGGCTGGCGCGTAACAAGCTCTTGAACACGATGTGCTACACCGTAGTAATCCAGCTTCTCCTCGCCCTCTTCATCAAGCTCGACTTCTTCCTCACCAGACACCAGTCTCCCCTCCAATGCCTTGCTCTCTCGCTGTTGGTCCTTGACAGATTGGGCAAGAGAGTCCAAGAAAGTGTTTGTTTGCCTGAGCAGGTGTGTAATGCGAGTGTCCTTAGTCTGGTCAAGCAACTTCATGTAGGCCTCTTCATCGTTAGCCTTCAACGCCTGAAGACGCTGCTTAGCCGTACGTTCAGTCCGTCGCTGTTCTTCACGTTCGGTATATGCGTGATATGCCAGCACAGCCTTGCCAAGTCTCTGGCGTTTGTTGCGCCTCATGCGGCCGTTATTTAGCATCTCAGTACCATGATTGCAGACGCCAACAAGATAATCCAAGCTTCGCTGCCGTTCGCGTTTCTCGCGCTCAGCACGCTGCTGTTTCTCGAGCTGCTCAGTAAGACGAGCCTCGCGTAAGCTTTGCTTCTTCAAACGCCGAAAATTCGACCGACTGGCGGTCATCGCCAGTGTGTTGAAATGAGCCACTGACTTGAGAACGTGGCTACGCAGTTCGCGCTGCTTGGCTAGCAGGCGAAGGCCCTTCAACTCAATTAAAGCCTTCACTTTGAGCTTATCTTCAGCAGAGACGGACCGGAAATCTTCAGTTAGCTCGATCATCAGTGTCTCTTTACCCTTCTCGTCGGGTACGATTTCAGATTCTACTTCCAGCTTGGCGCCCTCGTTGCTTTCCTGTTTCATTTCCGTAGGCACAAAGTCGCGGGTAACCTCAGACGACAGGTCCTTGGCGTCAAAGGAAGAGAGATTCGATGGTAGGTTCTCTAATTCAGTGATCCTGGTAGCGACACGATTCTTGACTGCAGTCTCTCGCGCCTCATTCAAGGCAATGACATCGACTCCGGTTGGCATAATGGACGGGATAAGTAACCGGTTCTGTCGTGATAAAAACTCCATGTACTGAATCGGCTGTTGGACTTGCAAATACGGCGATATGATCTCGTATTTGGCACCAGCTGATACTTCTGAAGCTGGCGCATGGGCAGTGACCGCAGCCAACGTAGGAGAAGTTTGGGATCGGGGAGCAGCGGTAGGTGGCGGAATAGGAGCCGCCGTCATCGGCGTTGCCTTGACAGCAGGCGATGTAGGTGGAATTAGCATTCCAGCAGGAACTTGCCCCTGCGGAGGAGACACTCCTGGCGGACCCGCCGATGCCGGCTGCATGGGCAATGGGGTACCATTCGACGATGACGTGAACGATGTCTGGCTTGAACGCTGTTGCTGCTGAAGTTGTAATTGTTGTCTTAACGGCGCGAACAACTGCTGTTGCAACTGGGGCGGAATAACCATATTTTTCGAAATCAACTTGAATGCCGTGATCTGTGTGCGAAGCATTTGAAGCTGCTCGGGTGTGAAAGGACTGGTTTGCGTGGTCGCAACTGGTGGAGCAGGACCTGCAGTTGATCCCGGACGCGGTGCAGGCTTCGGCGTGACTTGATTCGGCAATACAGAATAAGAACCTACAAAGTGCATCAGGATCAATAATCCGATTTTAATTTACTCAGATTCGCAGTTAGACATACCCATTCCAGCGCCATTAATTGCCGTCTGGGGCGGCGCCCCCGCTGGCCCGACCGACTGAATTGGTGCCTGGCTCTGCTGTGCCTGCTGGGCTTGCTGGGCTTGCTGGGCTTGCTGGGCTTGCTGGGCTTGCTGGGCTTGCTGGGCTTGCTGACGAAACTGCAGTTGCTGCATCTGCATTTGAAGCTGGGCTTGTTGTTGGACAGCATTCGGCTGGGGAATTTGCTGCTGTGGCGATTGCTCTGCTTGCGATTGTCCTTGTTGTTGAGCTTGTTGTTGCTGCTGCTGTTGTTGTTGCTGTTGCTGGAGACGCTGCTTATAAAACTCCTGCTGCTTTGAGATAAGGCGCAGGACTTTTGATATGTTTGCAAACTCTGGGTTAGAGACCTCGTCGGCGCCATGAGCCTTCAGTGCCTGCCATCGCTAGAAAAAACAAAAAAAATATATCAGTGGCGAATTCACAGGGAGAAGCGGGGATCGCCAATCAAGTGGCCCAGAAAACGTACCATCAGCAGTTGTTGGACGCCTTCACGCGTGGTTGGAATTGGCATCTGCCCAGAATGGAACCCGTTCACGGCCATCTGCGCCGAGTTTTGAGGGGGTGCGCCAGGCTGGGCGGCGGGGGGAACAGCCTGGGGCGGCGCGCTCATGATGGTTGTGGAGACGGCGACGTGTTGTTTATGTGAAGGGACGCGGGTGGGACGCGTGCGCGAAGTAAATAAAGGCTGAATTCAGAGCCGGGGCAAGATTGGATGATGAGCGGTTTCGCGATGGGCTCACCCAGGTGGATTTGTGCAGATTATTATTATTCGAAATTGTCGATGGGAACCCAAAAACGAAAATCCACGGCGGCACAGTGGCGGTGCACCAGCAATTTGCTCGCTTGTGCCTCATCTATCATGTTTCAGGGTCATCTTACCCTATTCCTACCCTTACCCTAATATCACGTGCAATATATGTTACCCGGACGTTTGATAGTGTCCTGAGCTCCGCCGGGGAAACGAAATTTGGGAATCACACTGTTAACATCAGCGAATATCTCTCTTCCCCTCCTTCCCTTGTCTGCCCAACGAAAGGCCAGGTCAGGCCATTTTCGCGATATCGTTTGCAGATACCGATCGTGTTATCAGAAACTCAAAGAAGCCAAGCTTGCTACTTAGTGCTGCTAAAGCGCGTCCAGCTGCTTAGGTGTCGGTTGGGTAGTGGTTGGAATTGGCCACCATAAAAGTCAGTAGACACAGCGACACGGCATACGGATGCACAATGTCTTCAAGCCCTCCACCGCTCGACGAAACCATTGAGGAACAATCTCCAAACCGGCCGTCGTCGTCAGATGCATCAGTTCGAGGTCGGCGCGGCCGTCGTGACTCAATTGCAACAGAGTCTAGTTACTATGGCGAAATGGCCCAGGATCGTATGTTTGACGGTCCAGCGCCAGATACGGTCCCATCTTCGATATCGTCTTTTGCCCATCGCCCACGGTCGCGCTCGAGGTCCGTGTCCACGACTCGGAGTTTCCGGTTTTTTGATACAGCGGCTGTGGAGCGTGCACACGAGGTCGAGCAGCAGATTCATGGCTACCAGTACAATGACGAGGATGAGTACGGAACCGACGTGTTTGCAGATCATATGAGTGTACGTTCGACGGACGAGATCCACAGTCTGCACACAGTCAATACGAATGGCAGCTATAGGCCTCACAGGGGCTCATTCGAATCCATTGATCCCAGCAAGCAGTTCAATCGCCAAGATTCAACCGATATGCTCTTGCTGGATCGTACGGATTCATATGAAGGGTCCCCGACTGAGCCTCATACAATTCCGGATATTGTCCAGCAGACCGTGTACCTTAAAGAGGAGGATCTCATTCTTGCCTTGGCTGGCTACAAGTCCAGTCAGGTCCGGATCTTCATATTCACAATTTTATGCATTTGCACAGGTGGACTTGCATATCTTATTCTACGGTGGCTGCCAAGGTATAGAGTATACTTGACGGGATATAAGGTCCCACTGTCCAAGTGCGATTGGGTGGTCCTAGAAGTGAGTTGTTGCTTCAAATTCTATTTTGCTAATTCGTACCAATAACCTTGGGTAGAACCAATGGGGTGAGCTGTCATTCCACAACATCATTAAACGGCGCTACAACTTTCCCATGTCTAGCGTATTCAACATAAGGAAAGATCCCGACAAACCGTCATCCGAGCTGGATACCGATCCTCTAATGCCGGTCTTGCAATACTTTGACTACCGCTACATGCGTCTGATTTTGCATCCCATCGAAGGCAAATTCATGCTCAACAACGACTGGCGTGACGTATCATGGACAGACATCAACGCGATCCGCGACGGTCTTGAGTCCGTCACAATCGAAGAACGAGGATTGGTTTTCGGTGAAAACTCCATTGACATAGAGGACAAGACAATCCCGGAGTTGTTGGTCGAAGAGGTTTTGCATCCGTTTTATATCTTTCAGCTGTTTTCCATGATTTTATGGGCGTTGGATCAGTACTATTACTATGCGACCTGCATTTTGGTGATTTCTGTCATTAGTATTACGAACACGCTAGTTGAGACCAAGAGCGTAAGTATCTGCTAAGTGTGTCGTTCCGGTGTGAGGCTAAGGGTTTTTAGAACATGAGGCGATTACGAGAGATCTCACGTTTTGTGTGTAACGTGCGCGTTCTTCGTGACGGGTTCTGTAAGTTATGCCTGCGGATCTTATGATGTGACATCCGCTAACAAAGTCAGGGGTCAACATTCCCTCTACGAGTCTGGTACCTGGCGACGTATACGAGATTTCGGATCCATCTCTAAGCTATTTCCCCTGTGACTCGATCCAGCTGACTGGAGATTCGATTGTGAACGAGAGCATGCTGACGGGCGAGTCAATCCCGGTGTCCAAATACGCTGCCACAGCCGAAACGTTCTATCTCCTTGCCGATGCCAACTCAGGCACGATCGTGCCCGAATTGGCTAAGAATTATCTCTTCGGAGGAACTAAAATTGTTCGTGTCCGAAAGCCCCAAGCAGGCAACACTCAGTCCGGTCCACAAAACGCCGCCGACGAAGAAGCCGTTGCTTTGGCCCTCGTTGTCAAGACAGGCTTCAACACTACTAAAGGCGCGTTAATCCGTTCGATGTTGTTCCCGAAGCCGTCCGGTTTCAAGTTTTACCGAGATTCGTTCCGTTATGTCGGTTTCATGTCCATGATGGCTGCCATCGGATTTATCTTTTATACAATCACATTTATTAAATTGGGGTTGCCCGCTTCGTTGATTGTGTTTCGGTCGCTTGATTTGATCACGATTGTAGTACCACCCGCATTACCCGCCACGCTGACCATCGGTACGAATATCGCATTATCGCGATTAAAGAAAAAAGATATTTTCTGTATCAGTCCGAATCGAGTGAACGTTGGCGGAAAACTGGATGTTGTGTGCTTTGACAAAACCGGTACACTCACCGAAGACGGTCTAGATGTACTAGGGATACACGTCCTCGACCAACGGCAATCCAAATTCAGTGAATTATTTTCGTCTGCAGTCTCCGTCGTTCCAACGTCAACCAAGGACGTGGATTCGAAATGGAATCTGAGGTTGTCCATGCTTTTTGCCATGGCAACGTGTCATTCGCTCCGCCTTATCGACGGGGATTTACTTGGTGACCCGTTGGACTACAAGATGTTTACATTCACCGGCTGGGCGTATGAAGAGGAAGGTAGTTATTACCGTCCCGACGGACACGATGTCGATAGGAGCCCGACCGAATACGCGTCGCTGGCCAACGAATCTAACAAACTTACCCCATTAATTATGCACCCGCCCCCCGAGTTGGCACGCAATATTGTCGCCGGGGATGCCGACAATTCGTTTGGTCTTGAAGGTGCTGATCTCGGAGTGATTCGTTGCTTTGAGTTTGTCTCGCAGTTACGGCGCATGAGTGTTATTGTCAAGAGGTTCAAGGACCCGGACATGCAAGTGTTCGTAAAAGGTGCGCCGGAAATCATGAGGCAGATTTGCAAAGTAGAGTCTTTCCCTACCGACTACGATGAAATATTGCATAGCTACACTCACAGGGGTTACCGAGTTATTGGTGTCGCAGCGAAAAGACTGCCACGGTTGTCGTGGTTCAAAGCTCAGAAGCTTAAACGAGAGGATGTCGAAAAGGACTTGGATTTTGTCGGGTTCATTGTGTTTGAGAATAAGCTAAAGTCGTCAACGACTTCGATTATCCGTGAATTAGGCGATGCCAAGATCCGGACCGTGATGTGCACCGGCGATAACGTGTTGACAGCGATCAGCGTAGGCCGCGAGTGTGAGCTTGTGCGTAAGGATGCGCCAGTATTCGTGCCTCATTTTGAAGAGATGACGATCTTGCGGTGGGAATGCGTGGATGATCCAGAACTGATTCTCGATTCGACAACGCTTGTTCCCATATTGCCGAGCACGAGGGGATCACAGTATTCTGCTGCGGCGATGAGGCATTACACGCTTGCGATCACCGGCGACGTGTTCAGGTGGATCATGAATTGCGGAACGGCAGAAGTAATTAACAAGATGCTAATCAAAGCCAGCATCTACGCGCGCATGTCGCCGGATGAGAAACACGAGTTGGTGGAGAAACTGCAAGAAATAGACTACTCTGTAGGGTTCTGTGGTGATGGTGCAAACGACTGTGGAGCACTCAAGGCCGCCGACGTCGGCATTTCCCTGTCCGAGGCTGAAGCATCTGTCGCGGCTCCGTTTACGAGTCGCGTGTTTGAGATTTCATGCGTGCCGGACGTCATCCGCGAAGGCCGTGCGTCGCTGGTTACGAGTTTCTCCTGTTTCAAATACATGTCGCTATACTCGGCTATCCAGTTCTCGACTGTCGGCATTTTGTACGGATCAGGTGCTAACTTGGGAGACTTTCAGTTTTTGTTGATCGACATGTTCCTGATCTTGCCTATAGCAGTATTCAGTATGTATAAAAAAATTTTAGTTGCTAAACGGGTTGATTGGCTAATCAAAGTTAGTGGCTTGGGCCGGTCCTTTTCCTGTCTTGAGTCCCAAACGACCGACTGCGAACCTAGTGTCGCAAAAGATTCTATTGAACTTGACTGGGCAAATCATCGTTAATGTGATTTACCAATTTACAATCTGGATGCTCGTCAAACGGCAGCCGTGGTACATGCCACCGATAGCCGGAGCAGACGATCAACACGTGCAATCTTCCGACAACACGAGTCTGTTCCTGGCATCGTGCTACCAATACATTTTTATTGCGATAGTTCTGAGCGTGGGTCCGCCATACCGTGAGCCTATGACTAAGAACATGCCGTTCATAATCGCGATCACGGTCACCTTGGCGATGGTATCCTTTATTCTGATGTCGGCACCGAAATGGTTGTTTGATTTGCTTGTGTTGACGCGGTTAAGTTTTTCGTTTAAGCTCGTCATTTTGTCTGCTGCGATTGCGAATCTTTGTGTCGCCTGGATGGGAGAGAAGTATCTGTTTCCGAAGATTTCTGCCGCGATTACGCGGACGAGGAGGCATATTCGAGGAGGACGGACCAAGACCCGTAAGAAATTTAAGGTGCTTATGGAAGAGCATGAGGATGAATATCGGTTCACATGAGTTATCAAGTTGTGGAAACAAAAAGCATGCGCGGTACAATTTTTGGTTTTTTGATGACAGTGTAATTTTGTTTTTTGCGTGTGTATGTGCGTGAGTGTGTTAGATTGGTTGCGGGATGGTTGGGTTAGAATATTCACTGAGTGTTTCTATCGATATATGCATGTCCAACTTAAGTACCAGTTACTGGCGATATATTTCAATAATTCAAGGTGCAAAAAATTATTATGATCGCGAGGTGAATATATAATGCAAAACCGTTTCCTTACAGCTGGAACCCCCCAGTATTGTTTAACAAATTTGTGATATGATACATTTATGAGTCTAATGATGTTCGTCCTTATGTTCCGCGTGCCCGCCAGAGGCATGGTGTCCTTCCCATGGGTGCCGGAATCCGAAAAGAACAGGGCCGTCCTGCACTTTAATTAGCTTTCCTCTTCTTCGCGAGTTCAGAAATGCAGGCAACGAATACTGACCTCCTTCAGTCTGTACATGATCCAGAACCACATGGCACCTCCAAGGACTAAATTTGAGATGCGGTAAAAACGACGTGGAGGGTGGATATCAATAGGACCGGAGTATGTCTTTGGTCCGTGGTGGCCGCCTGCCATTGTTGTAATGTATTATAAGGTACTCGTTATGTATATGCGAATGTGCAATGATGATGCCGAGGGCTAGTTAAGTTCCCAGTTAGATATTGAAACACGAATGCAATTGGCCATTGCGAAAATAATCGTCCACATCTTCAACAGATAGCACCACATACTTTGAGATTTTCCCTCGTGTCGTGTATAGAATAATATGTCTATGGAATCGGTTCGACCTTTATTATGGCCGCGATACGATGAGGCCAAACCGCAGATATTTCACGAACTTGTGTCACCCAGAGGTGCTTCCGTATAATTGAGCCCGGTCGTAGTATTTGTCACTAAACAACTGGCAGATCGGGCAAAGTTTGGGCATCAATGATTGGTCGAGTCTTCTCGCATGAGAGACGAAACCTAACCCCATGAGTTGGCTGCAGGTCAAGCGGCTGGGGTGAAACTCTATCTGGAACAATACCGAGCACGAATGACCCTGCAGTCAAGCACTACTTTATCGACCGTCTCAGGGAAAAAGGGAAAATGATCAAGAGTGACAGTATACTCAAAAGTCATTATAGATATAGTAGCGATTTCGCTCGGCGTCCATCAAGATCAGCTCAGATAGATGCCGCCAAAGTGTTACGTTCGCATTGACCAGTTATGCCTCCAAACCTTTGTCGGTTATTCGTCAAGGACGAGTTACTGCTAGCAGTTGTTACTCGAATTTCGTTATTGTTACTCGAATTTCGTTAACAGTTTAGCGATCCTAGAGGGGAAATAATTTGAGAACAAGCGGCCAACCCAAAATTATTTTGTTGTGCCCTGTTGTCATAACACCCTTCTAGTTTTCATAACCACGACCATGTCGCTGCGACGCCGATCCCTCGCCGTATATAGTGTCCATAGAACAGGATGCCGGGACTAGTTAGCCTCCTGTTCGAGAGTAAGTGAGGAAGATGTATGAGGATTTTGGCCACCTACGCGCCTGCGGCGTTCCAACAGACTCTTGGGAACGATCTCCATTACATGTGCCCACAGCCCTCGGAGCGCAGGCAGTAAAGCCTTAGCACCGGTAGCCAAAAAACGATATAAAGGGCGAGCAGAGGAGGAAATGTCAACAATGTCTGCTTCGTCGGCACAAACGGCGACTATGGAAACGAACTCTCCCACTCTTCCCGAAGAAGACTATCAGCGCGCTCTGGACTTTCTGGCCACCAACAAGCCAGAGGCGTGTCTTGAAGTGCAACTGCCTATCGATAAATATGAAGAACTTGTGTGCCACGCTCAAAGCTTATACGGCGAAAAGAAGTAGCCACTAAGTTTATGTTTATCTCCTGTCATTTACTGACGAGCTGCCAGGTACCCCTATGTTGATTATTGGCCCGACAAATCAATGGTGATAATATATACTGCCCCGTCGCCTCTCCTTGGAATATTCTCAGCAGGCCTTCAGTTTGAACTATGTAGCGTCGCAAAGGATGAATTAATTCGTCGAAATATGCCAGAACTTGCGCGCAAACTGAAGCCATTTGGAGCATCTTCCCATAGACCAATGTTTGGAGGATACAGTAGCCGCATATCGAAAGTTCCAGACGGGGGACTAATATACACACTAAACAATGAAGATCTGCTGACGGTTGTCATCGAAACAGGGTTGTCAGAGAAATATGAGAAACTGCAGAATGACGCTCGGCTGTGGTTGGATGGTGCACATTGCCAGATGGCAATTGTTGTGTGTTTTCAGGAACAGCCGAAATTCAAATACCCGAAGAAGCCTGCGCGATATGCTTCTCTGGAAAACTATGATGGCTTTGCCAACGCGATAAAAAACACGTCGACCCAAAATCCATTTGGCCCATACACGTACAATGGTCATACCTGGTTTGGCAAGCTCCACGAAGTATTTGCAGTAGCGTTCAAACGAGATGAAAACGGAAGCACAACTCAGAGTGAGCCATATGTGAGTAATCAAAAAGATCATTCTTTACTTCCTTGCTAATCGATCCAATAGTGGCTTGTACGCGATGGGACGTTTCTGGTACAGGACGATAAACTAGACATAGGTGTAACTTTTGGAGATATAGTCCCGAGAAATGAGGCCGGTAGTGCTAATATCAGGACAATGTCTTTAAAATTCGATACAGAAGATATCAATGAACTGCTGGTATCTGGAGCAAGGCGGACTGCATCTTGCCGCTTCCGTGCAAAATGACAATAACACGGGACGGTCGACGCTTTTGTCCGGGTTTGGAACAGAGACTGGGAGCCGGCCTAGGGCGTACGAGGTGAACAGATCCCTGAGAAAAAAATGCTAAAATCAAGTTCATTGACCGCGCAAAACTGTCTCATTAAATCTGCTGACAATCGGGGAAAGTCAGGCCAAACGGCGAAACTCGCAAATGGATCGATCCCTGCCAAGTTGTTAATTAGTACGTATGTGTGCCGTGTCGCGTGTTGTAGGGTGAAACATGATTAAGCAGCTGGATGCGCCATACTATGACTGTATGGATGCGGTAGATGCATATTATATAGCTCTCGTTCTTGATCCGGGCTTCAAAGCTCTACTTTTGGACAAAGAAGGTCGAAAACTGCTGCGATCATCATTGCTCATGTGAATCTACATCGACAATACCAGCCGCTAACAACAGGCCCTGCTTCGGTTTCTGCTGACGAAAAAATAGCCCCGCATTTCGGAATATCGGCACTCACTAGAGGGAAAAAGAGCATCATCCCAGCAGGACCCGCCAGGTCAAAAGAAATCGCCCTGTTAAATTTCAGTCCTGGACATCTGCATCGTCAAACCTTGCTATCTGATTAACTCCCCATGCAGCAACTCGCTTCTAATGTCGTTTATTGTGTCTGTGTACTGCTCTACATTAATCTGCTTGGACAACAGCACCTTAGCAAAGCCTCGATGTTTAGTCAGAGTTCAAGGTTACATTGCAAGACACAACAGAAAACAAAAGGCTAATGTGAGGTACGAATAGCGCTCACGCAGAATCATCATTTAATCCAGATTGTAAGCAATGAAAGACTAGTCGAGCTACGTCCTGTCTAATATATATTCGCCGGTTTGCGACGATGTCCATATCTCTTTTTTCTCGTAATGCTCTGTACTCGCAGGGTAGCGATCACTTTATCAATAACGATCCTTGAGCCCGCATAACGTCACCCAGCCTGCTTGACAACTCAAATTCCATACGCTCGGCAGGAGCAGGGCCACTGAGTATAGCATCCATAGCATCAGAGCCAGGAGGGATATCTTCATCAAATACTGGCTCGCCCGCCCCTCTCATGTTGGCCAGAACGGCCTGCTGAAAGTGCCAAAAGAGAATGTTGTCATTAACGTGGTGCGGATGTTCAATGTCTCTGCATATAGGATCCAGTTGTCGTCCTGCGAGGCCATAGCTATCATCAAGGAAGCAGACTATGCGATAATCATCCTAAATTAAGTTAGAGTGCTGACTGTTCTCGACATCTGCGGTTAAAATTGTTCTCAATACATTCGGGTTGATTGAGATTTCATACTGGTCAAACAGAGCATGCACATTCTTCTGGAGGAGAAGCCCATTCTGGGGAGAATTGACAGTACCATCACGTTCGTCTAGGACAACTAATTCCCCGAAATTGTAATTGTGAAACATAGACTCGAGAGCCACAGGAAATATGTGCGCTGCATCATATTTTGTCCACCGCTGCAGCAAGAGCTCACGTTGCGACACTGGAAGCCCGGTAATTACGCATCTGCGATCACGGTCTCGAACTGCGGCTGGAAATGACCTAACTCTTCCCGATGCAGATAGAGAAGACATGGCAGAAGAAGTTCGTTTGTAGTACGGCGCGTCTGTGACTTCGATGTGTCCTTGATAATATGTAAATTTACTATTTTGTAAACCTCGCGCACACAATTATGCATACCATCACTCTCAACCTCATACTCCCCAGGCAATAGAGGGTCCTGAGTTCGCTGAATTCGTACACGGTCATCATTAATCCTGTAGACCCGAAGCGGTAAGTCATGCACGATCAGCACGTCCAATGAGTCTAGAAATGTCGTTTCCGTGAAAGTCGGGTTTGTGAAACCACCTCCAATGCTGATTGTGGGATCTTTGGCGAGGTAGATGACAACGTCCCTGCCAAGGCTTCTGTTCGCTGCCATGACTACATAGGATTGTTAGGAATGACTCAAGTCAAACCAATAACGTATGCGGTGGTCTTGCAAGGGATAAAAGTCGTAGTAGCGCCGACATCTATATTGTATCTGTGGTGTGTTGTAGGGTTGGATCATTTCGAGTATAAGTCGGACTGAGTGCAATTGTTTTTGAATTGACAGCAATGCATAATTATGGCATCGTAATTACGGGGATAACAAACCATCAACCCTATATCCGGTCGACAATTTATGACTTACATGAGGACGGAGATGGAGAGGAAGATGCGAACAAACCGTAGGAGGCTCTTCTCTGACGGAGGTATGGAACGACGTGTTAGCAAGTTTCAGACTGGCAGCCGGCCTAGGGCGTACGAGAGGAACAGATTACAGATCCCTAAGGTGTATCGAGCATCATTATCATTATCATTAACTTCACAAAACTTGTCTATGAATAAATCTTGTGACAATCGGGAAAAGTCGGGCCAAACGGCGAAGGTCGGGAGATTGCACTCTAGTTCAATTATTACTTCGTAGCGTGCCGAGTCGCGTGTCGAGCCTTGTAAGGTGAAACAAGTAAGCAGTTATAGTGGCACCATAATAACATTTTATAACTTGTCGATAACTATTAATTTATATTCACTAATAATAATTTATGATTTGTTCCAAGTTAGACAGCAATGAGCCGCCATCATCAGCCGCCATCATCAGTTACCTTGAAATTATTCGCCACCGTCTCCTTATCGATGAGCCGCTGCGGCGCCGGTGCGGCTCCCGCCTTCGAAGTTCGTGATTGAACTCGCCATCCACTCGCCTCCCGACGAATACTTATTTACCTGTCCACGGCTTCTGGTTTTGTTTTCCGCTGAACACTGCACTTCCAAACTATAGGTCGTCATTATTCGATACAACACTGACTAGTGTTGCGTGCACAACCAGTTCGGCTTCAAAAGAGACACACGTCTTACTTTAACAGCTCCCCGAGCTCGCGGCTTCTACATATAGGAATGGCTTCTTTTGACATCATTGGCAATCTGCCAATCGACATTATCCCCTCCATCGTCCAGTACATTCCTCGCTACACTGACCTCATCCATTTCCAACGCGTGTGCAGGCTATGGCGCTACATATTCACCAGTTCCGCCTCGTATGCGTTCCTTGTCGGTCCCGCAACTGACGGTGCAGTTGTGCAACACAATGCCTACGACCGCTTTCGCAAAATGTGCTATGACCAGCATGCTATCTTGACTCTCAACCTTTCTCAAAAAGGCGTCTACAAAGTCACCCCAAGGATAACTAACCAGGTCTCGTGCTCAGCCTATTCCAACGATTACCTTGTTCTCTATCTCCAGCACGACCGTCGCTTCCTCGTCTGGGACTTCACTTCTGATCACGATGATGATGGCAATATGGAGCCCCGCGTGCTCGATTTTGGTACCGGGAGGGTCACCGACATGACCGTCTCTGACAAGGCAGGGTATCTCATCTGGCAAGAGGTCGACAAGCCTGCCATCTTCATGTTCAACCTGGCCAACGTCTTCTTGTCCACCACATGCTCGAATGCTTCCTCCACGACCTCACTCTCATTGCAAAACTCGTCTAGTACGGCGTTGGGCCCCGCCGCCCGAGTTGGCGGCCGCGCTATCCAGGTCCTTCCGTTCCCGCCAGGATGCACGCTCTCGGGCCTAAATCCATTCAACTGCGACGGCGAGCACCTCGTCGCACGGTTCGGTGTTGAAGTCGGATCCCCCAAGAAATTCGTCATGGTCTGGGACATTCGCACGCGCGAGCTCGTATCCAAATTCCCCTTCACCGAAACAGGATTGTGGGACACATCCGCAATCTTCGCAGACAAGAAAATCTACTTGTTTTCGCTTCCTCCACGAACAGAGGACTTACGGTTGTTCCAGTTCCCCGGATACTGCAAGGCATACGATTTATCCGGAAAAGTCACTTCGTCTGTCGGCGTTTTACCCGGCACAGAGTTTAGATTCAACAATGTTTTTGAACCGTCATGCCAAAACGGCAAAATACAGTATCTCATTTCGCGCCAAGGTGGATTGCATCGCGGTCACTGTCTCTCGGTAATGACAGTGGATGAGAATAACGGCGTCGGCCATGAACACAAGTTTTATCCCGGCTGCAACGCGATGGTTAACTCGGACGCTGAAATTAATGAAAGCTATTTTCCCCTCCAAGATTGCATACGGCAGAACACAAGTCAGTGTATGTATCTCTTCCACGCAATAGCTTCGTCTGAAGGCATTTCTGGAGAAGTCGAGATCTGGGATACAACTACGGATAAGTCGCGCCGGTACTGGTTACCTAAGGTCCGTGCCGTCTTTGGCAACGAATCCTTTTTCGGAAAGTTTGTGAATAGAGATTTATATATTCATCGGTACTCTAGATGGGAAGAGAAGTAAAATTACATTGGGAACACGGGATCGCAAAACTGGGTAGGCGTAATAGAATAATTTGGGCAGGAGTTATATTGGATACATAAAGTATCACGTGAAGATGTTTTGTTTTCCTTGGATGGTAATTGTAAATTAGTATTCTAGACGCGGCGTCGGTTGTCAGAGATATATTGTACAATGTAGTGATAGAAACGACTCAAAGATTTACATGCAAGCATAACAAAGTCCTTTATATTCCAGGCAAAACTCCCATATATATTTACGACCTACTTCTCGTCCCTCGCCTCTTGTTCGATCACATCAGGTTCGTCCAATTCATCAAAGTCAATCGCCTCGTGATTATACAACTGAGCCTTCATTGCCACACCTGCCAGCTCGTACTTTCGCAAAAATCCAAGCCACGTCTCAATAGTATCCATATGCGCGTCTAGAACCTGAATAAGCCTCTTATGTGTGACCCGTTCGAAATTGACTTTTGTCTTAGCGTGAGCAAAGGGCGACTTGACGATCGTCCATCGTTCTGTCCGTTTAGGTACATACACGGGGCCACGAACCGGCATGTTCAAATAAAACGCAGCACGCATTGCAAAGTCCGCGAAAAATTCTATTTGATCGACAGTATATGCCCGTAGATGAAGTTCACAAACCCGTTGGCCGTGGGTAGGAGTGAGTTTCAGCGGCGCATAGTGCGTGAGCTCAACATTCATTGGCATAGGTCGTTCTGTGCCGGGAAAGATTGTCTGGGAAGACGCAACATATTGCGAGCTGGTCTTTTGGTTGACGTAGTATTGCCGAGTATGCGTATTAGCATAGCCAATCTTTACGGTTGAGTCAGATGGCATACTCTGCTCTTCACTACCAGGCGAGGACACCGGCCGTGGTAGCTCAATGTGGTAGAACCGCCGTGCGAATGGTGCCATGCCGAGACATTGCGTCGATCGTAGTCGTCGGAGACTCATTTTTGTGTGCCGTGGTCCGACTATTTGCGTGGTCACCAGCTTTAACGGATAGAAAAAATTGAAATTCGGAACTGCAAGGTATTATTTGCTTTAAACGAGGTTAGGGTAAGACTGAGTTCTCTTTCGACGACTTGCCATATCGCCAGTCATAGTGTCATTTAGCACACAATTGCATGGCACAGGGTCCATTTGATTCATAGATATATATTCCGTCTTTTGCATACACTCTAGCCATATGTCCATGCACTAATTGTCAGCGTCAGCTTCACCATGATTGCAAAGTGTGCGCCAAACGGACTGATCAGGCGCCTGGACCGTCCCCTCTCGGCACTCCGGATTCTTCGTCGGGGCCACATCCGGCACAAAGGTAGCACTGTCTTCAGCGGAATACAACCAACCGGAGTAGCGCATCTAGGCAATTACCTCGGCGCCCTGCGCGCTTGGGGCCAGGTTAGCGCATCGACGCCGGGGCAATTCGACAACGCCATATTTTCTGTCGTGGACATGCACGCGCTTACCGTCCCGCCTCCACCCGACAAATTGAGGGAATATAAACGAACTGCTGCTGCGCTAATTATAGCATGTGGTGTGAATCCAGAGAACTGTATTGTGTATGTGCAGTCGGAGGTCCCCGGTCACGCAGAACTGTGCTGGATTTTGTCCTGTTTCAGCGACTTTGGGTATTTGAACCGCATGACGCAGTGGAAGGTTCGAGTTGTTCCTTGGACGGATTGTCCCTGGATTCAAGCTAACATTGAGATTCTAGAGTAAGATGAACTTAAATGCAAGTAGCTCGGTGACGGATGACGCCGCTGTACAAAGCTTAAGGCTTGGACTGTTTGCGTATCCCGTCCTGCAAGCAGCTGATGTCCTTCTCTACAAGTAAGTGGTGGCCTGATATATCGCACCAAGTAGCATAGGCTCACAAGTATATCTAAGGGCCACACATGTGCCAGTCGGCGAGGATCAGGTCCAGCATCTAGAGCTCACTCGACATATTGGGAAGCGCTTCAACTCAGCATACGACACAGATGTATTCCCATTACCCAAAGTCCTTCTCAGTAAGTTCCTTGGCATTCGTCCGATGAGTGTAGTAATACAAACTGACGACTAACAGCGCCAACGCCACGCGTTATGTCACTGCGCGATCCGGCAAAGAAAATGTCAAAATCCGATCCAGCAGAATATTCTCGAATAATGATCAATGACCCACCAGAGGTTGTCCGCGCTAAAATTAAGCGTGCGGTTACAGACGGGGATAAATCTGTGACCTATGATCCCGCCAATCGCCCCGGTGTGGCGAACTTGATCGATATGGTTGCTGGTTTGCAAGGTCGTACACCCGAGGGTGTGGAAAAGGATGTCAAGCAACTTAGTGGGCATGCGGAGTTAAAGGACTTTGTCGCCGATGTCATCTCGACAGAGCTTCGGCCAGTGAGGGAGCAATTTGAGATTTTGACCACTGACCCAGAGTATCTTGAGAGTTTATTACGCCGAGGTGCAGAGCGAGCAGCAGATATTGCTCAAGCGACGCTGAAGGATGTGAAGAAGACCGTGGGAATTTATTAAGTAGTTTGGAATTGCATGATGGTGTTGTGTTTGGTATATTTTGAATTGTTTGACAGCATGCACTCTATGTTCCTGTAAATAGACAATCCTTGTACATAAGATAATAGCATGTCCACTCCTACCGTCATATTATGCAGGTTCGGGACTATTGCTCCAAAACACAATTGCCTTGCAGTTTTGCCAGGGTCTGGGAGGTTGGTACAAAAAGCACGAGTATCGGTGTCTAACCTAACCCGCTATTCCTCAATTTAGCGATCAAAAGAGACATGACCCTTTGTTATCAACAACAATTGGCCACCCAAACCATAATGGTTCTGCATAATAACAAATGGGATAGAAAGGCAACTCGCGCATACAATCGCAAGCACGGAATCACGCCTCAAGCCCGGGATCCACAGCTTGAGGAAGAATCCGCTTCTGACGAAGAACATGAAGTCAGTGGCTCAGATGCATCTGCTTCAGATGCTGAAGACACCAGCACCATAGACAACGGGCTTGATAACCCAGAAGCGATTACAGCGTCGTCTACCATACCTAGACGCCGAAAGAAATTACCCTCCAACGCATGGCGCTACGAGAACTTAGAAGCCGACGAGGAACTAGGAGTGGAAGACACATCCAAACTCGAAGAAGATGCATATTTGGCGAGTATAGTACGACCAGAGGATGGCGGCTTGTCGAAATATTTGGTCAATGAGAATGCAAACGAGGCGCATAATCTCGAGGAAGTTAGGGATATCTTTGAAACTCAGTTGGACGTCAGTGAAGCCAAAATTGGATGGGGCCAACAGAAGAATGTTGCAATTGGAGACCGCAAAGGACCGACGACAGATAGCAAGAAGAAGAGCAACGTGGTCACATACGATGCTGATGATCCTGAGTTTAGAGAAGCTGACCGGCGGATTGAGAAGCTGAAGTATACCGACACAGTGCGCGAGCGTTATAGATCTGCGAATCGAAAAGATACTGAGAGCGAGTTGGATAGGTTGAAATTATTACCAAAGTCCGTCGCCGCGCCGCTATTGAAGCAGCGGAAGACAGCTGGACTTCAGAAAATTTCTGGGCTAGATGAAGATTTTGACAGTTTTTGGAACGAGATGGAGAAAAAAGGGGACGACGTAAAATCTGGGTCTGCGGTTGCAGACGAATTTACTAGTAAGGCTGCTACGGTTAGCCCAGCTATGGGCCAAGGATGGAGTGCTGCTTTGAAGAAGAGCCGACCTGTAACAGCACCTATTCCTGTCAGGCTGAAGGAGACAAATCTCGATGCAGACGACAAATTTCTTGACGATTTGTTGAGTAACAAGTGAAGTCAGACTCATGCCGTTGATAGTTTGAAATTTGGCCCCTTTCAGCCGACCTGTAATGCATATTGGCCCTTATAAAGGCTATTTTAAGGTGCAGGAGGTTATCAGAGCACAGTAGGCCCAGGCAGCGGTTGCTAGATCCTGATATACCTAAATTGTAATGTAATGGATGACGCAGCAAGTATTAAGGCAACAGAAATCGTTTTCACAATCGCATAGCACTCCTGGAAGGTTGTATTGAATTTGTTTGTACGATATTGCATAATGGAAATAGTAATTTTATTTAATTCGTTTGGCTTCGCATCCCAATGTCCAACGTTGACCTTTGGTGGCGAGATATACAAAAATGTCGGGCGATGTACAGTTGTCGAGAGTTAATGTAGCGCCGCGAGTTGGGAGGCACGAACTTTTTTTGCACTTGGTTTGAGGTAGTCAGTTAGTTACTCATATATTCATTACAAGACATATAGAGGAGAAAAATACTGTATCGCCCACCTAGCCAACAGAAACATATTATTTATACTCTAGAGACGAAGGTGAGTTAACGGCCTCGGTGTATTATTGAGATCTTGGTTTGCATCTGGACTTTCACAAAACCACGTGTTAGACATTTCTAACCAGGTTTATTTTTTTCACCTTCGGCTCTATTTTACTCTAGAAACTTCAATTGCTTACTAATTGGTCTAGGCAATTACGGAAATAATGTTGGATATATTACAGTTTCTTGAAGATAAGGGAGGCAATCCGGAGGCAATTAGAAAATCGCAAAAAGCTCGTGGTGCTTCCGTCGAGATCGTCGACGAGATTATTAACGAGTACAAGGAATGGACAAAGAGTATGTTGCATTTGTTGATTAACTTGGTGAGTGAATTGCTGACAAGGCTGCAACGTAGTTCGCTTTGATCTCGATGAGATCAATAAGCTTCAGAACAAGATCCAGAAAGATATTGGTTTGAAGTACAAAGTGAGTTATAACCTCATGAGGCAAATCGGGATTTACGCTGACATATTTTAGGCTAAAGAAGACGCATCTGAATTGTTAAAACAAAAGGAGGACCTTGCAGCCAAGAAGGCTGAACTTATTAGCAAAGAGTCTGACGCAGATGCTCAACTCCGAGCTAAGGTCAATCTAGTTGGTAACATCGTCCATGAATCCGTCCCTGTCAGTTTGGATGAGGTTGGTGGCATTTAACTCCATATAACGAGGCAGATGTGCTGATGTCAGTATTAGGTGGACAATGAACTTATTCGGAAATGGGCTCCTGACGGAATTTCTGTGGCGAAGCGTGACTGTCTTTCTCACCACGAAGTTTTAACGAGACTGGATGGCTACGATCCGGAACGAGGAGCGAAGCTGTCAGGCCACCGTGGCTTCTTCTTGAGACAATACGGAGTCTTTCTTAACCAGGCTCTGATTAATTACGGGCTCAGCTTCCTTGCCTCGAAAGGATACACCCCACTGCAAGCCCCAGTAATGATGAATAAGGATGTCATGGCCAAGACCGCACAGCTCTCCCAATTTGATGAAGAGCTGTATAAGGTTATGGACGGGGCCGACGAGAAGTATTTGATTGCGACGTCGGAACAGCCTATCTCTGCCTATCACTCTGATGAGTGGTTCGAGCAACCTGCAGAGCAGCTTCCTAAGCGGTATGCATGACCAGTGATTAGAATTAATTGAATATATGCCAATGCGACTTTAGATACGCTGGTTACAGCTCATGCTTCCGACGGGAGGCTGGCAGCCACGGTAAGGATGCCTGGGGAATTTTTCGCGTCCATGCATTCGAGAAGATCGAACAGTTCGTCCTGACAGAGCCCGAGAAGTCATGGGAGGAGTTCTATAAGATGATTGAGTTGTCCGAGGAATTCTACCAGTCACTCAAACTTCCATACCGAGTAGTCGCCATCGTCTCCGGTGAGCTAAATAACGCGGCGGCCAAGAAGTATGATCTGGAGGCGTGGTTCCCGTTCCAGGGCGAATACAAAGAACTTGTCAGCTGTTCGAACTGTACCGACTACCAGTCGCGAAATCTAGAGATTCGATGCGGGATCAAGAAGCTAAATCAGCGTGAGAAGATTTACGTGCACTGTCTTAACTCGACTCTCACTGCTACTGAGCGTACTCTTTGCTGCATTTTGGAGAACTATCAGACCGAGGATGGTCTCAAAGTTCCGGAGGTTTTACGAAAATGGATCCCCGGTGAGCCAGAGTTCATTCCGTTCACCAAAGAATTGCCAAAGAACACAACATCACAGAAGAGGAAGTAGACAACATTGCCCTTTCATGGCAGAATAGTGTATTCATTTCTGTTGGTTTTAATTTTAGAGTATGTGATAGTTTGTTATCGTTTATTATATAGTTAGATTTTCTATGTAAATTGGATAGTCTTCTATCGGACGAAATAAGTAATAGAGCTTGCTCAAATTGTAACCTTGTCAAACACCATTGCGCCTCATAATATTATTACGTACAAAGAATCCTGGTAGGATTTTGAGAGTTCAAAACAACTATACTGCTGCCTTTTTCAGGTGCGTTCTCATTGCTATCCAATTAAGGCAGCTTCCCACTACGTACACATCTTTATCTCTCAAATTGTCCAATATCCTTTGATGTTCTTGCAGCTTCGCCTTTTCCTTCTTGCTCATGTCGTCGTCTTTTACCTGTGCGCCATATGTGTCACCCATTCGACTCCGCAGGTACGAGTTAATCGTGCGAATATATGAATTCCGCTCAGAGTCGCTCACGTAGTTAACGTCGCCAACTACTAGTCGCACGAAAGTCCATACCGATTCGCGTGCGAGGCTAACGGTTGTAGCAAACTGAATCACTTCGTTTACCCTACTTAACAGAAATTTGTCGTCTATATGGCCCGCAGATTCCTGATGCGAGCAATCCACGTATTTGAACAATACCCACTGGAAAAATGACCAGGCTGAAATATCACTCGGATGTGAAAAACACCATTTTTCTATCTTCTTTACGATAGACTCATAGTATCTCCGCACAAAGACAACCGAATAATATTTAGCTGACGGCGAAGACAATAAAGATCCGTATACGTCTGCAAACAGCCATCGGGCAAATGCCCAGGCGTAATAATTTTTTGGATGGTGCTCGGCTGCGACCAGCACCGTTTGCAACTCAGATTTGCATAAATCTTCTATATATTTTGCACGTTCTCTGTAGGTTGCTGTTTTGATGAATTGGGTAAGCCTGGCGGAAACGAGGTGCTTGTGGTAATTCCATATTAACGGCGATTTCGAATGTTTCTGGAGACGCGAACATAGAATGACTGTCGTAACACGAAATTCTTGACTTAACGACGCAATTTCTGAATTTTGAATAAGCAGCCGCTTTCTGAAGAATTACAATCAATCTTTGATCCTCAAGCAGCGCATATGTTTCTTACCTCGCGTTTATAGCTGTTAGATTTTCGCTGCCTACCAGTAGCAACACCAATGAAGTCTGACTGACTTCCAGTGCCTGCTCATCGGTCCAAGTAGATACTAAATATTAACAACACTTAATCTTTATAGAGACATACACCAACAACACACATTTAATGAGATCATAGAACTTCTTCCGTGAGTCCGCAAACACGAGCATTAGCAACGGTTTCGGTATACCAACGATGTGCTCACTGGGCACAACAATAAACGGGTAATATCTCTTGTCGTAAACACCACCACCATCCTTGTTCTCCCTTATCATTACCTCCATTTCACGCGGCACCGACTTGAGTATGTCGAGTTCTTTTCTGCCGCGACATGAGCATAATCTTTGCAAACAGGAGGCCAAAAACTTACATGCGCGGGTCAATCAAGACATCGTGTAATAAGCGACAGTAATCTTCTCTGGACATCTTCAATGAACCCTAGACAAGATGGTGATTAAAGTAAAGATGATTTATTGATTAGCTCATGGATTAATCCCACTTGGATAGAAACCCCTGAAAACGTTCCTACCTTAACCCAGAAAAGTTACTATCACGTGAGCCGGCAAACCTTACCCAGAGCGAGTATCCACAAAACACACGAGTTTGCGAGTTTTTGAGCCTAAGCCTGATCTCGACATCACAGTTTTATAGCGTTGTCCAACAAGTCCAGACCCAGGAACTCATTTGGCGCACTGCGCAAGGATAATAATGTCGTCTCAAGCCGTGCCGCCACAGCTGCCGAACCCGCCGAAGCGCAAGAGAGGAAGGCCACCCAAGGACCCTGCAAAGTTGTTGGCTCCCCCTCCTGTACCCGAGGACGTGGAGATGAATGATGCCGGAGCGGAGGTGGACGAGGCAGGTGACACTGCCATTACGGAATCGCCAAACGTCAAGGTCAGCGAGAAGGGTGATGACGAGGACATCGTTGACGTTGATGGGAACGATGACCGGGAAGAAGCTGCGCCAGCATCCAGTGACGACGACGAAGAAGAAGAAGACGACGAAGACGACGAAGAAGATGATGAAGACGCGATAGATGAGGACGAGGATGACGAATATGGATATGCGGAGGGCAGGACTCGCAAGTCATTGCGACGCCATACGATCAGAGTCTCGAGCAGGAAGAAAGAAGAAGATGAAGACGAAAAAGGCGGAGAAGATAAGCGAGTGAAGCGGGGCCGGCCGCCTACCGTGGATAAACCGCACGAGAGTAGAATCAAGGCCATTATGAGAGCTTTGCGGAAGGCGAAAATTTCAACCCGATTATTATACCTACCATTTGAACGTCTACCGGATGTGAAGCAGTATCCAGAATATTACAGAGAGATTAAGCATCCAATTGCCTTAGATATGATAAGAGTACGTTATCCCGTCGCTTTTGTCGTCGATGCTGATGTTAATTTATACAGAAAAAAATAAAAAGAAGATTGTATCCGGATGTGGAATCGTTTTTACAGGATCTGCGATTGATGTTTGAGAACGCAAAAGAATTCAACTCCCCAAATTCGGTTATTTACAGGGACACAGAGGAATTACAAGAGCTTGTCACCAGCGTTGCAGCCGAAGAGATAAAGAAGCCTGACAGTGCCTTTCAAGACCCAGAGTCAAGCTCCTTAAAGCACGCTCGAATCCCTCTTGACGGAATTGAGCACAACGGAGAGTACTATCGAGTCGGTGACTGGGTTCATATCAGCAACTTGAACGATCCGAAACGTCCAACTATTGGACAGATCTTCCGAACATGGCAGGGTCCAGACGGCCGCAAATGGATTAACGCCTGCTGGTACTATAGACCTGAACAGACGGTCCATAGATACGACAAATTTTTTTATGAGAACGAGGTCGTCAAGTCCGGGCAATATCGAGATCATCTTATTGATGAAGTTCTTGAAAAGTGCTTCGTCATGTTTTTTACCAAGTATCAGCGTGGCCGGCCCGTAGGCTTTGAGGATAAAGCTGTGTATTGTTGTGAGAGTCGGTACAACGAAAATGAGAAGACCTTCAATAAGATACGTACCTGGAAGGCATGTATTCCAGATGAAGTTCGCTCTACGGACTACGAAATGGTGCTGTTCGAAAAGCCTCAACCACTGAGAAAGGTTCCCTCGCCTATTAAGCACTTGCTTCCGGCAGATGCCAAGGATGATGATCCAGTTCCAGAACCTAAAGTGGGAGTTGAAAATGCACCACCCATAATAGGCGCTGTCTACAAGAGACCTCCGGATCCAAACGCGAAGGAACCGTCACCGAGTCCGGACCCCGCCCCAGCTGCGCAGTCGACCACTGGCCCGCCATCCAATGTGAACTCACCCCATATGCGGAATTCGCCAGTTCCGCGAACGTCAGTGGAAAGGACTATGCCGTCAAGTAAACAGATGTCTCGTCCCGAGATAGGCCGGTTTACGTCGGGCATGTCGACCCCTGGCACTCCGACTCCGCCAAGCATGAACTACAACTACAATGCCCCGATGACTCCCATGGGTTATGGAAGTCCTGGTCAATTGCCTACTATGAATAGACCTATGATGTATAATCCGCCGCCTCCTCCGAGCACGTTCACGCTGCCTGACTACATCACTGACAGAATTCCAGCAGAGACGGCGGAATTATACCAGAAAGACAATAACGGCAAGCTTTTGTGGTTCAGCGTGCCTCCCGTTGACTTCTCTCAGGTCGTCGAGACTTCCTTTAATGGCAACGAAATAGGTGGCCATTCGATTGAGTTCCTGGCTCGACGAAAAGAGATTGCGGAGAAGCGGAAACGACGGGCTGCAGAGAGAAAAATATTGTTTTCGAAGGATCCTACTGCTTAAGGGACTGTATATCTTGTACGTACAGTGACCGTGTTTTGTGATTTTTGTAAGATTAGTATTTGTCTCTATGTATTATAGTTTTTCTATCAGATGACCAAACTAAAGGGTGCGAAACAATTGAACTAAATACAATAATTTTCTTGAGAGCCCTATTTTTACAATTCGTAGCAACATCATTGAATGGGTACTGCCATTGTGGACCTAAATAACGTTACTGGGAGCCATGCACTGTAAAACAAATATTCTCAGCAACCGCGCACAAGTCCAATTATTGTTTAGCACAATTGGCAACTCGTATCGGAAATGTGTGAACCGCTGTCGCAAGCAGCATAGTCTCAATCGCACCGGCACGATATGCACTTAGGGAGCAATATACCTAAAACTCTCCAAGAACAAGTGTAGTATCTAAGTCATTGGCACAAATTAGAAACGACAGTTGATACTCTACTCTTTTGTTTGTGCGGTCGCACCTTTAAACGACCGTGTATCGTCCCGTGCTACGACTTTCGGACTCTGCAGCTGCTACAGTGCCTTCAGCCAGGAGTCGTTTAAGTTCATGCATAGCGCTTGATACGTCAACTTCGGTCTATTCCCAAGTCAGTATAATCCCTGCGAATAAACGTCAATGCGACGTACCTGTCCTTCAACAAGAATATATAGCTTCGGTTCCCCGTTTGGAGGTGGAACTTTGCCTGGAGGATAAAATGTTCCCTTAGTAGTAATGGAAGTTCCAGTAGATTCAAGAACCTTAGCAATATTTGTTCGGTTGGTAACCGCCCAGCGGGCTTTTTCTGTTCAAGTAGTTAGTAAGGGACTCCCGTTGTAATTTCCAAAAACACTTACGCGGAAAGTCATTGATAACCAGCGTTGCGTGGAACTCGCCAGCATCTGGACCTTTATTGTCTGGTGCAGCACCAGCCCTGGTGCCGCTAGTCTTCAGCTTACTATCAATCTGAGACGAGGCAAGCCGAGCACGTTCTATAGCACTTGTAAGCGCAGAATTAGACCCGTTATCAGGTGGAGCCGCTCTCCTGGAAACAACGATAGGCTCATCAAGCGCAGACTTGGCTGTCGCCGCCGCATCCATATCCTCCTCATCTTCCTCATCTTCGTCGGCGACTTCTGCAGAAGGCTCTTCATCTTCCCCGTAAGCTTTTCGCTCAAGTTTTCGAGCGACATCTCGCGCCGCATCTAGCTTGTCCAGACCCTTGCCACCAAAACCTGACGTGTGTCTTTCTTTGCCTAGTTTGACTTTCTCCATGAATGCATCAGCAAGTTGTTGCACTGGCTCCGGAACATCCTGGTGACTTAGTTTCAAAGCTTTCGCAATATCGACCGCCTCGCGATCCTGCTTCGGGGTAATAAATGTAACAGCGGTACCAAGATTTCCCGCGCGTCCAGTTCTGCCAACCCGATGAATGTAATCTTCCATGTGGTTTGGACAGTCGTAATTAATCACAAGCTTCAACTGTTTAACATCAAGGCCACGAGCAGCAACAGAAGTAGCGATTAATATTGGCACAACACCGTTTTTGAAATCGACAATTGTTGAGTCTCTGTCAAGCTGATCTTTACCGCCATGAATAGACATGCAAGGGTACCCTCTCGCCATCAGAAGCTTGAGCAAATGGTCGGCGCCTTCTTGTCTTTCGACAAATATCAGTGTCCGAGCATCTTCGTCATTGTTGTACATATCACCAAGTAATTCAAGAACACGAACGAATTTTGTATCTTCAGGACGAACTTCGACGATCTGAGTGATTTCTGGTGCGACAACACTCCTGGCACCAACAACGATCTCGACAGGTTTTGTTAATACTTTTCGAGCCAAGGCTTCCATCTAGCAACACATCAGCATCCTATATTGACCAGTTCAGTAAAGCAAAACGCACCTGTTTCGGGAATGTAGCCGAAAATAAGACGGTCTGTCTATCCGGCCGAATATTTCCAATGATCTTCATTACTTGAGGTTCAAAACCCATATCAAACATGCGGTCCGCCTCATCCAGGGTCAGGTAAGTGACACGTTTAAGGTTCATGACTCTACCAGAGTTCGCTGAGAGGAGATCGATAATTCGGCCTGGAGTTCCAACTAGGATTTCGGTGCCTCGTTTGACCTCTGCAATCTGGTCTTTGATAGGAGAGCCACCGTAGGCACAGACCGCCTGTGACGATTAGTATGAGTGAGGTAGAAATATAACACAAGGAAAACACTTACTCGCAGCTCAAGTGCCTTGAGAAATGGCTTGCACTCTCTGTGAATCTGTACCGCTAACTCTCTAGTTGGTGTCATAATAAGACCCATAGGACCTTCACCATTTTCCAGTTTCCTCTGATCTTTAATATGTCTGAACATTGGCAATAAGAAAGCGATAGTTTTACCACTGCCCGTCTTCGCAACACCAATGACATCGCGGCCAGACATAACAGCTGGAATAGCTTGAGCCTGAATCGATGTTGGTCTGTCATAATTTAATTTTCGTATAATTTCCATTGTTTGAGCTGGTATACCAAATTGGCTCCATTTTTGGACAGGCTTTGGACAGTTAACTCCCTACAGAATTGTTAGACGAAAGAAAATTTACCGACACAAGTGCAATAACGTACCCGAATCTTTATACCATCCAGCTCGAGACGGATGTCGTCGACTTCTTCTTCAGTGAGCTCAGCAAGCTCAGCAGGTTCCACATAGAACTGTTTCCGGAATGGCTCGTAGTTAATCTTTGCATGATTCACAGTTGGAATGTCTTTCTTCCTCTTGGGCTTATTTGCCATGGCCAGCATATCATCCGGATCAACATCTAATGCGTCAACTCGAGGATCGTCTTCTTCTTCGAATACGTCGCCACGTTCAGCTGATTCGTCTCCCACATTCTCGACTGCCTGATCCGCTAACGTTGACATAAACATATCCAAAGGATCGACCTCATCTTTATCCACCGCCTTTGAATCACGGTTGGATAAGTTTGATTCTTCTTTATCTGATTCTTCCAGATCATCATCGTCCCCAAAGCTGCCTCCGTACTGTCCGTTCTGCCGGCTGTCAATTAATTTTTCCATCGGTTGACCATCGACAGTGTACGTGCCGCCGCTGACATCTTCATCGTCGCGGGTAGCTTCTTTCGACTCATGTCGGAGCACACCATCTACTTCACCGCTGCTGTCACCAAGTCTTTCCGCTGCTCTATCGTGATCTACTTCACGTCCACTGCTACGATCTCGTTCGCGCACGCGGTCTCTATCCCGATCATTGTCTCGATCACGATGTCTATCGCGCTCCCCATCGGCGTATCGATCCCGCTCTCTTTCTGTGCCCTGGTCACGATCCCTGTCCTTTTCTCTTCCGCGATCCCGAACACGGTCTGCTGCACGCTCCCTATCTCTATCTCTATCTTTATCTCTTCGATCGCGTCCGTAGTCGTCTCTGTGGAGTCTGTCCCTGTCTCTTTTTCTGTCTCTGTCTCTGTCTCTTTCTCTTTCTCTTTCCCTGTCTCTGTCTCTGTCTCTCTCCTTGTCTCTTTCCCTGTCTCTGGCTCTATATTTGTCTCGCTCTCTTTCTCTGTCTCTGTCTCTGTCTCTGTCTCTGTCTCTGTCTCTGTCCCTGTCTCTGTCTCTGTCGCGACGACGTTGATCGTAATCGTAGTCATCCTCGTCGTAGTGCCTTCTTTTAACTCTAGCAGACGACGATGAATATGAGTCAGCCATATTCTATGAAGTAAACGTATGTAATTACAGACACAGAATCTGTTCAGCGGCAAAATGGGTTTGTGTGTGTAAAATTTCTATGTCGACGCAAGTGCCACAGCGTGGCAAAGGCTTATGCCATATACGTGCAACGGCGCGCTCTGATTGTCGTCATAGTTACCGCCGCATGGCACTCACTTGAGTTTTGTTTACCATCCGCGAGGGGGGCTTGTCATCACCCTCTGGCACATATTAACGGCCTGAGCAGGCTTCGATCACATCATCTGCCAAAGCAAACAACGTTGACATTACCGAAGTCAATAAAACGTTCTCTTTTCATTTCCAAATTTTTAATTAGTTTGTTTGCCGCCCGCCCACGGTATTATCGATCATGTTAGGAGGGGTTGCAGTACAGGTCGCGAGATCATGGATTCGCGTCGCTGCTTTGCGGCAGCATACGCCGATCGCCAAGAAGGTACTGTCTCCAGTGACTATGTCTAGAATGGATATATGTCGTGGAAATCTATTTCCCCGTGTTATGGCGGCGGGCATAACAACTACCACAAAGGAATCAGGCCACTCTCCTACTGCGACCACTAAGGCCCAAAAGAAGGCCAAGGCTTCTCAACGCGCGGCGGAGGCAAGGGAGAAGACGAAGGCTAAAAGTCAAGCGAAACATGAACGGTTGATGGCTCAGAAGAAGGCAGATGCTGAACGAAAGAAGGTCGATAAGGAAAAAGCTAAGGAGAAAGCGAAGGCATTACTGTTAAAGGAGAAGGAGAGAAAGAAAGTTGAAAAGGAGAAGGAGGCTGCAAGGGCAGAAAAGCAACGTATTGCCGCTCTTAGGCGACCATTAGTAAAGAGGCCGAAGTCTACGTGGCAGATTTTTCTTCAGGAGTTCATGGCGAAGCATAAATCAGAACACGGGAAAGCAAGTTTGCCTGAATCTGCTCGGTTAGCAAAGGTAGAATTCATGTCTCTGTCTGAGACTCAGAAAGAGGTATGTCGTAAACTAGCTTTGAAGTTGTCCTTTCTGTATTACGTGCTGATCCCTTCTTCATAGCGTTTGCATATGTTGCGAGAAGCCGACAAGGCGCGCTACGCGGACGATATTCAGAGTCTATTGGAGACTCGAGGTGTGGAGGGAATTTTGGAAGAGAACAAGAGAGTCAGAAGGCTGAAGAAAGCACGAGGTACTAGTCGAAGTTTCCTTGTGCAGGTTCCTGGCTTACCAAAACGACCTGGAAACGCTTATGGATTCTTTTTAAAGGATGCGAGCACTTTATTTCCTGAAGCTAAAGGCATGCCGATTGCTGACCGGGCCCGCTTTCTTGGAGACCGGTTCCGGGCGCTCTCTGTTGACGATAGAAGAGTCAGTTTTCCTTTACTTTCTCAGTCTAATGTGACATATCTAATTAATGAGTAGAAATATGACGACTCGGCCAAACAGGCACTAGATCAATATGCTGCCGACAGAAAGAAATTTTTCCAAGAGGTTACGGAGAAATACGGATCGGACCTAACCGCCGGTCCTTAGTTGAACCGAGATTATAGTGATTGACCAGACTAGATTGTAAGATTTTTGGCCTCGTAAGTTTCCTGAGTACAATTGAGGCATTTTTCTATTTACAGGATTGATATATCCTGCGCGGTTTAAAGGCTGTTTAATATTCACTTATTTGTACAAACAAGAATGTTGGACATATGTGAGAATCAGTCCTCTATGTCAGGGATTAAGTACTGAGGTGTGAAGCTAACCCCATATTGTACACTACGTTTATTTTCTTAAAATTTAACTCATCTCTAATATATATTCAGGCAGAATACATTATGCCGTCCCTTCTAGTTCTATCATACAGCACTTCTTATAACTCAAATTACTACTTTAGCAGACTAGAATCTGAGCATCTCACCCATGAACTGCCGCAAACACAGTTCCTCTGAAACGCGACAGTCCACATACTGGGAAATTTGTCATAGTTCTTTGTTAGGTCTTCTATGGCGGCGATCGACCCGCACCGTACACAACGGCGCCAAGTTGGTCTTCCATCTAACTTCATAATTTGCTTCCGAAGTCCGTCTATTTCGACGTCGTCAGCTTCTTCGACGTGATATCTCTCTGTAAGTCCGAGCCACTTAGTGGGATAGAAGTATAGTTTCACGATATCAATGTCCGGTTTAATTCGCTGCAGAAACACTGTACGGATCCTGTGAACCACAGAATGTAATTCGACTGGAATTCTCGCATTGAAAAATAATGTTTGTTCCATCATTAGTCGCTCAGCAGGATCTATGGACAACCTTGTTAGCACAAACACGCCGCATTTTAACAAAAATTGTATAACGCACTACCTTGAAAGTCAGTCCTCATTATATTATCAACATCATTGACAAGTTTCTCGAATGTGCCGATTTGTACAGGACCAGACTTGAGGATCTCGTCCAGCTGTCGATAGGCTAGTCTCGTAAACGGATCGCTGTCAGCTTTATTACTGTTACGCGCGACCAGTTGCTCAAGACCTCTTAATCCGCGCAATGTGTACCGGATTAAAAGACGTGGAACGGCTCCCAAAAGCATGATGAGTGCCACAGGAAGAGACTCTTTTATGTCTTGTGAGTATATACAAAATGATTAACCATTTAGATGTCCTAATGAACTTACCTGGTTTTAGAAATTCATCAGGATTTCGACCGAGCTCGAATAAGTCTTGATTTAGGTAGGTCAAAAAATCGACGCACCATCGTGCCAGCCCCAGAAAAGTCACAATTGTGTCTGTCACTCGATTTGTTAATACGAAAGTTCTGCCAAATTCTAGTTTCCAAACTCAGCAACTGTACCTCCTTTAACTTCTCCCTCGCCACCTCGAGGCTGTTTTTGATGCGTTGCTTTCAAAGTGAACGTCAACGCGAACGAAAAAAGTCGCAGATTAATTGAGGCCCATGCCATAATGCCCGCGGGATTGCGTCGCCAGTCCGTACGGGTGCCCAATGAGGCTTGCAAGCTCAGCAGTTTTTGCAGAGATGGAAGCACCAAGAATTTATCGGCTTGAACGTCCTTAGGGAGGTCTAGTGAGAAGCCAATAGCGCGGTGCGATTGCTTCAAAATTGATTCCTGGAAATCAGACGACCGCGAGAGCGACTCCACACTAGCGATAAGTATTATATCGTCAGAGGACATTGTACTATAACACGCAATCGTGTGACGTAAAGCTAATGCTGCAGCAATCGGTGCTGATGCTAAGATCAATCAGCATATTGCAAGCATTTGACAATTGCAGGCCCTGATACATACCATCATTATTTTCTACCTTCAAAATTGGTCTCATGTAATATAGTTTGAGATGCCCGGCTGCATTGAGAAGCACAAAAGCAACCATATTCGGGGATATGCAAATCTCCAGTGCTAACAATAAATCAGTAAAACCTTGCAGTAACGATGCAAAATTGCTCACCTGGCTCGGCATCAGGAAATCCAAATCCTGCGTCATACAAATTATGTACACTTTGTGGGTTGAACTGCGGCAATGTTTCGACAAACGTCTGCCGTTGTCGCATCTCCACTGATCCGTCTGTATATGTGCAGCATATTATATTATCAGCATAGAGTGAAGTCAGGCCAATCAAACGCTTATTCAAATCATGGTGCTCTTGAAACTGTACAATATCGCTCGGGTTGTCCGGTATCGGATTGCGCCTGAGACCCAAGGCATGGAAATTGCTGTGCAGCATAATCGGCAATGTGACCACTTCGACTTTTTGTATTGTACTCCCAGTGTCTGACGAATGCACAACGTACAGAGCTAGTCTCGATTCGGGATGATTGGTAGGCGAAACGACTTCCAAGTGGGTCAACTCTCGCTCGATATGGCTGGGACAGTATAGTTCGCTGCAATATATTCGTTTTACTTGCATTGTTGCCCATTCAGTATCTGGTTTAGCCTGTGGCACGTTTCCACCGCCTCCCGCTGCTGGCGGGACTTTCCACAGTATTGATATCCTGAATAATTTCAAAGTACGCTGTGTGGCAGAATATGCAGCCAATATTAGCGTATTATCTAAGACAGTCAACAACCCAGCAACATCTTCGATTCATTCGTTTGGTTGTAACATACCTCGATCCGATCCGAATGATGCATGAGTATAGTAGTCTTCTGGGAGCAAGTTTGTCTCTAAATCCAGAACGATCTCGTGATACCGCGCGTCTTGTTGATACCAAAACTTTATTTTTCCACTTCGAACCAGTCCGATACAAGCTTGCTTATTAGGATGCGGGTGCCAGGGGCCAAAGGGATTCACTTTATGAATCCCATAGTGAAATTGCTTGTCACCTTGTCGGGTGGCAGGATTATGAAGCAGTATCTACCAGCGACCTATTAGCAGAGAAAGTCAGGGCCTGGGCCATGTCCACACAGTCGTACCGGTTTGTTCATATTCAACCACTTAAACCCAACAATGCCCAAAGCAAAACCGTCCACGGGTGCAGGCGACTGGTAGACACATGACAAGTGGTTTAGAAGTCCATTGTGGAGGAATATCGACACCTTTCCTCTGGCATCAACACAGGCAAGCTCCACGCCGAACAGACTCCAGCTTAAGTGAGTTATCTCGGCATTATCGTGTATTTTGCTGACATCCTCCAAGGGCTGCGGTTTCGCTATATCCCAGTGCTCACCATCGGTGCAGTGAATGTAAGATGTATAAACGTGCGAGGACCGTGCGGGATCATCTGATGTTGGCTTTGGTGCATATGCTATCAATCCTACTTTTGACCAGGCAACGGTACTAAGGATGCAGTCAGAGTGGACAGTTCTAATCTCGTAAGATTCTCCAATCGCTACCTTAAAGAAGTTCCCACACTATTTTCTATCGTCATCTTTGTTGGCCAGAATTATCTGTGGTCTTTGGGTCATACTCCTTGTGCAGGGCACGTAGTCCGCAATAAATTTGTAAATAATTCTCACAATTGGAGTCAGATTTCGGCTGCCACTTGTGGCACAGAAAGTGAGAGTGGTGTGATGCAACGTGGTGCTGGCAATGACTCGTGTCAAATATCCATGTGCGTTCTCTAATTAACGCTATATTGGTGAATATAGCTATCGTTCCTACGTAAGACCATCGTGGGATCATGGCCAGGGTCAAGGTCGTTAAACCCTGGAAAAGTCCCAACGGGCTGAAGCCGTGATTCTGTCGCATTTGCAGCCTTAAAGGCGGTGACTAGGTTACAATTGAGGCCTCAAATGAAAGCAATTACTTTCCAGCACCCGTTAGGTTCCCGACGATTAGGTTCCAAACTTCCAACTGCCTAAAAAAAAATTTTGGGATCACACTACCGTTTGGCCCCGATTTCAGGAACTGCCTCAAGTATTTCTTAGCATACCGACTTCTGCTTAAAGCAAGCCGTCTATTTAGAATTTTCAAATTCTACTACTGCCTTAGTGCATACTCGATGATAACTAGGATATCTTTCTTTTCGTCCAACAATGATCATAGTGAAATCGGAAAGGAAAGAGAGTAAACATCACATTACAAATCCACACTCGACAAGCAGCTCATCACCGTTCAGCAAAAGCGCCTTGGCGCACAGTGGGAGCAGCAAACGGAAGCAGTATTCGTCGTCGATGACATCGCATTCAAGAAAAGGCAATTATAGGCAGAAACGGGCGAGTAAAAGGCAGAAACAGCCGCCTGTTGCTTACAACAACCCTTACAGTTCGGACAGCAGTGACGGTCGGAACAAGAGACACTCTGCCAACACCAACGAGCGCACCAGGCCATTGATGCGATCTCCAAAGAGAAGGCGCAATAGCGCTTCGTCTTCTGCTTTTTTCCAGTCTAATCGCGATATTCTTGATACCCAGCTGTTCGCGTTCATAGCCGAGGCTGATGATGCTGGCTCAGCGGCGGCATTTGAAATTGATGGTGATGACGATGAAGACGATGAAGACGCTGACGACGACGACGACGATGACGACGACGAAGGTGGGGCCGATGGGTATATAGAAGATGACGAGGCTGATGTCGATGAAGACGTGGACGTTCATTACGACCAAATTGCCGAGCTTCAACTGAGCAATGAATCTGCCGATGATGATGGCGAGGACGATGAGCAAATTGAGCTCGAGGAAGAAGCGGCAATTGTTAAAGAACTGTCTGTTCAGGAACTGGAACAAGTCGAATATGGCGGTGGTGAACTAGCAGCTGCGCTTGCGGAATCTTCAGACCCCAGCTCTAGTGCCGAGTCCGACGACGATGACGACGATGACGACTTGCCTTTTGCTGACACACTCTTTGTCGACAAAAGCAGTCCTGCACTTCTACATATTGTCTCTACGGCCCCACGAAAATATCATGACTCTGACGATGATTCCTTTATACTTAACTACTTCTTTTCATCTGGCGAGTCTAGCGACGATGATCAGAAAGACTCGACCAACCCGCGTACTCGATCGGTTTCGAAGCGCCGTAGGCGCCACAACACTTTCAGCGACGAATTTGAGGAATCTGAGATTGACAATGACAATGAAGGATTCGAGTTGAAAACTGATGAGTTGTCGGGAATAGAAATGAGTGTACGAAAGGTGGGCAATTTTTATGATGCAGACGATGGCGAATCCACGGACGAAGACGAAAATCTTCCTCCTCCCAGCCATCGGAAAGCGGGCCATCGCGGGACTGAGATCCTTGTGAGCTCTGTTGCAGCCAGCAAACCGCCAGTGTTAGGTTCGTGGGTTCTGCCTGTCGGCCGTCACATTGGAATTATCAATGGTCTCGCCACACGCACGCTCAGCCCTCCTCCATATCCTCGTGGAAACGATGGGGAGATTGAGAGTGATGCGTACACGCCTTATGGACATGATCGGCATCACCATGATTATGCCAGTTCGCCATCTGTTATGGCGGCAGCAGCAGCTCGTGGTCGTGGCGGTCTTCATCTGCGAGGCAGCTCACGGGCGCTTGATCATCGGGATGCGTTTGGCAGTGACAGCGAACAGAGCGATGTTGCTCTAGAAGAGTTCATCTACATGAGCGAGCTAGACAATGATGATGATGAGCAAGGAGATTTGTCTACAGTAGAGACTACGCCGGGTCCGACGTCGACGCCTGTTTGGGCAGGCAAGTTCCATAGCAAATTCCCATTGTCAGCATTTAGGAACAGCTCTAGCATGCAGTATAGAAGTATATAGTACATATATAGGTCAATTGTTGTTTACATTTTGTCATTTATTGCGCGATGGAAGGTCTGGGTGTTCATGTTTTAAATGAATCGTTATTTGGCCGACACATTATTTTTGTTGCGGTTAGTTTTCTTATTTTACTTATTATTGTGACTAGTTTGATTATTTATTTATTATTCGCGCCGGCTATTACTCTGGGATTTATGTCATTCGGACGTGCGTTCGTTTTATTTTGTTTATATGTTGCGACGGGCAGAAAATTGATTAAGTTATTGTTTTTCACGCTTAAGTTAGTTAACTTATTGATGAAATAACAAATGTATTGCTTGAATCCTTCTAGAACATTTAGTCGATTTGTTAGTGCGTCCGAGTACCCTAACCTTCTCATGCTATAGGAGAGTACGAACCAATAAACTAGCATTCGCGAGCCCACGCAGTTGGTCGATGTCAGCACAGGCTGGAAGCTGTGGGACACGTGGCGGGTTTCGTACCCGGGGGTTCCACATTGGATTGCGCAATTCCAGGGGCGACCTCCTTAGAGTTAAGTCGGGCCAACACTAAATAATTTCGCACAAAAAATATCAACCCTTTCGCAAAAATATCACATTTAGGTCCCCTTTTTTTCGTTTAACCACGTAGTCATTGCAGTAAAGCTGTCCGAGGCATCGTTCTAGAGCACCGGAAAATCCAATTGACTACAGTAATAGCAATAATAGTAATGACGGAGACTGATGTGGCGCGTAAATGTGTATTCTGTTCATCGCGTTGATATTTCTGAATGTTTACCCTGTGCGCGTGCTGATAACTCGTCTAAAAAATTTGTCCGCGTCCTTGCCGCCCTTTTTGCCTTGCCCTGCTTGCTGCCCGGCTCGTGTAATTCCTATATATCCTTGTCTTCCGCAGCCCCCATCCGAACAGCTCTTTCTGTTCTATATTCACACGAATTCGCATTCATCATGACTTCCTCCGAGCACTTCTTCTTTACCTCCGAGTACGTACCGGGTTCAATTTGCTGCCTGTTCGCGCGTGTATTGCTAACAATTTACTTATCAGGTCTGTCGGTGAGGGTGTATGTGGTTTCTTCTTCCTTCTTTTTTTTTAGCTTGTCTTTTTCTCGACATTGTTCATGCCAATGCTAATTGACATTGACAGCACCCCGACAAGATCTGTGACCAGGTCTCCGACGCCGTTCTCGATGCCTGCCTCAAGGAGGACCCCTACTCCAAGGTATGCTCACCTTTGTTTTGGGGAATACAATATCAGAGATCTAACTGGTTACGTTCTCTAGGTGGCTTGCGAAACTGCCGCAAAGACTGGTACGCTGGACCTAAGCTATTACCGACTTCAATTCGATTATGTCGGGGTTCTCTGTGATAATTAGTTGCTGACGCGATATAGGTATGATCATGGTCTTTGGTGAGATTACCACCACCGCCAAGCTTGACTACCAGAAAATTGTCCGTGACACCATCAAGCACATTGGATACGACCACTCTGAGAAGGGTTTCGACTACAAGACTTGCAACGTTCTTGTTGCCATTGAGCAGCAGTCACCCGATATTGCCCAGGGTGTCCACGTCGCCCGTAACTTTGAGGACCTAGGTGCCGGTGACCAGGGGTAAGTGCTTAACGTTTATTACTTGACATTTGGAATCAAAGTAATAATTCGATATTCAAGTATCATGTTCGGCTATGCCACTGATGAGACTGAGGAGCTCCTCCCTTTGACCGTTGTCCTTTCTCACAAGCTCAACGCTGCCCTCGCCGATGCCCGCCGTGATGGTTCCCTGGAGTGGCTCCGCCCCGATACTAAGACCCAGGTCACCGTTGAATACAAGTTTGAGAATGGCTCTACGGTCCCAATTCGGGTCGACACCGTCGTCATCTCGACTCAGCATGCCGACTACATCTCTACCGAAGATCTACGAACTGAGATCCTGGAGAAGATCATTAAGAAGACCATCCCTTCAAAGTACCTTGACGCCAAGACTATCTACCACATCCAGCCATCTGGCCGCTTCGTCATTGGTGGACCCCAGGGAGACGCTGGCTTGACCGGTCGTAAGATCATTGTCGACACTTATGGTGGCTGGGGTGCCCACGGTGGTGGTGCTTTCTCCGGCAAGGACTACACCAAGGTCGACCGATCTGCTGCTTATGCCGCCCGCTGGGTTGCCAAGTCCCTTGTTGCTGCTGGTCTCGCCAAGCGTGCGCTTGTCCAGTTCTCGTACGCTATTGGTGTTGCCGAGCCCCTCTCCATCTTCGTCGACAGCTACGGCACCAGCAGCTACAGCTCTGGTGAACTTGTTGACATCATCCGCAAGAACTTTGACTTACGTCCTGGTGTTATTGTCAAGGATCTCGACCTTGCTCGCCCCATCTACTTCAAGACTGCTTCCTACGGTCACTTCACCAACCAGGAAAATCCTTGGGAGAAGCCCCGCAAGCTCACTATCTAAATTTGCCAGTTTAACCTGCATGCATACACAAGAAAGAGAGAGATGGGAAAAAGTTGCTTTTCATATATATATAATTAATATTGGTTTAAATGGATCGGCGTAACAAGGGACGCATTGCAAAAAAGGATGTTCTCGGACAATTGCTTTATTCTTGTATCGCTTGTAAATGTCTTTGATTCAACTCAAATGGCCGTCGAAGCATTATTCTTAGATAATATTGTTGTTTTACTAGATAGATATTAGTTGTTTGTGTAAAATAAAGAAGGCCGTTGGTAGAGAGGCAAGAGAGATTTCCTAATCCAAATCGCATCACTTTGACTCGATTTGATGAAGATCAATAAGTTTTGCAATGCAGAAAAATTCCACTTTCATAATGAGTCTAAACCAGATAAATTACATTTCAGGCTTTGTCCATCTCTAATCACATCCAGTCCAACAATGATTAATATCTTGTTTGCTCAAGGCCAAATGTTAAATGTACGCCACCACCACGACAACCACCACCACGACCGCACTCTACATTACTGCAAGACTGCCGAACTTCTCCGAGTATCCTGGCACATCCCATCTTCCCTTGGTTACCATTTCCTTGACCTTGGTCTCGAGCTCAGGCTTGGCAGCAAGAACCTCAGGAACGGTGAGGTCCTCGAATGGCCGTGCGGACTCAATGTTATCAAGTGTCTTGATCAAGTCAGCAAGTTCAGCCTCAACCTTTGCCTCGGTCGCCTTTGCGTTCTCGAGAGCTTTGACCTCGAATTGCTCAATCGCCTTGATCTGTTCTGACACGTCATAAGTAACCGGCTTGAACGTCTTGAACGCGGACTCGATCTCGTCGACAATAGCAGTGTTCTTCAACACCGACCGGTAGTACGCAAAATCAACTGTAGATGGTTGGGCCTGGTACTCGACAACTTTTCGGCGAGCATCCTCGTTGCGCTTGCGGAACGATTGCAGCGACGCGACCGTGGATCCCTTGAGTCCGAGAGAGGACGCAACCTTAGCCCAGTCGAGCTTCAGAGCGGCGGAACGCTATTTAATTAACAACAATATTAGCCGCATCTCTTTTTAAATCACTTGAGACGACAAGTGTCGAGAACTTTATGATAATTTGCTCGCAAAAGTTCGCAAACAAAAAAAAACCACCCGTTCATGCCGCCATCCTCATTACTCATTGCATTTGCAATTCAGTCGCACAATAATAAAAAAATACTTACAGCAACGGCAGACATTTGTGATGATTCCAATTGTCAAGGTTGTCCGGTTTGAATTCGAAATGTACACCGAAGATGTATGCTGGAGGAATGGTTTTTGCGGACCTGCTGCTGCGGCGGATCCCGAAGCGGGATGGCAGGTTTGGCCAAGCTCTCGGCGTAGTTTGGAGCACGGCACCGGAGTCCACCAATCCCTGCGTTCTGTCGAAAGGCAAAGAGCGTCACCCTCCGTATCACGTGATTTATATTACGCAGGATTGGGTGGACATTAATGTATTTTGTGCACAAAGGTTAGTTGTCATTGATAATGACTGATGATAATTCGGCAAAGATCCTACGCGAGACACTTATAACAGTTTTGGAGCCTTGTTACTGCCATTCTTGAGAAAAAGAATTCAATTCGGGAAACATGGATGGTGACTATTGGCCAGTTACAAGGGCTTCTTATCTTGAAGAAAGTTGCGAGGTTTAGCGTGATCAAATTATTCCGATTCCTATGATCTTGGGGAAGAAGAAACTCTTGTTAACGATGGTCATGTTATAACTGCCGGTTGAGCCTAGACAGATATGAATGACGCGAACAAAATTGGACTCAAAGTAACTGGAATCACAGCGTATTAGTTAGCCGTAATTGTTTCGCACGTCGAATTGCAAATGGTATATGTTAGTAGCTAGCTGATACGAGAAATCTGATCATTGCATTTGTTGACTACCTAGAGGCATAGTTAGTGATTGCAACATATTTTTAATTTAAACTCGTAAAGTGTTGGTACAGAATTGGACGCGTTTGGGAGTAATCGCTTTGTACTCTTCTCGACCGCACCTTTCCTTACCTTACCTCATCAGACATACAGGGCCATGCTCATTCGCGGTCTAATGTAAGCCCAACGTCAGTAATGTCCGAGTTACAGACACAGCCAATATCTTCGCAACATGATGTCGGCGAAGTCCATCTTGCCCTGCCGTTATCGTATCAACAAGCCCTCGTGACCGAGCTTCTCGACGAAGACGCCTTAGTGATAATCGCTCGGGGTCTCGGTCTGCCTCGCGTTGTCACGAACCTGATCCACGCCTACGACGTCGCCGGTGGCAACCTCGTTCTTATTGTCGGCGCAGATGATAGGGAGATCGAGTGGATCGGCGAAGGTCTCGCCGAATTGGCCACGTTGAACAGGGCAAGCATGAATCGGACTGGCCTGACGGTCGTGAATACGGAGATGATGGGTCTCGAGAGACGGGAATTGCTGTATAGTGCCGGTGGTGTATTTGCAGTCACATCCCGGATCTTGGTGGTAGATATGCTTTCTGGTATGTTGGTTGATGTCAGCAGGAATCTCATTAATCGCTAACTGGCACTGGTTTAGACGTGATCACCACGGATAAGATTACGGGCATAATTGTACTACATGCCGAAAAAGTGACAGCAACTTCGCAGGAAGCCTTCATATTGCGGTTATTTCGGGAAAAAAACAAGTCGGGTTTTATTAAAGCATTCTCGGATATGCCAGAATCTTTCATAACTGGATTCTCACCTTTGACAAATATGCTAAAGCACATGTTCCTCCGGAAGGCATCATTATGGCCACGGTAAGTTTTTGTTTTCTGTACTTTTTTTTTGTTTCGCCAAACTAATATTGGAATAAAGCTTCCAAGTCCTTGTTGCCGAGTCACTCGAACAAGATACAACAACGCATCACAAACTCAAGGACGTAATCGAGGTCTCAGTGAGTCTGACACCGTCGATGCGAGAAATCCAGACCGCAGTCCTCGAATGCGTCGATATCTGTCTGCGGGAGCTGCGGCGGTCCAACAGCGCCGTCCTCGATCTCGAGGATGACGAGTGGGCTGTCGAAAATGCACTTCATACGAACTTCGACGTGCGCATTCGAAGGCAATTAGATCCGGTTTGGCATCGACTAAGTTATAAATCGCGCCAGATGGTCGCAGATTTAACTACGTTGAGGCAGATCCTAAATTACTTGCTTAACTATGATTGCGTGTCGTTTAATAAGATGCTTGACATTGTGATTGCGGCAAATACACCTAAGCCGGGAAGCACACGATCCAACAGCTCGCCGTGGCTGTTCCTTGACGCGGCCAATGCTCTGTTTACAGTTGCGAGACAGCGCGTATACGTGGGCGAGCCCATTAGCGATGGCAACACCGGAATCGAGGAGGATGGTGGCAGACAGGGTGATGTTTTGCAAGCTGGAATCACGCCGGTGTTGGAGGAACAGCCAAAGTGGGAGCAGCTTGGAATCCTGCTGGACGAGATCACGGCCGAACTATTTTCAAATCCCCATGCTAGTGCAGGTGGTGGCGCGAACACTGTACTTATCATGTGCGGTGAGGAGAGAACGTGTGAACAGATCAAGGAATACCTCGCCGAGCGCGGACGTGCCAAGAGTATAGAAGAGCAGGAAGATCGTGGCGCTGCATGGAGCATGCTTCGGCGCAAATTACGCGAATACATCAATTGGAAGCCGGGTTTTGCAAACGCCCGGCAGGAACTGTTTGTCGATAAAAAAGTAGATGACAAGAAGAAGACTACTGCTACTGCAAACAGCAATGACAAGGAGAAAGACAGATCGTCGGAACAACCACAATTTCGCCGTGGCGCCCGCCAACCGCCAAACAAGCGTCGGCGTGTTCGGGGCGGATCCGCAGTGGCTGGTTTTGCTTCGCGCAAGAACAATGCGATCGCCATAGACTTGGACGATGTGGACTCGCCCAGCGTTGTCCAGTTACTAGAGGACACGTTGGCAAACGAGGACATGGAATCGAGCATTGCGAGAACAAACGCGGCAAATGAGGCATTGAATAATAATGGCGGGGATGACATTTTTTTTGAGTTGCTCGACATGAATGACATTGTCGCGGTGCTGCCATATGACGGCGACATGGATGATTACGTATTGGATGAGTTACAGCCAAAGTACGTTATAATGTATGAACCAGATGCAGCATTTATTCGTAGATTAGAGGTACGTTGGTTATCTTGCAAAAATTTGGCTGACCATGTACTCACGCGTTTGCAGGTATACCGTGCGTCCAACAGGGATAGACAACTCAAAATATTCTTAATGTACTATGGCGGGTCGATCGAAGAGCAGCGGTACCTCGGCGCCGTGCGCAAAGAAAAGGACGCGTTTTCGAAACTTATCCGAGAGCGTGGGGTATGGTCTCGTCATTCATCATATATAGGTCGTTTTAGGGTATTCCCAGCCGCTGACGGAATGTTTAGAACATGGCGATGGTGATGACTACAGAAGTCGACGACATGACCGCGCCGGAAGATTCTTTCCTGCGTAAAGTCAACACACGCATAGCCGGCGGTGGACGGATGGACGTGACGGTGACGCCGCCACGAGTGATTGTCGATATGCGTGAGTTCAGATCGTCGTTGCCATCGCTCCTGCACGGTCGTCAACTCATTGTCGTGCCGTCCATGTTGACAGTCGGTGACTACATTCTTTCACCTTACATTTGTGTCGAGCGCAAGAGCGTGCCGGATTTGATCAGCAGTTTTAGAGACGGCCGATTATATTCGCAGTGTGAGACCATGACGCAATACTACAAGACCGTCGTGCTGTTGATCGAGTTTGACCAAAACAAGAGCTTCTCGCTCGATCCGTTCTCGGATGTGACGGCATCGACAGCGTCAGTATCAGCCGGCGCCGGCGGGGCAACGGGTGGGTACGATTTGCAAGCCAAACTCGTTCTGCTCGTGCTATCGTTCCCCAACATTCGCATAATCTGGTCCTCGAGTCCGTACCAGACCGCCGAAATCTTTCTCGAACTCAAACGCAACCAGGAAGAGCCTGATCCGGAGACGGCGACAAATGTCGGCCTCGACGAGCTGGGTGAAGGTGGCGATTCATCGAACTTGTACAACCAGGCGGCCGTGGACATGCTGCGGTGCATGTCTGGCATTACGGCTGTGAACTATCGGAATTTGATGTATGATGTAGAGAATTTCCAGCAGTTGTGCCAGATGTCAGAGTCGGAAATCGCGAAGAGTGTCGGTCGCGTGGCGGCACGGAAGGTGTGGAGGTTTATTAATCGGGATCTGCGAACGCGCGAGCAAGAAGAAGAAGAAGGAGAGGAGCAGGAGGATAAGTGAAAAACACTTGTAGCATACTATACATCGTGGAAATTGGCGTTACGGATTTTTTGGTCAGTTAGTGCAAATATTATAACCCGGTACACTCTCCCGGTAGAATTCTGTACCTCAACGCGTGAAAAAAAATAAAAATAAGAACGCCACATGTAGTTCCCTCAACAACTGGTTCAATCGTCATCATCATCTTCGGCTTCATCGTGCTCTTCCAGCCATTCTCCGAATCTGGCCAGTCGTTCTTCTTCGACGTTGTCGTCTTCATCGCCATGCTTCTTTCCGGACTTTTTATAACGCACTCGACCGTCATATATTGACGCCTCGAGCTGGCGTCCACTAAAATATCTCGAGTCCATTTTACGCACACATTCAAGCGCATCGTCTTCGTGTCTGAATTTAATACTCATGACGCCGTCTGGCTCGAGATCGTAAAGAACGACGTTACTGACCGGGCCGATCTCTTCGCATCCTTCGCGGATGTCTTGCTTGATGTCGAGGGCGGCCGTAACATCTTCTTCGAGCTCCTGGAGGGAGAACACGTGCTTGAGAATTACGATTTTGTTCCACCGTTTGTTGGTCGTGTATTGCTGGTCTACATCATCATCATCCCAGTCTGTTAGTTTACTATGATAGAGTTAGTTCGCATCCTGCCTGCCGAACAGTAAAATATTACACACTTATTTAGACGCTGTACACTCTTTAGTATTTCACGTTTCTCGCGCGCGGTTCGTTGTTGAATCGGCTGGGCCTCTTTCTCGACTTTGTAATCCATGTCTGCCTAGAATTGGTGTATAAAAGTTAATCGGTTGATCCCTGTCAACAAATGGCATAAATAATATATGAGAATGTACCGGCTGGACCCGTATGACCGGATTCTCGATCTCGACTTCTTTTCCATCAATCGACGTCTTTTTCCCGTCTATCCGAATTTTCGATTCGTCAAGCATGTCGACTGCCAATGCGACACTCTCGGCCCGGAAGAAAACCACCAGTGCATCGCCTTTCGGAGTGCCGTTGTCGTCAGTATATATTTTTATGCGCTTCTTGCCGGTCGAGATGTCCTCTGCGATCAGGCCGTACCGGGATATTACTGATTCGAGCTCTTCAAATGTGATGTCGCGCGGCAGGTTTGTGATATACACGGCAGTATTTTTCTTTTGTGGTGCTGCCGTAGCGTCGTCGGAAGAAGCGCCTGGTTTGGGCTTCTTGTTATAGGATGATGACGGTGGTACTGACTAGATATGAAATTTTAGCCAGTGGCCCGGGCGGGGTGTGCGGGGGGTTTATGTGGTGGGGGAATGACTGAATATGTAATATATATATATATTCACCTTTCGTTTGGCAGACATTTGTCAAAATTTGCAGTCCCACTGAAAAAAATTCACGAAAAAACAAAAAAGAAATCCGATTCTATGTCTGATATCGTAAATGCACTCGTATTGGTCGTGAAATATGGGTAAATTTTGAGATCAAAGGTGTGTTCGAGGATGAACCCCGGACAAATTCAGTTTGGGTGGTGGTGACGTCGTGGTTGAAAACTCAAACCGTAAGTGCTAGATGTCGCCTTTTGTCGACCCAACGACCCTCATTATTTCAGATCAAGCGGCGTTATTCCACAGATAATTTGTATCACCATTTTCTCGGCGACGAGAACGAGTAGGGGGAAAGATTTATTACATTCGTAGACAAGCGCGGGGATATATTTCTGCCCAATACCGATTTACAACCAGCAACCGACCGACCATAGCCGCTGTTACCTTACGACTAGGATCGACCCTACTACGCCAGTGTACAAAGGTTGTTGTACTGTGCCGCGAATATAGCAAATGGGAAGCTGTTTCTCTTCTCCGAGCGAGGCACCGTCGTACCGGCAAACCGCCGGACAAGGCCAGCGCCTAGGTTCGGTGGGGCGACCGACAACATCGGTTAAACCGGCGACGTCAACATCAGGAGGTGTCATCAGAAAGCAAGGTATCGCCACGACGGCGACAGCGCCGGGGACACGGATGACAGGTACAGGACGGGCGGGCCAGACATTGGGCAGCGGCAGTGAAGATTATGGAACTACGCCGCCGCCGGATGATCCGCGGCTTGCTGCTGCATTGGCTGCAGAGGTGCGTGTGTTTTTGACGGAAATTGTGGAGGAGGAGACAGGGGCTAACCGACACGGATGTAGAGACGAAGTCAGTCAAAATCGACAGGAAAGCTGGGTGCGAAGTTAGAGGATGAGCGACGGAAAGGCAAGGGTAAATTATTGCAGGAAGATTCCATGTCGCAGCAGCAGACAAAGGCTCAGCAGCCTTTGATCTATGATTAGAAAAATTGCTTGCTTGGCCGAGAATAGAAAGGAATGCCTGGATCAGATGATACGGCGGATGAGTCGACAAGAGATGGGACGTTGGACCGTATTCAGAGGTTTAGTGTTACCTGTTGTCCAATTTTAGCAGTTTCATATATATTGTGCATTATCCGGTGCGAACATACGGTATCGGCCCCTCTAAGTCATTTTTGCATTCGAGTGTTTTACAACATGTGTACTATCTGTGGAATGGTTTAGTGTGAATGGTATCGATTGATAGTGGACTTGGTGTTTGATTTTTTTTTGTTTCTCATTTGATTTCGGAGTATTAATTGTCAGCGATGTGCTGTTCGGCCAATATATTATTGATTATTGCCAACAACCAGCAGGAGCATGGGCGTATCAGGCAAATACGCAGCAACAGGGAGGATGTAGGCACCAGGGGTATGCATTATTGTATGTATCATACATAGCAGTAGCTTTTCTGTACACAACCGTACTCGACTCCGTGTACCGTGGACATTACTTTTGGCCCCATGCCTCCTTCCCTCCATGGCGAACGTGACAGATTGCCAGGACCACCATTTACCATGTGGCGGAAGGACCATTTCATTAATAATAATATTAATATTGGCTACTTTTGACAGTATTGACAGTCTGGCAGATGGGGGTGATGCCAGGAGGCAGCAGTGCGCCCAAAGAACATTTTTGCCATGGAACGCGTTTCGTCTTAATTACCTTGACAAGTAATATCTTGCTGTCCCGGAATAGTGCGCATCTCCTGTTACTGCCTGCTTCTAGTATCCTGGGGAATGAAGTACCGGACCCAGGAATGTTGTATCTGCATTCTTCGGCCCGCGCTGCCGGGGCCCTGCCTGTTTTTTTTTGTTTTTGCGCCCACGACTGCGTCTCCGCTTAGCCTTTACTAAGTCTGCATTTGATATGCCGCCTTTATTTCTGGCGAGTTTGTGCCGTTGTTGGTTTTGTTGTTGTTTTTGCCGGTGATTGCCAATCCGTTGCCACGGTGAATCGCCAATTTCCAACGAAATTAACCTCCCGGGCCAATTTTCGTAGGCCAATCTTGCGTGCATGGCGCTAAGCCTATTGCGGATTGGCGTACCTGGCTTGTGCAGTGCAGCTGCATTGCGCTAGTCCAATGTAGGCCTAGCGCGAACACGCTAATGCGCCACGTCGGTACTAGCGCCTCCTGCGTTTGTTTACACCCCGTGCAGTTCCAAGGTCGCACAAGAACCGCACCATTAACTACGCCAAAAATCTGCTCATCACTCAGCATCTGCACAACTCGGCGCCTCCTGCCTTCCCCCGAAACCTCCTCCTTCACTTCACTCATCCTCTTCATCTTACTTCCCTCCCGACACTCATTTTTTAACCCGCACGATTGCTTCTGTCACTCCTTTTTATAGTCTCCTCTGCTTTCGTGCTTGCCTTCTTTCCGCAATAGTCGCTCTTTAATATTGCTACACGACGCGTCAATTGTTGTTTTCGTCATTCCTTTGCCACAATTCTCGTCTTAAATTGATTTTCAATCAAGAGGATTTCTATCGACCAACCTCAGTCTTTCCTTTTTTGTGACCACGAAATTCGAATAGAACCGAACCGAATCGAACAGTTTTTTTTGCATCATGGCCAAGTCCGCTGTCATCTTTCTTCTCGCCCTCGTGGCGCTCCTTCAGATCGTCTTAGCCCAGCCCGTCAATGGTGTGTTAACTTGCTTCTGTCATCACGCTTTGATAATATCAACAAGAGGGTCTTCTTGCTAACAATCCCTGTCTTCAGTTCAAAAACGCCATGCCCACAACCTCCACCGTCGCAAGCCTGATCCTGTCGCTGAGGCCCAAGGCGATATCGTCTATGTGACCGTCCAGGCGACTGTCACTGCCACCGCTGAGGCGTACGAGAACACTGCCGATGTCGTCGTCGTGACTGCTGTTGTCAACCAATGGGGTCAACCTGTTGATCCCTCGTCGACGACGACTAGCACTTCGACCACCAGCACCTCGACTTCGACGACTAGCACCTCGACTGAGCCTACGACCACCTCCACCTCGGTCGCAGATGTCGACACCGTCGCTGCTCCACCTGTCGCTACTGTTGCACCAGCCGTTTCGTCTTCGTCCTCATCGGCCGATGCCGTTGCTGCTTCCCCTGTCGCTACTCCTGCGCCTGTTGCACCTGCCGCGCCCGCAGTCTCGTCCTCATCCTCGTCCTCCTCGACTGCCGAGGCCATTGCTACCCCCCCGGTCGCCATTGCTGTAGCGGCTGTGTCGTCCTCGTCCTCTTCTGCTGCTCCTGCCGCCTCGTCCTCGTCAAGCAGCTTCAGCGGCGCCAAGGGTATCACCTACTCGCCATACAATTCCGACGGTTCATGCAAGTCTACTTCGCAGGTCGCGTCCGATGTCGCCCAATTCGGGTCCTACGAACTCATCCGTACCTACGGTGTCGACTGTAACCAAGTTGAGAACGTCTGGGCTGCCATTTCCTCCAGCCAAAAACTCTTCATCGGTGTCTTCGATGTTACTGCTCTCGACTCCGCCATCAGCACTATCAGCTCAGCTGCTGCTACCTATGGTTGGGACCAAGTCTACACGGTTAACATCGGTAATGAGCTCGTCAACTCGGGCGAGTACACCGCTGCCCAGGTCGTCGACTTTGTCAACTCAGCCCGTTCTCAGCTTCGCGCGGCAGGTTATAAAGGTCCGGTTGTCACTGTCGACACATTTGTCGCCGTCATCGCCAATCCGTCGCTTTGCGCCGCCTCTGACTATGCCGCTGTCAACTGCCACCCATTCTTTGATGGCGGCGTTGTTGCCGCCGACTCTGGTTCCTTCGTCAAGACCCAGATTGGCCGCGTCTCTGCCGTTTGCCCTGGCCAGGATGTCCTCATCACCGAATCTGGCTGGCCGAAGCAGGGTCAAAACAACGGTGTTGCCGTGCCATCGGTCGCCAACCAGAAGGCCGCGATTTCTTCGTTGGTTGAGTATGTTGCCGATCAGTTGATTGAGTTCACGGCGTTCAACGACTACTGGAAGACCCCTGGCCCGTTTGAGACCGAGCAGTACTGGGGTATCCTGGACTCATAAGCAGTGCCGCGGTTACCAAGCATGAACAAAAAAAACTAATATACATAACAAAAAAAATTACGGAATCGGGATGACGGCGCAACGTAGGACCGTGGTTTCTGCTGAATTATGTCTATGAGTTGGTGCCCATGTATTGCGTTGTCTAATCTCGTTCTCGTTCAACGACACGAATTTCTTTGATACGTGAAACGACAGACGAACTATATTGGAAAGAAAAGATTTATATGAATATTGTTGGATACTAATTGAAATTGGTTTAGAATAGAGATTTATGCTTTACGAATGGTTTATGTTTTATACTTAACTTACCCTTTATTTATGTGATTTTTTTTTTGCTTATAAATGTGCCATAGTTTGCGCAATTGACAAAACATCACACTTATAACTTCCGGGGAGACACATCGGTGGGTGACATTGAGAACTCAAGTTTTTGTCTCTTTTTTCCCGAGAGTTAAGTACTTATATGATACAAATCCTCTACCAATTGCTATGATACAAAAAATAACTTTATCAAATGACCGTATCGATAACCCCATGCATATGCGCCCCGGTCACATTTTTCAGACCGTCAATAAACGTTCAATCACTATCCTCGTCCTCTGTGCCAGACAACGCGTCTGGATCTTTAGCAAGCACTCTGTCATGAAAGGACGTTTGCCGATTCCCCATGGTGGGAGTATCGTTCATTTCGAGCGTGCCGTCCTCGTTAATATCGCCTTCGTCCATGCGGTCCTGAGCGTCTTCGAATGCATCCTCCGCGGATGAGCCATCGGCTTGGTGCCCTGCATCATCTTCGGCCTCCTCGTCGTCGTTATCATCATCATCATCGTCATCGTCACCATCATCTCCGTCCTCAGCTTCATCCTCTTCTGTGTCCTCAACCTCGGTCTCCTCTTCGTCCCGGACCGAAGGCTTCAAAAATGCATTAGCTACTGCCCGTCACAGGATTGAATCCCTTCGACCTCACTATAACTCACCTGTCGAGCGACTCCTTTGCCATTTCCAAGTTTCGCCTTCTTGGTCGTCCTGATTACGCCATCATCATCATCATCAACATCATCAGCAGCAGCAGCAGCAGCAGCGGCAACGGGGATAACCAGCGTGTCCTCGCCACCGTCACCCTCGGTCCGTTCTTGACCAGGCACAACAATTTCATCACCTTCGTCGACCGTACCGGATGTTGCAGCAACTTTTGCCGGTTTCTTTTGTTGTTTGGTCGCTGCTGCCTCGACATATTCTAAATGACAATTAGTCTCCCGCACTGCAAAGTAAAAAAATGATTTTCACAAGTAACAAAATTAACGTACTATCAACTTCAGCTTTTAGTCGTGGCAAAATAAACTCCAGTTCCAATAATTCGATAGCTTTATACACGTCGGTCGGATTCACGGTTCGTCGACCAGCACCGACGGTAAGGTCATTAGCTCTACAAATTGTAATCAATTAACCAAGGAACCTAGAAAGTCGGCAAACATAAACCCACGTAGATGTTAAATAGTTTATAAACACTGTCGCGCTTTTCGATAGCGCCGTCATGGCATCTTTCTGGATCTGCGTGTTGGCCGGTAACACATGCTTTGCTAATCTCGTAACCGTGGCCTTCGGTAACATGTAATCCTAGAAACTCGCCCGTGTCAGATGGAAGTTCTTTGTGTTGCACCCAATCCGTACGAGATTGAAATAAAGTAACAAAACGCACATCGATGCCATAGGGCCTCTCTTTCTCTTGTGGATGCCGGGTCTGCTCGCCCGGAGTGTTCCCCTCTGCCGCTCCTGTTGCCGCAGACGTAGTAGATTTTTTCACCCCTCGTGGCATTGGTTACAGCCGTGACGAGATCGCGTTAGTCGGCGGAAGGGAATCGCGCACGTTGGCCAATTGTGGAGGAAGTAATCCTTTGGCTTTGGGTGTTGTTGAAATATCAGAATGCGCTAGTTGTCGTTGCTCGCCGGGAAGTGTCTTCACAGGTCAACACGAAGTCGGTTTAAGAACTCTTAAGATGCAGGAACAATATTGCCAAATATCCAGATATTGGCAGATATCTAGACTGGGATAACCCAAAGTGGTTTTTTTTTATTTTTCAATCCGCGATATCGCTGCGAACGCGAAGGGCTGAATTGACAGCGTGCGGCGTCGCGTCCGCGACGCCTTCCAGACGCGTTTTTCGCTGCGCGACCCCTACCGAATAATATTTTCTGAGCCCCTCCTCCATTAATGCAAATGTTTTTAGCTGAAAAGTATTTTAGTTTTACAAATGTGCATTGCCGGAAGTAATGCATACGGGTTTTTAATCTATGTAAAGGGATCCAGGGAGCCTTTCTTCTTCTCGTGAGACCCTCCCTGCACGCTACATAATCGTGTTTTTCCACCCTCACTCTTTCTGTCCGGGAAAATAATTCGACACCGGCATTTGCACTTATCGATACTTTTCCGGCCGTGCTGATTGCAATACATAGTTACTTTCTTTTTTAATCTACAAGATAATCATCCAAACACCGAACAACAATGCAAATCCACAAACTCCTGGACACATCGATAGCACACAAAAAACTAAAAAGCTGCTAGAAAACTATACATACACAATATTACTACTATTACTTCTTCTTCTTAGTAATGTCAATCTCCCGTCGCTCAAGCGTCTTATTGCTAACCAATAATCCGCCACGAATGGCGGATTGTTTTCGACCTTTGGCACCTAAATCCGACGCGACCCTGGCAAATTTCAAAATCGACGAGCTGAGCGGACGAGACCGCACGCTAGCTCTAGTGCCGGAGTCGGTCGTCGTCGACATCGCGGTGGACCGACTCTTTAGAGAAGATCGTGATTTTTTGGGCATCGCGATCGGCGACGAGCTTTCCTCTTGCTTGAGCTTCTTGATCTGCCTTCGACCTTCAGTCGGCGACGATGGAACATCCTGTGCTGATTTTTCGTCGCCGCATTTGTGCAAAAGTCGTGATGTGAGGCTCGGCAGCCGTGATCCATAACTAATTTTCAATATTTAGCCTTTTCTTCTTTGCCTCGCTATCCGCGGCCGACAACGCATGCAAATAATGCAACTTACAAAGGAACGACCACTTCCAAACAAAATTCCCTAACTTCATCTGCTTTTTGCTCGTTTGTCGCGATAATAAAATCCAGACTAGACACGGTCTGCCAAATATATAACCTGTCAAATAAAACGTCGAGCAATAAGTTCAAATTCGCGCCGCCGCCGCCGTCGTCGTGGTTTTTTTTTGCTCTTTTCTTTTTGGTCTTTGCTTTCGAAACCATCTCGTTGGCAGTTTGATCATCTCCTTCGGTTGCTGCGACAGACTGTTGCTGAGCTAAAACTTCGAGGGCAAGGATTGCCTGTAATTTCGTCCTACCAGCAGCACCATGTCAGACACAAAGAAATGATTGCGTTTTCTAAAAATGAAAACGTACTCTCTTATTTTAATTTCATCAATTTTTTTGCGCCGTAATTTAGGCAGCCGGACATCCGCATCCTGATTCCACCACCGTTGAATATATTGCCTCTCGTGATCCAATGGGCTTAGTCCCACCGTGCTCTGCGCGATGCTCACCGGAACAGGAATTTCCGATGCAGGATCGTCGGGATTAAACAGTCCGATTGTGACCTCGTCCATCCCATGTGCATTCTCTAACTCAAGCAAGATATGGGATAATCCTGATTTGTATTTGTAATCTGATTCGCCGACGGTTAGGATCATTTGTTGCAGGACTTCAATGATTTTCTCGGGAACGTCCTTGCAAAAAGTCCGGAAGCGTGCAAGAGTGAGTTTGGCAAAGTACGTTAGTGGTGACTTGGAGACGTACAGGGCTTCAAAATAAAGAGACTGGATATGTTTGAGAAGTTCGCGAGTAGAGGAATTCTTTGGTGCCGGCAACGGAGCTATTGTAGTAGCTGTTAATGTCGACGTCGTATTGGACTCCTGTCGCTCGGCTCGTTTGGACTTCTTGGTTGCGTCGTCTGTCGATTCCGGCGGCGCCATGCTGAATGATTCGACAAGCCAGTCATGCTCCGGATTCCGGATCTGCGTCGCTTGCAAATCCACACCAACAGCTCTCCAGAATCGATCCTCGTCCTCTTCCTCATCCAGAGCCGCATAGTCCAGAATATTGCCATCATCGTCTAAAACGTCAACGTCAGACAAATTTTCGGGATCAAGGATGTTTCGACTTTTCTTCTGGCAGATCATCCGGATATGTTTCACTTTTATATAATCCGGTAACATGGTCAGCGTATACACATGTTCTCCAATGCGCTCTATTGCCCCAAGACTCTTGGCCTCGTCAACTCTGACAAACAAGACCTTGTTGCCCAATCCCGGAATATGCTTTCGGAACGGGCGTGACGTCGGTATGGTCCCTGCCAGATCACGAGATTTCTTTCCTGACGAAGACGGTATCGGTGATACTATGGTACCTGATAGTATACTGATAGGCACATATTCCCGCGGTGCTGCATTTATTGGTGTAATGCCTATTGGCGGTGACAAGGCATTCTCTTGAAATGGCTAAAACGGAAGCGTGTTCAGTACAAGTTCTCTGCATCCTGCACCATAAAATACAATACAATAGAAACTCACCAGAATCACAAACGGACTCATGTACTCGGGCACTGTTGTCTCCCCAACCTTTCGTTTCCTAGACTGGGTCGGCGAGACGGCCGGTTCGGCCGAGAACGACAAGACATGATTCGAGACGCCGGCAGCCACGAGCTCGTCCTCGACTTGAGCGTCAGTATCAGCGGCATCGCGGCTCATTGTTATCTATTTTGTCTATAACATTGTCGAACTACTTCCTCGATAAGCACGATGTGGTTGTTTCTGTCGTGTGCAAGTGTGCTTCGATTTTGCTCGCAGGGGTAATGCAGGATTAGAGTTTCGAACTCTCGCAGTTAAGTTTCATCAACAACGCGACGCGTTAAAGCAAATCGCGGGTTGACACTGTTTATTTACGCGTCAGCCAAAAGTGTAGTGATGGTATATCGTGCCAAGGATTTTTCGTGGCTTCAATGATACTCCTTTGGATATTTTTACTTGATTGACGACTTCAACTTATGGCAGCGTTGCCAGGGCAACATTCATGCGTTATTATACCCATGGCTGCCGACTATGGATATTATATTATTCGCAGTAACCATTGCGAATATTAGAGGCGTTTAGCATTCAGCAACCCTTTATTTAGAGAATAAACTAATAAAATACAATCACTCGCTTTTCAGCTCGCTTATCTTACTGTCAACATCTGTCAAGTTCTCAGTTACTTTTCAATGGATCATCAAGGGCGTGGCCGCAGACACAGGGAACAGAACAACAACAGCAAGACAAAAAATGCGAAGAATAAAACGATAGTGGATATAGCATTTACAGTTAACCAGCCTGCCCAATGCGAATGTTTCGCCTGATACGGTTTACAGCATTTTCGATCATGCCGTTACCAAACTCTTTCTCAAACCACTCGCGATGGAAAAAATTCACCGGCATCGCTTCTATACCATGAATACCAACAATATGATCGGGAATGCAGTCCCTCAAAACAACTTCTCGAACATTTGGGGTTACACTGTCTCCCACAAACTCCCCTTCACTGACAATGGTCTACACCATTAGTAAGCGCAAGAGCTGCTAAATGCGAAGTCATCACTTACGAACGAATTAGTAGGTTCCAGTGGCGCTTCGTGAGGGATATCATCACCCGGTGGGCGGTATGTCTCTAATACAACGTTCCGGACCTGACCGAACCAGGTGACACCGTCTATGACCAGTGGCCCATATGGAAACAGTGCTCTTTGATTGCGGAGTTCGTGCTCCAGCTCAGCGACTGCTGCTCGGGCTTCCTCAGTAGAGTCATAGCGTCGTGTTGATCGTCGATTCTGCCGCGGACCCTCGTGTATTGACATGGCGAGTCCCAGACGGCAACCAAATTCACACACCCACCATGAGATCGCCGCACGAAGACTGCGGTAGCTCTGAGAGACACCCACCTCAACAGCAATCATTATGGTCGAGCGATCCCCTTCAGTGTAGAAAAGTGCAGTGTCCCATGCCCTCGTCGTGAGCCCATGTCTCGTGGGCATTGTCGATGTAGACTCAGACCGGATGGACAGACCGTCTGTCAGAGCTGCATCTAGCCCTTGAACCCGCATGACTTCATGCGTGATTCGGGAAACTAACTCACCAGCCATTACGCTGTGAAGACCACTTGGTGGAGCCACGACAATTGCGACGCTGCGGGTACTGTCGTACCATAACCGAGGATACCTTCAACGTTGGTCAGAACGACAGCAATTAGGAAATGTTATCATGCCAAAATAGATACTTTGCATCGTCACTCTCGAGAATGTCCTGGACTTCTTCGTACACTTCCCAGCTCACTGGCACTTCGATCCGCGTGTCTGGCGAGACGGGCCGCCGTACAACGTTCATCAATTCTTCGCGTTCGCGTTCCATTTTGGGATATCGGTGAACAGATGACCTCGTTTGCGGTTGTCGGCTTCTGGGATTTGGGACAATTATCTTTTTTCTTTGCTTCATCTTTAGGCGTCTGCCAGATATATATTGGTGCCTGATGTTCTGCAAAGCCAGATGATCGCCAAACTGCAGATCCATCCCGCTTAAGATCGCCCTTGTTATCCATGGCTAATGGCTAAGGTCTGTGACGATGATGGTATTAATTCAGAAGAATGACAGCATTCAGAAGGCCAAGCAGGGTATTTCAGATAAAGCGGAGGATATGTGATATTGACAGCCTACGATTTCCAAAGCCAGAAGTCGAAACGTGGGACACATATTTGCATTTGGACCTTTCACAGCGAACCACCATCATTCCCAACCCTAAACCCATGGTCTACTGAGGGAGGGTATCTTATGTGACAGCAAGAATCGATCAACCCCTGAGAAATCGCTAAAATTTATGGATAGCCCTAACCCGTCCCTAAATGCAATGGAATTTGAAGATATGCCCTGTTTATAGCAGTCTCGGATCATTCGATGCGTGGAATTCCAACGGGTGTCCACATCATACTCAATGAACTTTTCTTTTAATCCGTTTGTTTTGCATATAATATTCCACTGTTGCTTTCGCTGTGGCGTCCGCGCTATCCAAAGCGCCATGATCCGAAGTCTCGATAGTGCAGAATGATCTTTGGAATTGGCAATTCCAAAGATTCTGGCAGCCGTCGATGTGATTTGTCCTTGTCCAAGACAAAGCCAGCAGCCTTGCCTTCATAGCCTCGGGAATATGATTCAATGTAGCTCCATGCTTTCCTCGCATAATTCCGCACATTCTGAATCTTGATGGCACGCAAGATCTTCGGAATCCGTTGCTGCAGTGACCGGAAGGAATATTCACATTCAGCTCTTGCTATCCTCTTGGTCTCTCCCCAAATTGGTTCTATGAAATTGCATTCACAGTGAAACTTGGGGTACAGCGAGAACAAATGCCCGGACGCCCTGACAACTTCTTTGAAACTAGACTTCTGTGCTCTAAAATCAGGCTGATTTGCCAAGACATGAACTGCACAGCAATTATTGTCTGCATGAGACCGGTTCCCACAACACTTACGCAACCCCTCCCTCCAGAGGCCCATTTCCTCTAAAATTGATTTGATACCCTTCCTCATGCCTCGCTTTGCCTCGTTCGCATGGGTCTCACTATGCACCATATCTTTGAGTGATAACCTCTCCAGAAAGGCCAATATGCCAGCCTGGTCGAGTGGACTCAGGCTTCATGTCGCCGAGGTTCAGCTTGCGCGCAAGGAGACCGTCAGGAGGCATTGCCTGATGATTTGACGATTGGTCAAATATGAAGAGACCCTTACAATCTGGATGCTGCTTCTCGAACAATGGGATGGCTTTCTTCAGCTGTTCAACCATGTCCTCAGATCTCCACCAACCCTGCCGATTCTTTCCTGGAAGCATGATTACTCGCGCTTCATCATCCAAATCGGATCGCGCCATGATACGCAAATTTCAAAAAAACGTCAGACAGCATGAGACCTTGACCTTGGTCATTCTTCTTTAGTACCGTTTCAACGTCCTCGATCCACTGGTAATTTGCGTCATCGTTGGAGTTGAACCAGCTTTCATCATGCGTGACGAGGACTAATTCGTTGGATATCGATGTGGGACGGTAACGTGATGTTTGTGGAAGAACTGTGGTAACAAATTTGGTCGGTTCTTGCTGTCCCGCACCATATCATAGCAATCGTAAGGAAATTTGTCCGACGCTCCGCACCATCGTCTTGTGCAAAATGGTCCCGGACAGCGTCGACCTCGGCTGCAGTGCTCCACTGCTCCCATAAGGAATAGAGTAAAAAAAGTCGTTCGTGCTGAGCCAATCCGTCTAACTCATAGATATTCCGATGGAAGTGGCAGGAGGAATGACTCATGCGGTAAGATTTGCACTCTTGTCGGCATGAAATTGTCGAGCATGAGACCGGCCTGTAGTATTATGAATAAACCTGAACTAGTGAAGCACAAGACTCAAATAGCAATCGTACTTCGTTCAATGCCTCTAGAAGAAGCTGGCTTCCTAACAATGCATGAGAGGTGAACGATGTCAAAAACGCAATATGGAGGTCATCACTAAGCACCAATTTGTAGTCATCTTGGATCACCTATAGTTCTTCTCGTAGCTACTGTCGGCAGGCTGACTGGCTTCACAACACCAGCAATGCCAGCAGCCACTCTGGTCGAGGAATGCAATGGATTCATTGGTAAATTAAAGTCCAGGAAACTGCCATAATTGTAGCATAAGGGTTTGCATACGAAGTGCATGTAGTTGCATGTTGCTTCGAACGCTTAGTTAATAACTGGCATGCCAGCCAACAAACGAAGAGATGGGTTTAGGGCTTTTCAGTAGTATTTTGCGACGCGTCAAACGACGGCTCTGATGATGATGGGCGAGATTCACAATCGCCAAGTTCAATCTACAATTTCAGATGCACGTTTATTGTCACCGGGTTGACAGGTACACCGCGCAATATGCCAAAAAGGCGACAACCACTACGCACTCTCGAGCAGGCTCGTTTGTCACCATTCGAAGTAGCGAAGTTCAATCGCGGTTATGTACGCCGGTCCTGCTCGCCCACTCAACCACGTCCACCACACAACCAGGCTGATATTCTGAAATTTGTACGACCGTATACAGGAAAAGAGAATTACGAAGGGTCCGCGCTTGGCTGTATAGATGGCAGGAGTCAGCCAGGAACTAGCACCAGCAGAAGCAAGTCGAGGTCACCTGAGTTGACATCGACGCAAACGCGTTTCAAGCGGCGGCGCGTCGTGCCGAGTTCTGACGCTGAGGATTACGATTATTTGAGTTCTGATAGCTCATGTCCTTTTGTGTCCCCAATCAAGAATGTGGGCATGTCTGAAGTAGACCAGAATTGGCATCACACGGACAGAGCGAGTTTGGACGATAATGGAATGCAACGGTGCAGTAATAGTGTGGACATTTGGAATAACAAAATGAGTCAACAGAGTAGCAACGAATTGTCTGATGGCTTCTATCCATATGGTGATATCTGCCATGACAAAGTCAAAGTTGCCAACGGTGACGGAGACGATCCTAGCGTTAGTGTCTTGAATGAGGACTACGGCGAACTGATAGACAGCGAGCCAATTTTAGAAGTCCGAGCTACGGCAGAAAGCGAGACGGCGTCAATGGACTTCGTGTTGGAATCCCCTGCGACTATCGGTGCTGCGACTGGCACGAGCCGTGAAGACAATGTCCCAGATACCTATGCAGAGGATAATCAAGTAGATGAGAGTGTCTGTGAAGGGCAGGAGGATGAAAGAAGAACCCGAGGTGGCTTCGCCGCCGTTAATGACAATTGCTTTGACAGCATCAGCGAGCAAAATCCGTCTTACTCGAAGGACTTCGTTGGTGAATCGAGTCCCGAATATGAAGAGGGCGCCAATCGAACACCATGCATTCCAAGCTCAGAATGGTCAGAATGTGAGTCCTTGCACTCTGACACCGAGGAGCCAGACGGTTTGGCAGGCCTTGCCTACGCAACACCAGAAAGGAAGCCGATGACATTCAATGACTCTCTACAAAGTCCAGACGCCACCACATCCATGGACTGTCAACTGACCTCATTCAGAACAAGCTCGGTGCCAAGCACCCAATTGCCACATTCCATTAACCACAACGGTCATGAGTCATCACCAGTCGGCCAAGATCCTTCTCAACCTTCTCGATCGCTCCTGGGGTCGACTCGGGGATCGACTGCCTCCCAATTAAAGACAAAGCCACCGTCTCTGTCCAACACGCAAGTGTCCGGCTCAACCGGTAAAGGATCGCAATCGTCAAATATTCAGGCCAGCGACAATAGCTATGCTGATCATTTTGTCATCGGCCAGTCTGATTGTCGGATTGAGAACAGCCTTTTGACGGATAGCGTGATGTTTAGTCTTCCGTTGCCCCCCGAGATGAAATTAGACTTTTGGCATAGCACTCAACTATCCGACGAGTGAATCTAATTGGGTGCTAGAAATTGAAGTTTAGCTCGACATGCCGTAAACGGAAGATCGAGTGTGACGAAGCAAAGCCAGAATGTGGCCAGTGCCTTAAAACAGGTGGGCCCTGTCACACCGTTGACAGAGTTTTCAAGCAGCACAGGTATTCCTTTTTGATATGCTCACAATCGATCGAAACGGAAAAGCCATGGTGTTCGCTCGCCTGACATTAATCACAATGAATCATCTTCGAATAATCAAACCAACGAAATTGCGTTTGAGAAGCGGACAGAGTCCCCAGAGCAATGTGAGTGATGTCCTTGGCGGTTTGTGCATCCTAAAGTAGGCTAATCTCAACAGTGGTCATTGTTGTTGAACCAGGACCGCGGACGAATGAATACGAGACGCCAGAAGAATCGCCTGCTCTGCTAAGCCAGCATGGAGAATCGGGCGCGAACCAAAGAGCGACGGAGGTTCTACCATTGCGGAAGAGATATAGTGAGAAACGGGACACTACACACTTTGCTGGTTCACCACCATTTGAAGTTCAAGCAGGCGCAGATGAAAATGCTCCAAAATACCCCAGTGGTCAGGTTGAACTGAGCCAATACGATTCAGACTGGCAACAGCTTCTGGGTCAGATTTCCGGTCATCAAATTGGTTTGCCCGAAGACAATCCCCAGGACCGTCGAGAAATATCTTTCTTCCTGCGCCATTTCTCCGAAGGTGCTGGCAATGGATGGACCTCGTTAGCGACAAGCAGCCGTATTTTACTCAGCAAGTGTGCTCTTTATCTCTCATCAGTCCAGTGGTACGATGTTCAGCCTGCGCATTGGCAGCCAAGCAGCTTGGTCAGATGAAAAATCCAGAATCAAAGACCCAGCAAACAGGCAGCCATAAACTCATGATGAGGACGTTCTCCCAGTAGAAGTTAAACCCTGAACCCTCCTTGTGGTTTGGCGCGAGATATTACAGAGTATCGGGTGAAAAATATTCAGCAGGGACGGGGCACGCCCTATGAATTCTCTTGAACTGCGAGGCGATGATTGATAAATAAACATTGGCGGGTCGAAATTAGTCACGCGGGATATAAGATTGAAGAAGAAGATTTAATCGCCCCTTGATTTTGAGTGGACATCTTGGTTACAATGCTCCCCTCGGAGGAGGAGGAGGATAGACTGTATTCCAAGACCAATTGAAAACGTAATGTTTTGGGACCAGTGTGTGCAGTAGTGAGATATTATCGTATATGACTTCATTTTGTCAAACCAATACGTATATGACATGAGTTCATATAAACTCGTATAATATGAGACTGATATCGTATATCATATACGGTAATATTTATGGCCATAGGAATCAAGTGATCCATAATTTTGATAAAAAACATACGCCTGTTATTATGTTACTGCAGGAACAAAAGCTCAGGAAAAGACAAAGGATGAGCCTCAAAAACGAAAGACGAAAACAACAAGACGAAAGACATGAAGAAAAGAAAGCCACACCACAAATGATGTCTATCCGAAACGTACTGAACCCTGAAACCCCGGGAGGTGCGGCTCACTTGTTGCAGTACAAGACAATCCGGAAGCAGCAGTACAAGACACTCAGGAAGGATTCTTGACATTTTAATGATGTGGGTTGGAGAGATTGATAATGAGGTTGAATATATAATTGGATGTTCGTATGTGAAGTTTCTTTCATCTTTATAGGCCATATAAATGAAGGTCTTTTATACGGTCATCTGGGGAGAACAACCCTAAACCTCATTGATTCCACTTTGCATTTTTGATATTTGCCATTCCATATGAATCGTATGCAGTTATTTGTGTGTTTATTAACCGGGCTACCATGGCACGCCTACTGAATGTATACACTATTTCCGTATTTGTTTCGCTCGCCGGACTGCTTTATGGCTTTGAAATCTCCTCCATGTCAGGCATCTTGGATACAGAACAATATAAGAATTACTATGGAAATCCTCTCGGGATTCGTCAAGGTGGAATCACAGGTGCTATGGGGGCCGGTGCAACCGTCAGTGCACTATCATCTTCTCTACTGGGTGATTGGTACTGTGTACTTGACTAACCGAAAAATATCAATTATTGACGGCTACAGGTTGTCGCGAAGAGTAACTATACAGGTCGGCACAGTCCTGTGGTGCATCGGCGCAGCGTGAGCGGCACTTGGTGTAACTGCGTTAATTTTAATTGACTAATGTTGAGCAGTTTGCAATCCTCTTCCACTGGTGTTGCCATGCTCTGCATTGGCCGTGTCATTGCCGGTCTTTGCATTGGCCTGACATCAGCTATGGTGCCGATATACCAATCCGAGATTGCCCCGCGCAAAATTCGTGGTCGAGTAGTTGCAATGCAGCACTTCGCACTTTCTTGTGGCATATTGATGCAATATCTAATACAATACGGATGCTCTTTTCTTGACTCGCAGGCAGTTTTCAGAATACCGTGGGCGATTCAGGCCATTCCGGCTATCGTGTTGTTTATCGGGCTCTTTTGGCTCCCGCGATCACCCAGATGGCTAGCCACTAAAGATCGCTGGGATGAGGCGCTGAAAGTTCTTGCCTTTCTGCGCTCACCAGACGGTGATATCAATGATCCAATTGTACTGGCGGAATTCAAAGAAATAGAAGAACAGATTCGCATTGAATGTGAGGATAACTCAAGCAGTTACCGCGAGCTTTTTGGTAAGAAGATGCGCAAGCGCTTGTTCCTGGCCATGTCAATTCAAATGTTCTCGCAAGTGATCGGAATCAATATGCTCTTGTATTTCGTAGTCTATGTGTTCGCCTCTGCTGGAATTACCAACCAACGGCTGGCCACGTGCATTTTTTACATCATTTTTATTATCTCAACCATTCCTACGATTTTGTGGACTGATCAATGGGGTCGCCGCTCATCTCTGCTAATTGGCTCCCTCTGTCTTGCATTATCCATGTATGTGATAGGCGGCCTTTTTGCGCGCTTTGGTGAGCCAAATCCAATCCCAAACCAACCGTATACATGGATTATCGGAGAAAACCGTGTCGCCAGCCGTTTCATCCAGGTGAGTCTGTATCTAGCTTCGAGCGCACACGCTATGACTTGGGGCCCTATCGAATGGATGTATCCGCCTGAAATTAGTCCGGTGCGTATCCGGTGCAAAGCTGTTGCACTTTCGACCGCAACCAACTGGATCGTCAACCTCGGATATTCGTTGGCCGTACTGCCGCTTCTTCGCGAGATCCAATGGCGCCTTTTTATCATATTTGGATCGTCTAATATTGCTGCTTTCATATTTGTGTGGCTGAGAGTACCTGAGACGAAGCAGCGAACACTCGAGGAAATGGATGAGGTTTTTGAGCATGGAAAACCGCTCTGGCGATCGTTCCTCGGTACCCCTTACGCAGGCCGACTTGATTTGCTGGCCAAAGAGTTTCAAGAACGCAATCACCGTGGCATCCAGGTCGACGTCAGCGACGAACCCTGAAACGAGCTCTTGAAGACGCGAGATCCTGAGGGATTGTTATGTCTACCCCGTATTTCAGCCGTGCTTAGACCTTATGGCGTTGTCCGACCCGCTTACCGAGTCATTGGCGATATGTTATCCGAGCATGTGAAGAGAATGCCACTAATGGGCACACCCACCTGACTTCGTGAAACCCATGACATTTTGGATGGCAGGGCGAGAAGATCTCGTTGTCGACATATTGCAGTCCTTTCCGGGGAGGCGCCGCATTCTGGAGATACTGGACGGCTGTCTAGTGCCACAAGCCTGATATTAAATTTTCAGTGAGCACACCATTAAACAGAATTGAGAAGAGTGCTGCAGGGCGAGGAAAGCGTCCGGCCAGCCAGCGCTGTATATATATTAGTGGCGTTGCTCGGGCTAACTAACGGTAGGGAGAGATAGTCGAACACCCATAGCATGATGTGGTTAGGGTTACGCATGATCCGGGCAGGAATATTTCTTCCACACAGTTATGAAGTAATCCAGACTCATCAGCGCTCATTATGGTGCCTAAAGACTAGTACAGACAAAGGTACCCCAATTGAACAATAAATTGTATCCAAGCCACGAGCCCACGACATTATAGCAAATATATCAACGCCTGCCAATACTATACTGTTGATCAAGGTTACGATTTCGTTAGCTGCCTGGCTTCTGGTGGGCCAAGGTGGCTGACCCCTGAGAATATGCCATATCCGGACTTGGTTGACTGATTTTTGGTCTCAATGTTTTTCTCGGCTGTCGTCGCCTCTTCTCCTCTCGGTTTTCCTCTCGGCTATGGTTTTCTCGGATGTCGTACTCTCGTTCTCGGTTGCGTCAATGCTTTTCCTTCGTCGATTGGCTCTTGTCTTTTGGGCTCTTACAAGTCTTGTCTTTTTCGCAGTTGCCGCTTTCTCATAGTGGCATGTTTGTTGCAGCCGGTCGGACGTAAATAGAGGGTTCTGTCTCATCGAGCTGCAAGTTGTTAAAGTGCACAATGGATCATGGTGTCCACCAGAGGACATATACTGCACTAATTTACATGTTTCGTGTTTACTCCTTAAGTCTGTGACCGTCTATGGATAAGTTAACTGACGGTAAAGTTAACTAAGCCAGTTGTCCTACGTAATGGGTGCACCCTCCTGATTACGTTCGGGATAATTTTGTATGTAATCAGTCAGGAATCGACCGTTTGCATTTAATGCCTCACGTGTAACCCTGATTGTGATTGAAAACGACAACAGTATCACAGTGTCGTCTTGACATTTGATCCAGTATTCTTCAAAACGGATACTTAAGGCAAAACAAAGTCCCGAAACCTTTCCATTGCCGTGCACACCATGGACGTCCTAACCTTGAGGACGTATCGATCACCATCAAAGGAAAGAGTACTATCTGGTACATTGGCTGCTTCCCACTCCTCTTCTGGAATAAAATCACGTATTTTAAGGCCAATAGTTTTTGGAAGACGGTTGCACGACCAACCATATTGAATCAGTGGCTAAATCAAATGTCTGTGAGCAACTAAATAGTAGCCAAATATTTTCCACTAGTGCGACTCACGTATCTCGTAGCATGTCTCTTGTTAGCTCGCCACACTTCAATGAATGCAGACCGCAAGTCTCCAACCCACTTGCGGCCGCGGTATTCGATACAACCATGGTAGCCTTGTGAGCTGTCCCGCTCCACGCTCTCTACCACATGCTGTCGCATCGTCTCTACTTCTCCATCGACGTCTTTGACGTCCTCATTCTGGGTTCGGGGATTACGAAACCGTGGCGACTCGTCAAGACATACCAGTATACAGACCTTCACATTCTGCCCTTCGATCCACAAATCCTTGTCCCGACAAAGGGCCGTGTAATTTTCGCTAAATCCGACCTCAATTGCGATCATGATTGTATCCCTGGCATTGCGCGTATACTTGATTGTCACGTCGGCCTGTTTCGTGCTCTTCGAATAATCGCCTTGGCCGCCTTTTCTGGTGGAAGTTCCAGAATTTGCAATCCCACCAATAAAGCTAGCATCGGCGCCATGACTATAGAGATATTCCTCAGCACCACTCGTGATCAGTCGCCCAAGTTCAACGGCAGGAATTTCGTGGAGATCGCGTGGCACGGTAATCACAGTCACTATCTCTGCAGCGCTGTTGTATTCCAAAGACGGATACCTACAATATAAGTAGTTAGCTGCTATCACGAATACTAATTCATGGCAGAGCTAATACTTCTGATCTTCTGAAACAATTCTCGCAGATTTTATCTTTGACCAACATTCCTCCAATTCTTGATACCGAGAATAAGGCATATGGACATCTAGGCGTTGTTCGGCCGGGTTATTCTTCAGGAGGTCCAGTGCATTTTCGAAATCCGAAACCAGGTTCTCAGTTTTCGACGGAGACATGTCCGTTGACACCAACGCCACCCTCGATAGCTCGGTTGATGACGAGAGACTTCCGTAGAATCGCCCCACTTAAATTGATTCCCGCGGTGGACATCTGCCTGATTTGATTCCTGGCAAGGACTTCGCGTGGTCGTCGATCTAGCACGTGAATAAGATTGGCGAAAGTTGGTAGTAAGATCCAGTAAATACGGCGTCCATAATACAGAGATAAGAGAGCAAACGCAGAGAAATAAGGCTACATATTTTTGGCCAGGGCGATGCAACCTATAGCAGCAATTGAATCATTAATGAAATCTGACGGGCTAAATAAGCAGTGAGGCTATCGCAGTTTCTCTCCGCTGAGCTCGCCATAAGAAAGGCCCCCTGTCACATCGACACGATCTCAACAAGATAGCTTGAAGTGCTCAGCATCTAATCCTTCATGTTTTCTGACAGATGTAACTGGTTCTAACCAAACGGGTGTACGATAATATCTTGACCCCGCATTTGAATTATTGAGGGCGATCGAGAGGGTAGCTTAACAAAAAGACGAACATTATAGTAGTAGTTAGTTATATCATATCATAGTAGGAAGAACAGCCCGAGATCCAATATGAAAGATTCATCCACTGAATTTGTTCGATGTTCATTGACCTCCCAATAAGTATTTGTAGTCGTTAATCTTACCCGGCCATGGGCCGAGAGGTCAACAGGGACACCAGTCACTCTATCGAACCAGCCAGGGATCTCTGAACGAGGATTGCGCGGCTTTATCACTTGATTGCGAGTATCTAAAATTTCGGAATGTCTGTTCATGCGAAAATAAAAGCCGCGTCCGAATTTTTGGATGATGCGCCACCTGGCGAGGTATGGTGATTTGTGGAGATTGAAATGTGTTGGTCAACTAACGACTATATCGTTGTATATAGGTCAAGGGAGTTTATAACGGTTAGTTCTGCATGAGGATAAAATATCGATATGAGACATGTGCTAATTTACGGAAAGATATCAAGTCCATTGTCGAAGACGACACTGATCTTATCAACGGATTGGAGCCGGCATTTGAGAAGTATAATTTGTCTCAGTTTGTAACGGTCGAGCTTTCAGGCGCTGCAAAGGCTGTAAGCAGCAATGACTTGTAGTTAGCATTGCACGATGATGTAACTGACATAGTATGATGCAGGTCATTGTCAGCAAATACAACACCCTAGGATCGGATCGGTTCTATGATCCTGAACTAGGCAAGAGCTTCAGCGTAGATCACAGGAGCCTGGTATGAACAGTTAATATCTTTTTTTATTTGGAAAGTTCTGATCTGTGATAGAAAGTTAGCAGAGTTGAAGAATATGACGGACCAACTGAGACAGTGTAAGTTATATGCACGTAGAGTGCATAAGAGCAGAAGAGTTTTAACATGGATTTAGCTCCTCAATTACTAGCGATGTTAAGAATTACGTCTTGGAGCACTACCCTGATCCGTCGTCGTACGGAGTCTTTCCCCAGTCTTCTGATGACAATGTTGCTATTGTTATCGTGAGCAACAAATATAGTCCGTATAACTTTTGGTAAGCTTGGACGTCCAACCTCTGCAAAACTATGCTTACATTGCATATATAGGAACGGCCGATGGCGTTCGTCATATGTGGCGGATCTCTCGTCTGGATCACTGACTGGTAGTATTGCAGTTGACGTTCACTACTATGAGGATGGCAATGTCCGCCTAAAAGCGACCAAACAGATTGAGTCAGATTTCAAGAGTGCAGACACGAGTTCTATCATAAAGTCCATTGCCATGTTAGAACGCAACTATCAGGAGGAACTGAACCGTGAATTCGGTGGTCTCAGTGAGGGTGCGTTCAAAAGTCTTAGACGGCAATTGCCCGTCACAAGATCCAAGATCGAATGGGGCAAGGCGATAGGAGCTTATAGACTGGGACAGGATATCGGGGGTGGACGAAGCGCAAAGTGAGCGTTGAATATGATAAAATGAGCAATACGTGTATAAGCACAGGGGGGTCTGTTCACAGGAGCCCCTATGCGTTTTGGACTATGCACAGAATACATGCATCATTAGCACCTCATCCATTAATCTGACAAAAAGGGGAACAGAGCCTATGAACTAATGATTACTTTTAACTCCTCGAAATCTGCATGGACGTGTACCAAAATGTCTATGGCTAAAACTCTGTCCAAACTCCCGTTTCCGTCACTCATTTCCATCAAGAAGGCGGACTGCATACTTAGTGTTTTGATGTTTCGAGAGTTGACAATCGTGTGCTCTGCCGTCCCTTGTTTACACAATACCGTACACGTTCTATTAGACAAAGAGATAGACGAGATATATAAATAAAACGGCGATCAATATGAAAAACACGGTCTTGTATATAGGATACGACACTCCTGCGCTTCTGGCAAGACGTTGTGACGAATGCTTTATTGAAGATGCGAGGGTCGTGAATGCTTCCGACTGCGGAAACGCGGGTTAGAACAGTTACTAAATAAATACACAGAACATTAAAGGCGAGCGGAGAAACTTACGGAGGACTGAATGAACGACGTCTCCGACGCCTGATTGTGAATGTCCGTCGTCACCTGGCGTAATGACGAGAGCTTTGAAGCCAGGTCATCTAGTCGACTGTCATTCTACAACCATACCCATACCGTCAATAACTGCTATCCCCAGGATGAGAAGTAGCAAAATACAAGTGCCCAAAGGCACCTGGTTGCGTAAATACACACCTGCGCTTCCCTATCGTAAGCTTGTGAGGAGGACATGGCGTTATTATTGTATTTTGCCGGCACAATGTGCCTGGGTGTTTTCTTTTGTTAATCGAAGATGCTCGCAATAATACTCTATATCTGCTTGAGCGAATAAATCCACTATTATTACGTAGTAGTAAAGGGAGCAGGCTGCCTGCCTCGTTACGGAAGCGATGACGCACCAGCCATTAGCCTCACTGCGTGCGCACATTAAACAAGGGGTTTGTAACATGTGTGGCGCATGACTCCCGCCGCAGTGCGGGCGCAGGTCATGTGCGGCTGAGTGTGGCGCGGCGATGACTTCACCGCACAGAATCGATCACCAGATCAGTCGCCGCATAAGCCCTCGCCCCCAGCTCATCGCCGTATATATATTGACCCCGTTGGTCCCGTCAATCCTGAGATTCTATTTTACTTCGCCGTGGACGAAGATCAACAGATTATCGCCATCATTCCTTTGATTCGGCTGGAGCTTGAGTGGCATGGCGGTTGACCTTTGGGTCTCGTGTCGTCTCTTGCGGGCCGACGGACATCACGGTTAGCAGTCCCCACTAGCTCTGATACTGATTAGGCTAGTTAGATGAGCGGAGCGACATGCAGCATCCGACTCGGGAATATTCCATCGTTCGAATACGTGCGATTGATCAGCGTGTTATGAGCGTATTACTTTCGCCTAGTGCAATAGTCGACGACCTCGTCGATCGTCGATTGCAGGTCGGGGTCGACTGTCATCAGCAAGTCGGCGACCTTGTCGATCGTCGGCTGCAGTTCGATACCCACTGCTTGCGATGCTGGTGTTTTTTCCCCGTAGTACCAACGATCTGGTCTACTTTGATTCAGCTTACCCAATCACGTATTGTACATACACTACTTATGTTGGCTGCTGATTTACTTTCACCGTTCTTAAAAAATCCTGTGTGATTTAGTTGGAAGCGTTTGGGCGTTTGGGTTGTCAATTTGTTGGTGCCGTTTGATGAATATTTGGGGGGATATATATATTTTGATTACGAACAACTAAGATGGTGCCTTGAGAAGGGATTTTGTTATTGGCGTTCAATTGTTTTTTGGCTGGAGATTCAGTTCTGGTTTGACTTTTTGTCCTGTGTCCACCTTTCCGGCATTTGATTCGACTTTTGAGCTTCGGTAGTTTCTGCTGCATGTTGCCATCGAACAAACGATCACGTTTAAATTTCGGCGCATCATCCGTTCCAGGGAATCGGTCTGTTATCTACTGTTGGGATTTTATTAATTCTAGGATCACATCTCTCCCCCGCGTGTTGACATCCCGGTCACATAACCAATTGGATATTGTGGTTTTCATGGGAATCGTGGGCATATGTGCAAAAGGTACTGTATCACATTTTATTCGTGAGACATCCTTTTTCGCAGAATGTGTGAAAGTAGATACTACAGTTCGATGGGAACGTCCGACGGAGCCTTGGCATTTAACTCCTTCGTCGACGAACAAACGAACGAACGACGTCAGCAATATTTTTCTGCGGCAACAACAGCCAGGCTCCTGAAGGCTCACAGGTTTTTTCTTAAGCGGCTTCTTTTTTTCCTGTGAGTGAAGTTCCACCCGTAGCGAAGAAGATCCGTTTTAGCCGTTCACCGAGTTTTCCGGCGACGACTTACCCCCCAAATCTTTGTTCACTTCCACATAATCCTGTTGCAGTTGCAAGTTTACTTGCGACACGCTGTATGTATGTACCCCTGCAAACAATATATTCCCAAAAAATACATGAATTAGTAATAGCCTTTTGCCGTACCCTTAACCCACTCCGTAGCAACAGGAAAATATGCAAACCCGTCAACCAAATCCAACCTGATCGAAAATACAAACAATAATAATATCAATTTAAACTCATTTTTTGAATGCGATCATATGTATCCTGCATCTGCTTCATGCTTCGCTTGCCCGCCGCAAATGTGCCAGGTGAACCTATCGTCGGACTGGCCGCCGTCACCATACCGGGCGACACTGCCCGGCGTTTAATCGAGTAGGGCTCAAACCGCTCGTCCATTGTTCCTCTCCGCTTCAATTTCCGGTCAGTCGATCCGACAGGCGATGTCGACAACGGAGACTCCCAGCCATCACTTGGACGTTGTTTCATGGCCTGCATGTACACCGGTCCAGTCACGGGACTGGCGCCAGCGCTCAGGATCCCAATGCCATTGTCTTCCCTTCGGGAATCGTCTTCTGTATCGTTCGTGTCTTCATCGTCATCTCCTCGTCGGTCACTCCAATATCCGAGACTCACACTACTGGCAGCCCTCTTTCGACGATGAAACGGAGGTGACTCGAGTAGCTTCCCACTCGATGATGGACTTGTCATGGCATCTGACGTGAATTCGGCATCTCGCGTCAGCGCCACGCCGGCATTATACCCATAATTGTACTTGCTACCAAACTTTTGTTGTTTTTGTTGCCCATCCGTGCGTCTGCCCAAACTCGTGAAATCAGTGTCGTCGTCGTAATCCTCATCATCATCATAATCGTGTTCCCTAGGATTGCTCAGAAATTCATCTCGGAATGCATTCGTGATTTCTGCCTCATGTTTGATTTCGGCGTCCCCAGGGGTGACCTCGTCAGCTAGTTCCCGCGTAATCCGCATGAACGACCTGGTCTGGGGCTTTAATGAGCCGCCGCCTAAGCGTGAGAAGACGACCGGGCGTCGGGGCATTTCTTCTATGGGCGACGTCGGGATCGGAGGAGCTGGCACTGCTGTTGCAGCCGCAGGTGACGTGGTAATAAGTGTCAGGCCTTCTCGCAATCTACTACTCATGCCAATGCTATTATGTCTGGTCTCGGTCGCTTGTTCTGGTGACGGCATATCTTCGTCTGTGGATAGCAAGCCCGGAAAGTAACCTGTTGCGGATATATTGCTTGACGGTGGGAACATGGCTGGCGTATTTGGTGAAGAAATTGATGAGCTGTCTGAGGATCCGTTACGGGATGATACAGATTTGTGTCGTAATAGAGCTCGGTCGGATGCAAAGCTGGGACCAATTCCTATCACAAGACTATGTTAAATATCTAGTCATGTTAGGCACAAAAACACTAGAGTACATACTGCTGTCGCTGTCTTCAAAGTTTCTCGCAACGTCGGTGTCAGCTACCATATCTTCCAGGTCATCATCCTCTTCGTCTTCGGACGAAGATGTCCCCATTCCATGACTGCCCCTAGGCGTACTTGCCGCGCTGCTCACCAACCCCAACGTCGACAAACTCGAAGATCCTTCTCGTTGCTGCACAGTCGCAGGACTTGAATTCCTACTAATTCCATGAAAATTGTGATGGCCCCCCAAAGACGTAGTCGCCGCCGACGTTTCAGACCCGCTTCCAACCCGTATGCTGGCAACACTGTTGCGTCTGCTTTGAGGAGAGCCCATGGCGACGGTAGCTTCAGAAGACGGCGGGACCATTGACTGGTGCAGACTTGTGCAACGTAAAGGCTTTGACGTGTTTAGGGACAAACTCAGACTGCGATGGGTCATACTGCTGCTGCTGCCTGATGATGCAGCCCCTGATGAGGGAGTGCCTTTGCTAATTGAGGTGGCCCGGCCGCCAAATCCGGAAGAGGTCGGTGGCGACGAAGACGACGATGATGATGGAGAAGTTTGCATGCTCGGGTCCAGTTGGAAGCGTGAGCTCCTGAGTGATGTTCGTCGCCGTAGTGGTGTCGACTGCGATGACGACGCGGTCGAGATCGACATGGCTGGCTCGTTCCGTTCAGAAGTCGCCAAGTCGGTAAATGATTTCGACGTCACCTTGGCTGTCTGCTGCTGTTTCTGTGAGGCTGATGAAGATGCTGACAGCATCCTCGCCTTTTCTATGACTACTAAGCCGTGTTGAGTGCCCTCTCAAATTGTTAGCTTAGACGAATGTAATCGCGATCCTTCGCGATGAGCTGCTTGTTGCAACGACGGGAGATGTAATGGTACGAGAACCTCATATTCCGTCAGCCGACTTCTAAACTCGAACGCAACTAACACTGTCGCCGTTATATCGATATAATGATATTCACCTGATGGATATTATAAGGCTAGCGTCGTCTAGCGACATAATACGTGTACTTCTCTCCATAGTCACCAAAGATCCCTGTTCTACTGTGGTCCTACTTGTACGGCCAGAAACAGCATTTCCTACGCGGCCATCTTCGTTCACCGGCATTCCACTGCGTGAGCTTGCCACATTGTCACAAATTGAAAGCTACTCGATACCCACGATCGACGCATTTCGCGCGCTTTTATTTGCCGGCAACATTATTCCTCCACGTCCGTCCGACTCAATCGTCGAGGACAAAAGCGAGCAACCATCCGTCATCATCTGTGGGCTGATCGCTGCTCATCTGGCGGAACCGGCAAATGCTAATGGCAAAAGTATATTCGAGTCCGTCGTTCTACTGGCAGATACGCTCGCCCTCAAGACTGGATTACGGGTGATTATCGTGGAAATGGAGGACGTTATGAACGCCAACGTTCCTTACCTGGCTGGCCAGTACACAGAGGACAACACTATCCGCGTGCAAAAATTATTAAGACGTTGGCTTAAACCAGCGTAAATATGTGTAAGTCCTTAATCCGTTCGCGTCATTACTTGTACCCGTTACCAACAATTACATAACACATAACGTAGGCACAAAGAAACCAAAGTACATCAAAACCAACAGAAAAATGCTACAATTCGAGGAAAATCTGAATTCCATCTGTTGTTATGGCCAAGCTCACTTTACAGTGATACATTGCTCCATCTCGCCTAGATAGAGCGATACATGAGCCTCCAACTTCTGCAGCTCACTGGTTGTGCTGCGGATCTCACTTTCCAGCTGTTCTCGCAAGTCGGATTGCTTGACATTTGAATTAGTGTCTCGGCATCTTTTCCGTTCACTCAATAAATACGTACCTTCTTCTCAACGTTGGCTATCAAGGCTTTCTTCTTTTCCATTTCCTGGGTGACAACACTTCGCTCCGCAACAAGGGTGGCATAGGCTTCTTTGAGTTCTTGCGTCTTCTTCTGGACGGCTTCACGTTTTTGGAGACGTTGCTCTTGTAGTCGTTGAATTCGTTCTTCGGCATTGGCTAGTTGTCGTTTTAGTTGCTAGACAACGTTAATTTAGAACCTAGAATAGGGTGGTATATACTCTTGACCTACCGTTGACTTCCTCTCGACCTCGTGCACCTCGATCTGGCGGTGGTCGTGTAACTCCATTAATCGCGCCAACTGTCTATTAGCCTCATCTTGCTTTGCTAATTCATTCTCAGTCTCCTCCATAACTTTGAGGCAGGCACTGATATCCTGTTCTAGGGTCTTAAACGACTCTATCGTGACTTCGAGCGCCCGCAGCCGTTTCTCAAGCTTTTCGATTGACGTCTTGCCGTTCTGCACAGAATCACTCATTTCATCATTGATCTTGCGCAGTGTACTGGGAGCATCAAGAACGTAGGGTCGTAGCTTTTCAAACTCCTTACGCATCTGTACTGTCAAAAAATTTTGGTCCTCCAGTTTCGACACCAGCCGCTGCTTCTCTCTTTTGTAGGCCTCATGTTCAGCGACGTACTGCTCCTGCACTTTCTTAAGCCTTCGCAACTCAGCCTCGACGTCCTTATTATGCTCTTGCGTCTCCTTAATCTTCGGTGCGTCCTCTTTCTTTTGAGTACGCAATTCCTGGACCCTCTCGCTAAGCGACATCACATCTTGATAGGCCCGCTCCGTGGTGAGGGACATTTCCTCGCTCCGCTGGATCAAATCTTCACAAACGCCCATATGTTCCTCTCTGAACCTCGCAAAATTAACAACGGCGGAAAGTAATCGTCGCAATCGCTGTGCTTCCGGCTTCATGAAGTCTGCCATTGACATATCATCCACGCCGCATATCCGCATGAGCCTTGCTCTTCACCAAAACTTGAGTCAGCAATTTTTTGTTTTCATAAGAACCAGGGGCAAATAAACGGTACGCTGAAAAAAAAACTTACGAGGCTCTGACTAACGCCAAAATACTTCGTGCTGATCGGGCGGTTTCAAAAGTTTCCCGACCCTCGCTGCATACATCTAATATAGGCACACAATTCTCGTAGGTCACGCCTAAGAAGCTAGCCACCATCTGCTCGTAAAGCTGTTGCACGAATATTGCGGTAGGTTTGGCTAGCATTTCCTCTGCGACAGCAAAATCACAGCCACGGAGACATACGGCGATTTCAGGGAAATCAAGCAGGGGGAAAATATCGCCTTGAAAAGCGGGCTCTAATGATTGATCAGTATAATATTTCAAAACGAAGTCTTCATAATACGCATTATAGAAAACGGTAGGATTTACGTGACCGTGTCGTTGACGAGCTGCTGAATCCACTTTGTTTATAAGCTGATGACTTTCGAGCGCTAAAAACAGTTGACTTGCGAGCGCTAAACGCCATTGCTCCTTATCAGTTGCAGGCACAGATCGTCGTCAAATAGATGGCAGCACCAGGTCGAAACAATTTTCTGCGCATACGCCGATAGTGGTGCTGTTGCGCCAAAAGAAAGGAGCACACGCGTTAACCAAATTGGTAAACAGGTGATTGCCACAGCAACGGTGTCGGTTGACTTCGACCCCGACGAGAAGCCGCATCATCTACAAAGTTTGCAGACCAAGATGAGCCGCACCAAATCCCCGTACCCTACATTACAGAACAAAGCAATGACCGAGCAATGGATTTGCGTACTAATAACTGCTGTCTGCTGAAGGTTGCTTGACAATAGCGTATCCTGAGCGCGATGTTTCGACATAGCAGCGTTGATAATAATGACTGAGCCGCATGTTTGTTGAAGACCATACCCGATACTCTTATAACAATTTTGGAACCTCGCGAAGTTACTGGTGCCTCTCTTGAGAGAAAGTTGCGAGGATTAGCAGCAACCAATTATTCCGATTCGTATGGTGCCGATTAGGAGGAGAGACTCGGTTAAAGATAAACCTGCCAGGTGAACTGATGCGGATTGGATACTTAGTGCCAAAATTGAGGTCAGCATCTGAGGAGCCACTGCGCACAATCAGCGGTATCATTTATTATATGATGATTCAAATTTTGTAGGAAATGCTGGGTAGTTCATTTCCGTGGCTTTTATGAAATGCCGTGCAGTTCAAGTACATCTACGGGCGACAGGTACAAAGAAATCTTGCACGTTTTCATGCCACTTGCAGTTGAGGTTTCGCGAAAATAACGTATCTCGCGCCCGAGCATTCGACTTTGAGCGTTGAGTAGTGACCGATCTATATGAACCTGGTAGTCATTTCTATGGTCGGCTGCACGGTCAGTTTGATGAGTTTCTAAATCATAACCAGAGCTAAATAAATTTATAACGTTTCCTATGTTCCTTGGCTATTATAGATACTGCCAGCTTCTACCATTTACCCGGGGATCAGGAGGAACCCAGCGTAAAATGTGTCGGAAGCATCCATCTTATTTCTGGATTTCTACAATCGCGCACGATATCGCTGACTCGGATGCCCGCAAAATAGTACGATGTCGTCTACGACAGTACGACCGTACGCATCAGTTTGCTCAAATATAGTAGCACACAATGAGCTAGTTATTTCGCATTCAGTGTACCACTGATCAGTCGATCGGTAAATATTATAGATGATCCCATTCTGATCCCTAATGGGATAGAGCGGCTCGATGATCAAGCCTTCAAGCCTCCTCGAGAGCGGAGAATGTCCAATTAAGAAACTCCGGTATGTCCGCGGAGACAGCGGACCTATATACTAACTGGGTTCGAAAATCCCGCCACCAATCTATCCAACCCGGTCGTTGTCTCGTTGATCTTTTGGCCATGTAAGCCTTTTGGATACTTCTGGATCTTCGGTATTTCCTTTGTCGCAATCGTGTTTTAAGTGTAGGCGGGTGTGAATTCACTACCGGAGATATATTTTATGTAATTAAGTTAGGGGCAGATGCAGAGTAATGCAATATATATATACTCGGCTCCTCGGCATTAATTGTCCACGGGCAGCCGACGTAAAGTGGTCCGAAATACAATCAGATAATAGTTAGAGAGCAGCCTATTATTATTGTTACTGTATTGTTACTGTGACCGACAGCTGGTGGCGACCGGAGAGATCTGGCGAGCCCGGAGGCCGGAGAATACCGCCACTTACGGTTATCGGATCGATGGCGTCTGCAGCAAGCAACATGTTCGGCCCCGGCTAGGCACAAGATTTAGTATGATATGGAGATACCTTAGCTCCTCGCCACTGGCGTCAGCATTGTACATGATTCGCCTCCTATTACGGCTTAAATCCGGGTAGCTGGCGGCGGATTTAACACTGTCACCTTTAAAGGCGTCTTCACTTTTGACCGCTGACCGACCGCTGCGAGGTGGCCGGTGTTAAACTAATTGACTATTATTGCCAAGCAAGCGCGATGCCAAGCCTGTCCTAGTGCAAATCCTATGATAGCCGCTTTTGAGGTGTCGTGATTGAATTTGTGTGTACTGCTAACGTAAGCAGCAGCCTTTTGCTTCTGCTCCACAGGCACGTGCTGCTGCGGCTCACGTGCCTTGGCAGCCAATCAATTGCTGCCTCATCAGCATTCCGGCCAATCACGATAATCGCGATTGTCAGCGAGTTTTTAATCAGATCCCAACCGTGTCACGTGCCATAAGTTCGGGCAGGCCGATGCCCGGGTCGCGGTTTTATTTCTGGGCATGGCCTTTGATGGTTACTGCCCGCCAAACAATGTTCGTCCTTCTTCATGATTTTTGCCTGAGATCCCCAGTTGCATTGTCTTTTCCCACCCTCCAGTAATGGGCGCAACGCCGGCACCGATCCTGCGTCTTGTCCTGCATTCGCACGACCCGACATCCTCGACGTCATCAACGACGTTTGGTGTAGCCTCCTGCCCTCCTGTTCCTGGCCAACAGGGGGGAACCCCCACAGATTCGTCATCTTCTTACTGCCACTACCCGTCGTCGTCGTCTCTCCAACAAGTCACTCGTCTGCCTCCAATTCAGTACTTGTCTGAGTCCGACTCCGACACAGACGTCTCCGACGCCTGTTCTCATTGCCACGTAAACATGCAGGCAGAGAGAACACGAGAAGGAGGCAGCAGTCGCCCTTCGCCAGAACTCTCACACCATCAGCCGCCGCAGCAGCAGCAGTCTAAGACCTCGTCACCATTACAACCCACTTCCGCTTCGCCTCCTGCTTCGTCACAAATTTCCACCACTTTTGCAGACGACTTTCACCACTCTCGATCTCAGACTCAGACTACCTCAAATAGCGACAATCTGTCTGAACCGAACCATGGTCCTGACCTACCCTCTCAAACAGAACCAATAGGTCAAGTTTGCAGCAATTGTGGCACAACCCGTACGCCTCTATGGCGACGGGCCCCGGACGGCACTACAATATGCAACGCCTGTGGATTATATCTCAAAGCTCGCAATATGTCCCGGCCGGTAAATCTCAAGCGTCCTCTGCAGGCCGGTCAGGCACTCTCGCTGGCTGGAGCCAGTGGGACTACCCCTGACGTCGACGCCGCTGTCAACCAGTTTATAACAGCAGACCATGGCGTTCCTGGTACGTGTCCCGGCGATGGCCACTGTAACGGTACCGGTGGCTCCCGAGCTTGTAGCGGGTGCCCGGCCTACAATAATCGTGTGTCGAAGGCTGCTCAGATGGCCTCCACTCTCGAGCAGCAGCGAAGGCGCCAGCAGCAGCAGCAGCAGCAGCAGCAACAACAACTACTACAAGAACAACATGATGCTCGATATCAATCCATGGGCGGCGAAACCGTTGCCTCTCAACGGGAAAGTTACGAACAGCCAATCCGCCGACCACCCTCCCAAGGCACCATTCCTCCTAAGTATCACGTAAACAACCTTTCTGAACAGGCCGTCATTATTGCTTGCCAGAACTGTGGCACGACGATTACACCCCTCTGGCGGCGAGATGAGGTTGGCCACACGATTTGTAACGCATGCGGTACGTTCTATTTTACTCTCGCTCGACTGTAACCTGGCGTTCAACGTATTGGGGTGGTGCACGAGACTGACATCAATCTAGGTCTGTACTATAAGCTCCATGGGGTCCATAGACCTGTCGCCATGAAAAAGAGCGTGATCAAGCGTCGTAAGCGAGTCGCGCCTCCCGTTACTCCCCATGCGCTTCCGCCAGTTCATTATCCGCCGGACCGGCAAGAGCAAGGATTCGACCCTCCGACTGCCCAGAACAACCAGCAGCGGTATCGCCCCGTGTCCGGAGGTGTGTCGGAGTCCGAAGAAGACGACGAAAGTGGTTCCAGCCATGGTCGATCGCAGCGCCGGCAATTGCGTTCCCCGTATGCGGCACCGACGAATGATGGTGAATCTCTTCCGAGATACCTTCCTCAAATTTTCGGGCCTCCCCATCTAAGGCCACTTGACCAGCTCTCACAGGCACAACAGCTGCACTCCATTCAGGCTTATTCGGCACTCCCTTCAGTTGCGCTCGAGAACCGACACCTTGGCGTTCGAAGCTTGCAGCAGTCTCCTTCTCAATCCGCCGCTTCCACTCCTCCACCGTCCATTGATTTTACTGGTGCGTTTCGCTCCACATCTCCGTCTTCCGTGTCAATCCCACTGCCGCGGCCGAATTTGCAGCAAATGGCTAGTGGATCGAAGTCGCCGGTCGATGCCAACGGCCGCGATGCCGACCAGCAGTCAGCCGAGGCTTCTCGTCTGCCCCCGATCCAGTATGCGTTGAGCAAGCCAGCGACGAATTTGAATACCGAAGTGTCTGTTCCTCCTGCAACAAGTACTGAAACCGGCGGTGGTCGCGTAAATAGCATTAGTTCGATACTGAATCCTAGTTCCTCATCCGCAATAACATCCGCAAGTCAAATGACAACTAGTCCGCCAGATCGTACTGCATCGCCATCGTCAAATGGAGCGTTGGATATTCCGGTCGACATTCGTGGCGATGCCGAGAAAGTGCGCGAGTTTCTCCGATCCAAACGTGAGAGAATTGAGGTTGAGCTCGAGAGACATCGTCGTGCGATTGCGGAGAGTGAAAATTTGCTCGCCATGTATGAACAAGAACTCGGCGAACTAAAATGAGTCGATCAAAATAGAGGAGACAATATGATAGATGGCGGTTAACGCGTTATATTCATAGACGATTTGGTGATGTTTGCATTAGACGAGCCTAACGTCATTGTTTCGAATAGCCTTTAAATATTTTGAATGTATATACTTACAGCGTCTTGTTTAGACACATTTTAAAGTTGGCTAATTGTTGGGAACCTGATCTATGTTTTTTAGTTTTGGTTGGAGTTGAATCTCAAAAAGTGTTAATGATTTAGTCGGCTAATTGGTTTTTGTTTGCTCAAAATTTGTGTTTTTGCTTAATTTTTTGGCATCGTGCGTTTTAAAATGATCTGTATCAATATTTTTACCTTGGAGTCTTTGTTTGGGCAATAATAATTGCGATATATGTATGGGTTGGCCGTCAAGTGTTTTAATTGTTTTGGATACGAGTCTACGAGACCTTAGATGACTTATTTTGTACTGAATGTATTTGGGATCATAAAGCTTCCGAAAAACAAACTACGATCGACGGAGAAAGTGTCCAATATTTTATTATTAAGTTATGGGCAAATATCAAAAATAGCCACCAAAGTTATCCTAAGCGACACTTTGTTAGGCCCATGAGTCGAGCCGCATCTACAGTGGCTCACTCGTCAGATAACCTTATTTACCCTTGGTCGTGACTGGTCACATTCAAGAGGTCAGAGTGACCTGGGCAAGGTCTTGGCTCATATATAGGAGCAGGATCTTTTCAAATACTTTGTCCTTAATAATTGTAATATTTGTCGTTAGTGAAAAACCCTGGATATACCTTGGTTTTTATTTATATATAGAGTACCGCTACTTGATAAATCTTCCGACGAGAGTAGCCGTGCGTTGAGGCTTGCCTCCTTTCCTTCTGTGGACGTGTGCAAGACGCCATCGAGCCTCGGTATTTTGTTCGTTAAAAGGTCAAAATCCGGAGGGATGGCGAAGCCGTCTGCGTATACAAAGTGGAAGTAGTATATATATATATGATCAACATCAACGCGTCTTCCACCCCGTCGCAAGGTTATTCGCTGTCACGTTCGGCCCTAACCCGAGCACCCTACAAGATTGTTCAGCCCGGTCACACTCTCCCGGCTGCGAATCTCGACAAGATGATCCCTAGTGCTCTCGTCAGCATATACCAGCGATACAAGCAGGACACCGATGCGGTGGCTTCGTGGCTCGCCTCGACAGCCAAGTCCTGCGGCTATCCGGCCGACCTGCTCGCCTCCAAGTCTTGGGATGTCGCGCCTGCAAAGTCCGGACGATTGAAGGGCAAGGCCAGGAAGGAAGCCCGTGAAGCTGGCACGGCGAGTCCCAGCAAAGCCTCCAAGTACATCGTCGCCATAAAGGACTTCCTCCCTCTCGCCCGCTTCATCGCCCAAGACCGCGATCCGGCTGTGTCAGTGCCAGATAGCTTCGCCACGACCATCAGCCCTCTCATCACCATCCGGTCAGGATTCGGTAAGCTGATGGATGACCACGGTTCCAAACCGGTCCCCGAGGCCGATCGAAAGCACAACTACTTTGTCGGCATCCTCGAGGCGGTCAGGGAGGCCATCCAACCCCGCTTGACGACCGGGGCAGAAGCAGCGACGGACGCGAAAGCGACTACCTCCTCCACCGAGGAGGAGGAGGAGGAGGAGGAGGAGGAGGAGGAGGAGGAGGAGGAGGAGGTGATGGCAAAATCGACAAATCGGTTTGCCGCTTTATCCGTCGAGGAGCCTTTTGAGGCATTCATCGAGCCGTTCCTGAACGCGCCACCCGAGAGACCAGAGCCGGTAGAGGATGATCCCGTCATCTACGAAGCCGAACCGTCCAAGTCTTTCGAGGACATCATGTTCGCCTTCACGGTTCTGATAAACGACATCAACAGAATCAGGTTCAACATCGAATGGATTTGGTCTAACCATCGAGATGGATTGTTCGATCTTGCCGCCTCGGCCGTTGCTACCAACACTGCCATCTCTCTCGCCCGCGGTCTCATAGAAGATGTCGTTCCTCTCTTCGACAGCCACGAAGGAGGGGCTTGGGCCATCGTTACCAAGTTCTTTGCTTACTGCTGTCTGAACAAGGTTACAAGCTGGAAGAAATCTACGTAGATGGCAAGGACAATTTCAACTACGATTTATACGACATTGCTGAGGGCGTCTACCTTATTCCGTTCCGAATGCTACTCAGCTTCCTGGACGTTCTTGACCCTCGGGAGGTTCCTTTGATCAAGGAAGGCGTGTTCGGACAATATGACCCCGATAGCGATCGAACGACCAAGACAGGCCAGCAGAAGTTTCAAGAAGATCAGATCGTCCTCACGGAATTCTTCACAGAGCTCATGACTGTGATCCGCGGCGTGCTGCGGCTATCCAGTGGAGGATGAGTTCCTCCGGGGCATGAGAGAACTTGACAAGACTCACACCGTCCCATTCTCTCTAGTGTTCGCTGCTCAGATCTTTCTCGACATCCACCACATCATGAGAAGTGCAGTCCGACAGAGTTTTTCGACCGTTGTCGATCAAACTACAATGATGGACAACAGCCTCAATGCCCACCTCAAGTTCCACGAGAATATAAAGATCGAAACCTGGCCAGCATCTAACGACGAGATGCTGCGAGAGCTGAGTCGGTCGATCAACTGGATGGGCAGAGACCCTGTCTACCAAGCGAAGGTCAAGGTATATCAGAAACAGGGTATGCCTGTTCCGCCGTCGATGGAGCCCCACCGCATCTTGATCTACTCGCCGGTGCTTTCCGGATTATATCTATTTCATATCCGTACGCTCTGGTATGTGGTCTCGATTACCGTAGCGAATGCATTTGGTTCGATCGCCTATTGTGCGCACCTATACAATGCCCTACAACAGCAGAACTTGTTGGTAGGCCCGTGGCCCGACATGGAAGTCGTGCTGACGCTACTTGGGCAACAAAACTTCTGGGTCAGTGGTGAGCGACCACAGTCTGCCGAGGAATACTTCAAAAAATTCTGCCTCCAGATGGGAATCTCGCCGGCGGTCTTCATGAATGCGGCGAAGCGCCGACGCAAGCCTGCCCTCGCCTCCCGCGCCGGACCACGAGGAATCAAGGACGGCGCTAAAGTGTCGTCCATGTTCAAGGGAACCGTGGCCGTTATGGACCTGACCACCAAGCAGATAGATGACATTGTGGCCCGCAGCGAGTACAAGTACGAGAGCTCTTCGGCTACCGGAACCCTGACCATGACACAAATCGACGACCCGCAGGAGCTTCGAGAGAGGACGCGGATCCGGCACCACAAAGCCAAAGCAAACGCTGTCGGCAAGAGGACTGTGGCTGATCGGGCCGGCCTTGGCCCCGAGGAGCTGGTCCGGGCACTCGTCTTGGCGCTTGACTCTGAAACACTCGAGATGGCGTTCCCGTACTTGACAATGCACCGCTTCGCGTGGATGTTACTGCGAGCGGTCAAAAAGTCCTGTGATCCGGTGCTGAGAGAACTATTCACGCCGCAGTATGTCGAGAAGGAGAGCGAGCTGCCCTTTGTGGTGGGATACATTTTTATGGCTGCGAGTGGCTTCGGGGACGATAGACCCATGAGATCTGCAGCAGAAGCTCTCAACAGCTTGATTGTTAATGCCGGTCAGGTGTCGATCGATGTCCAGGAATATCGGCTTCAACGTCCAATTGAGGATGACGAGGAGGACGCTCAGGACGACGGGGAGTCAATGTAAGGAACGAGTCCTGTCTGCAAATAACAACACCGGATCGACATAACTTATTAACTCTCCCCAGCGAAAAGCGTTAGCTGACTAGCTTCAACGATATGCGGCAAGGTCGCAACCGAGCATTCTGTATGGGTATGTCAATGAATGTGATCGGCAAGCTGCCCGCTAAGAAAACTTTCGACTGCCCATCAATACCACACTTACAATTACTGTGGGTAACGTGAAGAAATCCAAGTATACTGGCTCACGCAAATGCGTACCTAGCTGTGTATATGGTAAAATATTTTCACAAGCGTTGATCACCTTATACGAAAGTATTCTCACCCCACTCACATAGGTTACAAGAGCCTCTCAATAAAATTTTGTGTAGTCTTCAATTGACAGCAAAGCTATCGTGTAGTCCCTTCACCTTCTCCCCGTCTTAAGTGCTACTGCTTCTTGCGGCTGTGGTACATCGATCATGTTTAACATATAATCAAATTCTGTGGCAGATAAGAGGAAGGGTCGGTATTTCGATTTATTGCAGCTTTGCCACATTTCTCGTCGGCTTATTGGCGGTTGTCAATAAAGTGTTGTCAAGCTTGGTACGTGTGTGAAATTCCTGCAATATCCTCTCCAAGTAGCTATAATACAATAGATATCCCGATACCTCCACTCTTTTTCTAAACATTTTTCCTACCTATGAATACATACTGACTATGAGTTCTTCTTGGCCTTTGCACTGCTGTCGTCTTCCTGAACAACAGATGAAATTAGACCATCTATCCACTTTTCGAGGGGCGACCTCACAATATATCCGGTACTATCGAAAAACTCGTTAAAAGGTTTGGCTGCCTTGGATGATTTCGACGACGTTGTAGTTTCAGTCACTGTAAGATTGTAAATCGGTGAGTATTTCTTTGCGCTCGAGCTCACTGATATCTATAAAAATCACAAAGTCAGTGCTGGCCCACCTTGTTGCCCATAACCACATTAATTTTTTACCTTCTTGCCGTCCTTGTGGCCCTGGTAAAAAGTTCCCTTCTCGACATACATGATCCATGCCGTAAATGCCAAGTTCAAGACAAAGTACAGGGAAACGCCAATAGCAGTAAACGGTTTTGCCTTTTCGAATCCAACGTAGTAGTCATAACCAGCTGCTGCCGCCGCGACGATGACGGACGCGAACCCGAGCATGAGCCTGACATCGATCAAGCTAAAATTTTGGGTGTACCCTTTGCTTGCTAGGATCTGGGGAAAAAAAAATTAACCTGTTAATTTCAAGATAACAATAGAGCGTGCTTCACCATTGGGGTACTCTACCTGGACAATCTCATCATCCGTCGCATTTTTAAGATCAGGAACCGACCTGGGTTCAAGTCATTAGGATTCCTCAATTTTCGTATTGGCACAAAACAGTAGAACATACGATAAATTTACTTTATTCTTCGGATTGGGCATCTTCCTCATCAGTTATGTCAGTTATGTTTACAGCTGAACAGAGCTGACCAGCCGTGGTTTCTCCAAGCATTAAGGTTAGGGATTTTATGGGTACGCAACGCGAGTTGCGACTCGCGCTATTCTATTGACGATCAGTCGAATGATCAATGGTATCATAGGAACAGAGCTGCAAATGGTATAGGATTTCGCAGTCAGGGTATGTCGCCGGCTCACAAACAGAGATATGGAGTTGCTTATCGTTAGTGGTTTGAATTCAGACTGTTTGATGGTGGTCCTTTTGAATTTTTGTTTGCTTTTCACGGCTGAGAGCATCGCTCACGAAGGCATGGATTTTGGCTTATAAAGTATTACATTAATTATCTATAACCTTATTCACACACTAACTAACAATATTAACACCAAAAAACCGGTGACCATATGCATTAAGATATTAATTATTATGCCGCTGGAGCCAACCATTCACCAATTACAGCCCTAAAGAAATTTGCACAACGCATAGAGAGAAAAAAACGCCTAGAATTGGTTTTGGACCCCAATGTAATGATAAAATGCCCCAAGAGCTAAAATACACAAAATTGGCCAAACTACCTGTTGCAGTCACGCCGTGACGGCTGCGAGACCGAGACCGGCAACCAACAAGGCCGAGAGCATGTTGGAGCCAAGATTTTTCGACGAGACTGCTGCATTCGCGGTCTGCACAGCAAGTGTCTGCGTGGCGTTTGATGCGGCCGCTCGGCCGGTGCGGGAGGTTGCAGAGCGCGATGACGTTGAGTTGATTGAGGACGTAGTGACTGTTGTCGACAGGGTCGAGATAAAAGCCGCCGAGGTCATATTGTGGACTGGGATCGGCGATGAGATTGTAGAATCCGTCAAAGTCGAAAGAGTAGATGCACTCTCAGCAAGGAACGAGACAGAGGTCGTTAATGTTGAAATCGGTGTGGTAGAAGAGATCGAGGACGAGGTCTCCGTTGTCGACTCAGCCGACGAAATGCTGGAAGCAGCTAACCATGAACCGGACGATGTGCTCGACGAAGGAGGAACGGAGGTGGAATACTCGGTCTCTGACGAGGTCACTGAAGATGACGTAGTCGACGTTGAGGGGTCGGGAGTGGTGGCAAGATCGGTAGTGCTGGTGGGTTCAGCAGTGGCTGTAGGTTCGGAAATGCTTTGAGTGGTGGATTCACCTGGAGAGTCTCCAACTACAATAATGCTATCGGCACTACCGGAATTGTCACCATACACGTACTCAGTGCCGGTCGAGTAATCCGTGACTTTCAAACTGCTGACATAGAAAGTGAATGGAGCCTGGGAGAAATCGGTAAGGCCGCCAGCCCAAGCAATGGTTCCCGGTTGGTTGCTAGGATCACCGCCGACCCAAGAACCGATCTTGATCTGCATAGGAGTCTGTGGGTATCCGGATACTCCAGCATCGCTAGCAGTCAGCACACGCGTGACGGCGCCATCGATGTACCACGTCGTCGAGTCGCGGTTCCAGTCGATCGTGTAGGTGTGAAATGAGGATTGTGGGTTGGCGACATTAGACATTGCACCACGGTCGTAATTTCCAACTTCACCTTTCGAGAAGAAGTTTGATTGAACTGATACAAAACCGTTAGCAGGCATTCTTTTTTTTGTCATTCTGTAGTCAAATCTCACCATGGTAGGGATCACCTCCGAGCCACTCGATATCAATCTCGTCGTTGTCATCGCTCATTAGAACCACGGCGGAGACAATACCGACGCCAGGCGCAGCCTGGGCAACGACCTCGACCTTGCCAAAGAAGATGTAAAAATCCGAGGCAAGGGTTGGACCGTCGCCGAGCTTCTCGATCGTCATCGTCAAGCCATTACCGGTGTAGGAGACGCCTTCGGCGTCGTAGATAGGCTTGATCCGATCGGATTCTCCCTGGGTGAAGTCGATGGAAATTGATTCGCCAAGAGCGGGATCAGGCGGGCAGGTAGTGTACAGAGGGTTGCAGTTGGCCGTCGTTTGGGCGACAACTCCTACCCCGAGACCGGAGAGGAGAAAAAGAGCGATAGCAGGGAAGAGGATCATTGCTTTCAACCCTTACGAACTGATGAAATTGAGTATATAAAAACAATGGACAACAAAAAGACAGATTGCGATTGTTCTTATATGAGCACAGTTGCTGTGATCTGAGCGACGAGTAGAATAGTTAAGTGCCGTGGAAGGTGGTGGCCAGGAACGAAATCCGAGACAGCTATTTTTGATGGCCACCAGCTAACACGATACCAGCCAGCCACGCCGGGGACAACCTCCTTTTGTCTGCCATTCAAACTTTTTTTTTCCATTTAACTCCGGGCGGGCCCTGTCAAAACTTGTCTCGCGACCCCTGGATCACGGCATGTACTTTGAGTGCATTCCATTTGCGGTCACAGGTCTCATCCCGAATTTTTTTGTTGCCCCTCGTTGCCCCTCGGACAAATTGCCGAGGGGTCGGTTTGTGCTACGCCAAAACTTTCTTGTGCGACACAGGAGATGTCTGACTTTAACCGGTGGCCCCTGCATAAGCGCCGCCTCCTCCCCTGCGCAAGTGCAACGTGGTTTGACGTTTAGATTACATTGACGTCATCGCAAGACCCCCTGGAACCGGGGCCTATTTTTGGCAGGGGGATGGTATTCCTGTCAGCTGCCTATATTAACAAATTAGAACAGGCGTAGCTATTTATAATATAACACACATTATCAGCGTTTCACCCTTGGCCAGCCAGGAGAGCTGAGTTGTACCCCGCGTGACCATACATCGCTCACGGACCGACCTCCAGCGAGCTGTGTGGATGGTGGCAGATGTCTTTTGTTTAATATTAGAAACTACGGTCTGCAGTCATGGAAGGTCATTACTATGGTCAGTGAAGTCATCTGCATGCTATGTATGGTTGAAATGTCTCTGACCTAGTTCACACATAATTAAAGTGCAATTCGATAATTTAAAATTAAATTTACACTAGAAAGAGTTTAATAATAATCGTAATTGCGTTAACTATGACATATGCGTATTAAATCAAACGAAACACCATCGCAAACTCCGGCCTCAAATCCCTCCCGTTTTTCGTTATTCCTTCCTCTCTATCATATTCACATGTAGCTATCAATATATACACAAACCTTAATCTGTACAAAGCAAATTTCCAGCCCCCCTCCCCACTCGTTAATGCGCATATCGACTAGCCAGAACCTTCCCACCTGCCGATTGTCCAGATACTTCGGTTGGGGCCTTGTCATTCTCCGACGACGGCGTCCATGGTCCGGCACGAGGGTTAGTTCTGCCGCTTCCACGCGCGCCGACGAATTCATTGAACGATGGGTAATTATGTTTCATCTCTAACGGCCGATTGAGAAATTCTTCAAGTGCCCGTTTTCGTTCCTCGGGTGACTGACCTCGCCGGTCTGAATTAACGCGACGTGGGCCCTTATCCGACGTGTCACTCGGGGGGTCTGTCCACATCATATGCGAAACCGGTCCCCCAGGAGACGAATAGTCTCCGTCTCGTCCACTGTGATGCTGACGACCAGGAACACGAACCCGAGATCGCCAATCCGGCGTATTATCAACAGGCATCCCACCTGTAAGAGTACTGTTTTGAGGCGACAAGCCTGCATTGTCGTCCTTCCATCTTGATCGACCGCGATGAAGACCTTCGGCCCTGTCATCAGGTCTCCCCGGTGCCTCTGTGAAATTCGTAAAAACTGAGTCGTCAGTGGCCGTAAATGTCGACGTTCCAGATTCTAATGGAGTCCACTCCGATTCCGAAGTAACGCAACCCCATCCACCAGCATTGTCGGAAGATTTGGGCAAATCCCAACCCGAAGCAGCATTCGTGGTCGAGGATGAAGTTGGCGCATCCCAACCTATCGATACTGTACCGCTGGATTCTGTAACAGCAAATGTTGTCGGCACTGTTGCAGTCGACTCACTCTCCACAGGCCGGCCATTATTGTCGACGGGTTTCGTTGTCTTGCACTCCTGTCCTGCTCTGGGAGTCGTGGTGGTTGTTGCAGCAGCAGATTTGCAGCAATTATCCTTCACTTCCCCTGACGTGGTCGAGTCGGTTGAATTAGACCGTGACCAACCACCGGATCTATCCGACGGCGCATTTTTGGGTTGTCTGGTGGGCGCGATCCGTTCGGATGCCGTGGCTGGCGGACCAGGCGTAATAGCTGGTCGTCCGACCTGAGCATCACGAGACCCTTGCTCACCCGATCCAGTTTTCGTCCCGGCAACCGTAGCAGGAGGGCCCCGATCAGCATCAATGAAAAGGCTTTCCAACACATTACTAGCATCATTTACATCCTTGTCCACATCGACTGCCTCCACAGAAGCCATATCCTGCTGCCCTTCTTCAAACCCTTTTTCCCTTGCTAATAGCCGTTGCCGCCGCGCGTGAACCCGCTCCGCGACGTTATACCTTGGTACATCCTCAGTCGGTACAAACCCAGGTCTGATCCTAATTTCCTTGCGTACACTTCCGTCTTTCCTGGTCGATGCAGGAATTAACCTCTCACCCTTTGGAGTCGTCGCAATACCAGCAGCAGAAACCACCGCATTCAGAGGCGACGACCCCGGACCCGCAGCACCAGCACCAGCACCAGCCGGAGGCGGCGTGCTAGGCGTGGGCGACATTGGCGGTGTCACGAAGCTGTTGTCAGAACCTGATGACGGGCTAAGGTAGCTTAATGAATCTCCGCGTCGTGCGGACGATGATGATGACGATAGCCGCGGTGGACTTATCGTGCTCGCCATTCCGATTCGTGATGGTCGATCTGTGGAGCGTGTTATTCTTCTACAAAAACCACAAATTGATTATTCGCGCGTGCGCGTGTTTGCGTATCATCTTAATAAGGGGTTTGTACTCTCCGTTCGCGCTTCTTTCGACGATCTGCGAATAGGGTTTTCACAGCCAATCAACGATGAGCGATGCCAAAACCAAACCGCATGCCTCCGGAAATCGCGAGAGACGCTTTTGAAAGGGAAGACAGCCAAATTACGTTCGATTCAAAAGAAACTCAGCTGAAGAGTTATACTCAAAAAATGGTATGAATTGGATATTTTTTTGAATTTTGGTTTATCTCTTTCGGAAAATTTTGTTGCGTGAAAGTGGGTTTGGTGGGTGGTATTACAATAGCGACGAGCAAAAAGCGTATATCATACGAATTCAAGCCAAATTGAACTCCAATACGCTTTGCAAACGAGAAATTTTTTGGGAACTCTCTAAGCTTTCGATAGCATTGGAAGAATTCATATTGGGATCCGCTGACGGAGTTTCGTGAAAACAGGCAGTTTCAACCCTCGTCTACAACACTTTTATCCGCCGCAACTCGGTCTTTGTCAGTACCATTCTTCTAGGTGCTTTTGCGTTTGAGATGTGAGTTTTTTGGTTATCAATTACGGGTGAATTATAACTTGGGGACTAATGTCGTTTCAGTGGCTTCGACTCTACGATTGACAAGTACTGGGACAGATTGAACGCAGGCGTAAGTAACATCAAAACATTTGTCTCTATATTTTAACCAACCTAACTGTCATTGTTCTACAGAAGCAATGGAAAGATATCAAGCACAAATACATCACTGCCGAAGAATAGAAGGAAAATAAAAAATATGGATTCACATTAATGGGACTGGTGAAGTTGGAGGACATTTTATTTTTTGGTCAATAATTCTACAGACAAGGATTATGTTCAAAAAGCATTCAACAATAAAATGATGCAGCATCATTCCCGCCAAATAATGATCTTTAAGGGACACCTTGCGGGTGGTTCGGGCCAAGAACAACATGACAAGTAAATTTCCATTTGCTATGGTAACTCTGTCACGACAAGTTCTACAAACAGTATTTATGCATACATGCCAAAACAAACAAAACAAATAATTATAATTAATTAAAGAAACACCAGAATTTAAAAGAACACTGCAGCTTGTCTGCCCTTCGTTGGTTAGAAGACCTCGATCAGATAATTGACCAACACCGACAGAACAAACGTGATGCAGACAATCGATGTGCCAATCCTGTCGTCATATCTAATCACTCTCCGCTTTCTGATTGCGCGGACACGCCAGAGGTACAGGCCCAGGCTATAGACGACCATGACAACTGAGGTGCACACAAAGAAGAGGGACGCGGTCCGGGTGCGCTTGTCTCCAAACGCATGCAAACTGCCGGCCACGGCGGACAAGAATATGCCGATTTCAAGCCACGACAAAAACGTACGCTCATTCGCGAAGTAGACTTTTGGTTCAATTCGCACAGGCACATGAATTAACTTTCCAGGAGGAGCACGGAAAACGCGCTCGTGCGTCGCGTGTGGAGTAGCTCTGGAAGGATCTGGCTGAAGAAAGAATGCACGCGTCCAACCACGAACGGTCGATCCAAGTTGGTGAATCGTCTCATTGAAGTGTGCAGATCGGGCTCGTCGGCCGGTGCCGCGAATGCCCATAAGTGGGATGTTTTCCCCAGCATCGTCATCGTCATCCGTGGCGTAGTCGTGAGTTTCCAAGCTACGGTCCAGCGCATCCTCCTCATCCATATCACCCGAACTGGAGCCCAATATATCGTCCGAATTCGCACCAGACGACGAGCTGGTAGTGGGCCTCTCGAGACCAAACTGGTGGGTTACAGGCTTTCTAATGTCGACGTCCATCTGTGGCAGCCAGAACGGAATGAGGTCAACTTTCTTCGGGAGCATAGTTGCAACGCCGTGGATGAACTTGGAGAACTTTGGAACTGCCTCGACCAAGTGACTGGCTACAAGGTCGCGGACCCATTGAGGCGGCTCCTGACCCATCTGTGTCTGAAGCTTAACTTCAAGGACGGCATAAGGGAACCGCTCAATATCGGCGTCGACCAGCTGGTTGAATGGCCAGTCCACACCGATATCCATCCGACGCCAGTTATTTCCAGAGCGTTTGCGGCCGTCAAAATCATCTTCACGAATCATGGAAAGCTCGGTATCAAGAGAAATGCGCACACGGGCGTCACCTGGGAGCTGGAAAGCAGTACGGTTGTAAAACGAACGGACAACGGGCTTTAACTTCTTGGTCAGGACAGTGTACTGGACTTCTCGGGCGAGTTGCTCAAGATCCTCAATTTCCTTTAGCGACTTCTTGCCATCCTCACGCATTTTCTTGAATGCTTGCTCGACAGTGTATTCGCCTCGCAAGAACGCGTTGACGTTCTTCTCTTTGAGGGAGAATCGCGCCTTGACAGACTTTTCGCCGGTCCAGTCCTCACGGTGAGTCTTTCGCTCGACAAAGACAAGGTCAGACGACATGCCACCGTACCAGCGCAACCTAATCGCTTCCGCGCCTTCACTCTTCTCCAAACGGCCACGGTACAAATCCAACTTTTCATTGTCATAGTAAATGGACGAAATAGCCGAATCCTCCTTCTCAAACTCCTTGCTGGCATTGAAAACCAAGACAGGAAGATGCTTGAGGATAAGCAACTTAAGTTCCGTAATATTGTCAGCGTGGACCCAGTACTTTGTGGTCTGGCGAACAAAGTTTTGCTGGCTTCCGCCCGCAGAGCTGTCACCTTTGACAGGGTTTCCCCGAGTTCGCACTAGATCATACAGTTTGGAGAGCTTGACGACCAAATTGGCGTAATCGTCCTTGAAGAAGGGCTTGGCATTCAGACGGGCAGCAAAAATTGGCTTGAGGATCCATTTCGTGACTTTATCATGCTTTTTGATAATTTTCTGGAAACCGGTGTAATTGAGTTGGGTGAACTTTGCGAGATCATGCACGTCGGATAGAATTTCTTCGAGATCAATTTCGAGATCTTCGAACGCCTGCTCCGACAACGGAGACGAAGTATCAATAGATCGGACCGCTTCCTGCACCTTGCCTTCCATTTCCTTGACACGCTGGTTGATTGAGTATGTCCTCAACTTTTGAAAGTCAAACACCTTCTCGAGCTCCTCTTCCAGGGCCCTGACGAAGGCCTCCTCGGACTCCTCAGTCCATGCCTCGTCCGGCGAGACAGAATCCAGCAAGTCCTTCAGTCCTTCATAGTCGATGTAGTAGTAATAGTAGTCGCTACAGAGAACAATATTAGTTAGACACAGCGGCCCCGCCCAGCGCATAGAGACGGCAAAAGTATTCCTTAAATCACATACCGAATTAGCGAATCTTGAAGTTGCTGTCCAAACTTCATGTCGGGTTGGTTAAGTTTGTTATTCGGTGTTATAGGCGTGAATGCCTTCTGTTATAAACACTGAATGTATCGACCAAAGGAAAATGGAGTAAGGTAACCCTCGATCCACTGCAAATTTTGGTGATGGTGGTTGGGATCTTTTTTTTGCCCAATAATTCTTCAATGAAGACGAGGAGCCAGCAACGTGCGATTTTCCTCGAGGAAAATGCGAGTCCCGCTCAAACAAGACGCGCCGCAGAAGAATGTTTGTGCTACCTGTGGCGCGGGCACACGCCAACTGTCGCGCCCACCTGCGCCTCGTGTGGCGCAGTGCATACAATCAGCAGACCAATCACCAGCCACTCATGAACACGTGCTTCCGCTATGGGCATAAATTTAGTGAGTCTGTTTGTTAGTTAGTGACGATGATCGCCCGCTAACTAATAAATTATTTAGTGAAGAAATGTCAAGTCTATATTATTAGTTAGATTTAATTCAGTTATGTGCACCTAACGCACGAGAAGGTTAGAGTTATCCAGTTTAGCCTGTCAGAAATGATCCACACTTAATCCATTTGGCCCATACGCCTATGGTAATACTGGTTTGGAAAGCTCCACCAAGTATTGCTGTAGCATTCAAACGAGATGAAAATGGAAGCACAACTCAGAGTGAGCCATGCGTGAGTAATCAGAATGAACATTCCTTACTTCCTTCCTTACAATCGACGCCGAGGGCCATTTGTTTCCTCTTGCCTTTGGTGTCTTGAAGGCGGAGAATCGAGAGAATTGGTGCTGGTTTCTGAAGGAACTTGAAGACCACTTCTTCGTTCGCATCCGGGGTTTCGTTATCACCTTCCGACGGCACACTGTGCGCAGGTATATCTTCACATTCGAGATCTTGAGGTTAGCTGAAGACTCAAAAATCGTGGGCACGTGCGGCGATTATGTTTTTGAACGAACGTGGAACGTGGAGCATCTCTTAGTGTCAATAAAGGCAGCGATAAAATAGGATAACATAAGGCGAAATTGTCAGGCTTCTGCCTAAATAATTCTGACAAGAAAGTAGGAAAAAATAACTATTTACAGAAGAAGATCCAATTGCTGAAGAAAATTCAATTTTCACAAGTCAAGTCTTTCTTCTTTGCCAAGAAAAATAATCGAACTTGTTTCGTTGTGCTGTTGTTGAAAACATCAGCGCCGCATGTCGCTCTCCCGATCTCACCATTTGGGGCCGAGATAAACCCAGTCATCCATGGCTTCCGGTGTCCAACACATCGATAATGAGGAAAAGACAACGGTGGATACTTTGATAACGATTTTGGCTCGTTTACGTGCTCGTTCATTTTCTCTCATGTTCGAGTATTCGAACAAGAGCATAGACGCGATCCCGATAGCCCTTGCTCTGCTCGATCAAGGTTACGACCCCAACGGACTGTCAAATGATCTATGGACACAGTTAGCGAACGCTTACGTGAAAAGAGCCCAGCTCTCGCAGTTTTTGAGACCGGCTGGTGGGTCGTTTAGTAGAGTTACGATTTTGACAGGATTCACTCCAAGAACACCCCTAACTTGGGACGATGTTGTAAAACGCTTTCAATAGTTGACCTTTCTGGACGACTTCGCGAGGTGGACGCTTCCATTTTATGAGATGTTAATCGATTTGAATGCCAAGGGAAAAACTCCTACACCATCTGGTAGGAACACAGCCTCCAGGAAGCAAAAGGACTTGAAGCAACTGGTATAAACGAAGTTCTCAGTTAATGGAATGTAACTGGCTAATGCTCATCTATATAGCTACTAGCCCGCGATGGCCAGTTTAGTGTTGTGGGAGGAGTGATGGAAGACGCAGGACCGTTGCCAACCCCAGCGCCAACTAATGGCAGGGCAACGCTTCATGCTGCTCATATTATCCCCTTCAGTGCCAGTATTCGTAGTCCATTGAGGGTTATGCTTTCTAAATTTGCAGGTCAAGGGATGGAAACTTTACTAACTGGCCAAAGCATCAACGATCCGTCTAATGCGCTTTTATTTAGCCCTGATGAACATCAGGCTTTTGACAAATTCAAATTTGGTCTAGAATCCCAAGATGGCCACTACTTTCTCAGAATACTAGTGCAAAGGTGGGATCTACCTCTACAGTTTTCTCGCCTCTTTGATGGGGACGAACTCTTCTTTGGCCAAGGACATGAACAAGTTGTATTACCTTCGGCTCTCCTTTGCAATATCCAATTGGCGGTTGGCCGTGTATTACGTGCAAGTGGTGCAGCAGAAACTATAGATAAGATTCTTGAAGATGAAGATGATTTTAATTGCGGGAATCTGGAAGGTAATAATGAGCTTCGAGTGGGTGCGTCCTATCTTGAGAGAGAATTGAGAGCTTTGCAAGGTCGTGACGAGTTGGCTATCGATCGGTAGGACGGTGTTATAGACTCTGATAGCGAAGAGGATCTTGCTGTTACTACTCATGCGATATGTGCGTAAAACGTTGCATATAACGTCCCATTGGGTTACAGACTCATCCGTCGCTGCCGAGAGTCAAATCTCGTTCCGGAAGGACTGCAGTTATGGAGTCTTCTAGGAGCCAAAGCTATCGTACGTGTCTCGCACTATTGCGTTTTATTGTGCTACCATTCGACATAGTGTTAATGTGTTTCTCAGGCTACTACTCGTTTGGCATCTCAGACAAACCTTCTGGTGTAGAGGTGGCATTTTTAGATGGCACTCTACCGTCCTCCTTGGTAAGTGTAGCAACTGAAAGCCGGTGTCAAGTGGCCAACGTCCAATAATGACGTCTTGCGTTAATGTGCGCTACTCATAAGATTTCGACGCCATTGGTAGTGCTAAGAATGCTTTACTAAATCCTATCAAAAGGACAGACCGAACAATGCACTTCGGCGCAAGCGAGTATCCTTCGCGGCATGGTAGAGAGACATTCTCTGTTGCCCAAAGTTGCTTTTGATAATTCTGGATCCCAGGCACGGGCTCTTGCGGCCGGCCATGGTTTTGGCGATCTCCGAGGATTCTCGGAGATCAAACATCGACTGAAGGTCGAGCTGGGTTTCTCCGGTACGCTGTAATACTACGTCTGCCTGTCCCATATGCGTGTTTATGTTTGCTGCATTTTGTGCGTTGTGGTTTGTGGTTGAGTGTTTAGCTTCGCTTTGTGGAGTGCTTTACATACTATACTACTAGTCTTTGCTTGTGTATATTTGTCCAAAGTTTTACTTGATAAATACACTGGCCCCTAACTTGCATACCTGTGAACTATTTTGGATGAACATCGTGGAAAACGCTTTGAATTAGGCTATTCACGTGAACTTTCTATGTTGACAAATGCTGTCCCGAGCCCGATTACTCTCTATTTAGTGTCATCGGGTTAGGGTAATTATTGATCGATTTAGCAGAACATGAGCAACTGCCAACCCCGAAACAGAACGTCGCACATAAGACGCTACGGCCGGGCAATCTTGAATGTGTGGGAAGATAAGTGAACAAGATGTCTTTCGAATTTCGATCAGTTCTGGCGAGCTTCCTTTCCTGTTTCGCGTTTTCGCACTCCCAATCACCGGAACCTTCGGGTTAATTACGTCATGAATGCCGTTTACCGAGGGTACAATCGCTAACTGCCGCCGATCATGATTCGGCAGAATCTCTCAGGATCAGTGGTTTTCACGAGCAACAGGAGTCCCACCAGCTCTCAGCCAGTTGCCAAGGGTCTTAAATTCACTCTGCCAGCGTTGGCGCCAGTGATGAGATCAAAAGAATCTACTTTCTTTTTGCCTGGATGTCAACTATAACAACTCTCCACTGGCGGACGAGAACGCGCTTTCTGACTACGAAATGGCACTCTGCTTTTGGAGAATAACCCGTCAGTTTTTGGAGAATAATCCACCAGAAAATCGATTAGATATTCCCATGTCTTATTCTCAGTATCTGCAATTGGAAGAAACTGGTCCAAAATAAAGTCAACCAAGGGTATTTCTGAGGATCAGAGGTATTGGCTTAGATATGCATTCTAGTTATAGTGGAACAGCTGACAAAAATTTTCATAATGTAGGTATCCATACTTGTCTTACAATAGTCTCTTCCATATAGCGACTGTTGTTACTGTCCCAAGGGATCTTCATGAAATTGCAGCGTCACAACTCAGACGCGAAATCATGAACAGCATTGAGGAATATCTCGCTGTTCATAGACCAGACGCGGTCGGCACAATTGTGGATAGTGGATCTGTAAAGGAGAAGATACGGGATGGTATCTACAGCCACAGTAGGAAACAGCCAGATGCAGTATTCAAATATATCAGTACAGGTTTCGGGCTTGCAATTACGGTGGCCATAGAGGTCGGATCTAGTGAGACCTATACTGCCCTTCGCCGTGACAAGAATTTGTGGCTTGATGGTCACCATGCTAAAGTTTGTCTATTGATATGCTTCAAGGAGTCACCACGGTTTCGTAACCCGCGTCGTCCGTATGGGAATATCGATGCCAAAGAGGAAATAGAAAAAATGAGTCTGCTTGCAAATGAAAGTATGCAATCAAGGTTTGGTCCAATTTCCTACAGGAACCACAAGTGGCTTGGGGAGCTGAAAGAGGGATTCATTGAAGTCTGGCGCCACGATGGCGTCGTCAGATATGTGAGTAACACTATTTTGATATTCTGATGCCTACGCGCTTACGAATATGTCATTATTAGCCGTTGATAGAAAAAGGACAGCAATGTGACCCTCTCCCTAAAAATATTGGCCTTCGCATACGAGATTTTTATCCGAATGAGGCATGGCAGGTTGCTAATATTCCGGATGGGGATATTCTTATTAATGGCACCGTCTTCATGAAACACATCAAGTCAGCCATCATAGCGACGGCTGTTGCTAGGTTCTCCGACTTTGTCTTACCGTGATCCCAACTCGCAAATGTATACTGGAAACTTAGTTGCAAATTTGCTTTTTATATTTGAAGAGAATTATCTAGCTAGTCGAAGCAACTGGAAGTAATATGAAAGGCATAAAAACTCGTTGTTGGAAGTTCCAAGGTAGTGGCTATATTCGAAAACCGTAACTGGGTTGTTTATGTGTTTTATCCGGGATATCCGTGCATATTATCCTCGGATGTGACTGATCAAGATTGCTTTATCCGCTTTATCCGTATCCGTATCGGTATTTTGGTGGTATGATTACAAGGGCCTGCGGTTAGAGGGCAGATGTGAAGCCAACGAAGCCAGTTTCCCCACCCTCTACGTTCAACTAACCTAACCTCATCCACCTTGTAGGTAGATCAAAAAGCGAGACTTTTTGGAAATGAGGACAGCTACAAGTCCACTTTATAGGATCGGCATGATGGTGTTGAATGGACCAGCCGTGCAGTGATCTTATTCCATTCGCTTTTGAAATTGAAACCCTTCGTCCAACATGCTGTCACTGAAGAGCCTGCATGCTAGTGAGATGGTCACCAACAAGAAGAACGATTAGAGGTCGGTTAAAGCGATGGAGGCAATCGTACTTGATCTTCCGCCAGCGCGATTCCACAACCGTCGTGGTTTTCGGGCCACAGAACCCACTAACTTGGTCTCCTGGTTCGGATGCTGAAGCCTGCACACTGGCGCAACTCTATGCACTGGTCTACCGAGATGTCTCTAAAACATTACGTCACCTTGTCCTTTGTCTCCTAAACAGAATTGAGTGTGGGGAACGTCCGATTCACTCACTTCACACAACTAACATCGCTATTTTATCTTTTCTTTTTATTCTCTTTTACTTCAAGTAGAGGCAGAAACAACAACAAAATGACAAATTCTTACTAATTAACTGCAATTGTAGTATACGAGTTTCAGTTTTTGGGGGTCCTAATGGCGTCCAATGCGTTTATTTTAAAATCTGTGGGGGCTAGATTTTCCAATAGGCGAACGCGCAGTCGTAGCCTAATGACACTGAAGGCATTGCTATTGTAGAGATCGCCAATGAGGCCCGCTCTTGTTTTGGCATTTTGTGAACCCTAGAACCATCTTGTTATCAGCAACTGGCTCTAGTGATGTAGTTTTTTTTTCAACTTGTGCTTTTGGTGGTTTGCACCTCGGAGGAACCATTGATCCCAAAAGTCCGCAACCATTGTCCGAGAAAAGTCGGTCCATGGTAATGGTCTCAAAGGATTCTGTCTTAAAGCAGCGATAATTTCAGACACTTTCGTCACGCAGATGCGTTCACGGAACATCGCCAAGACTGATTTATTAGTGCCGCGCTGTATGATCATTCGCGGGCGGGGATGACTGACTCCTTGAACCGAGTGAGACGAGAGCGAGAAACTAACGACGGGATGAGGGATACGTAGTGCGTGCAGTTACTGGTCTGCGGATCATCATAGTGTCTCTAATGTGCTAAGCAATGCCAAGGCTCACAAGTCTGTAATAGGACATGGCATCCGGCCCTTTGTTGAATAGAGGGCTTGTTAGAATGGATCTAGTAATCTTTGTTAGACGTCGACAGCGCTGCAGCCTGGAACCACCTGCGGATGATAATGTACTCTTTAGGACGCACAATATAAAAGCACTGCACTTTCCACTAGAACCAAATAAAGAGACAAACTCTTCCCCTCATCATCGGTTCGGGCCTTTATCACTAATAAAACAAATTTGACTTTTGGCAATATCCTTTTAGGTAAATCATCTATTACAATGGAATGCGAAATTAGACAATAACTAACACATAATTAAGGTCGTCACTTTGAATTATAATGCGAGTATATAATATGCCAAGCAGCGGCATTATTTTAATTATATTGGGAGTGCTCTTCTTATTAGGGCAAGTCTCAGCTTATATACATGGCACACTGTGCGTTATCCCAGTGTTTTTTTCATATGACACTTATTTTGAGGGTAGCATCCAGACAGTAGAAGAAGAAGATGGATTACTGGTATACCAAGACGGCGCCAACCTTACGCAAATGGTGGTGCCTAATGATTTGCTGACTACTGATCTGGATGGGTCGGCTGATGTCACCACAATCTTTAAGGTTGGCAAACACACATGCAGACTTCATGGACAATGGTCTTCGCAAGGCGACGTCCCACCGAACCAACCGAGCCTTTCGACAATTACCTGTGACAATCGAGTTTGGAAAATAACTTCGTCAGACCCAGAATATAAATCACTTCTCATAACTGGCAATCTTCATCCAACCAATCCTATGGACTACAATGCGAATTTCTACAACATGTTTGGAAAGTATTGTGGATCGTATTGAAGTGATAGCAATATGGATACATTATTGGCTCAGTAAGGGTTGAATTCGAACTTTGCTGTATTTGCCTTCTTGTAGAGTCGAGGGAGATAAAATCTGTCCTTCATGGTCCTCAAGGTGCCAAAATCCACATTGCAAATGAGAATTTGAAGTCTTAAACATTTTAAGCAGCCGCAAGAACGCGAACTGTTCGTATAAGAACGCACGCCCAAGCAAGCAGTGCCCCCGAATATCTTACCTGTTGTTTCTTGACTTCTTCCCATTCCGACACAACAGGCCAGAGGCGACAATGAGGATGACCATGGCCGAGTGGCGGTGGTGGAGGCGCTTCAGGCGAGTGGGAGTCAGGGAGCTCTGAGTGAAGTGACAAGTTGTTGGCGAGTTAAAAGTCATCTTGGGCCAGATGCGAAAGGTCGACTTTAATGGCACGCGTAAATTATTTCCAAAAATGGTAGTAGATAACAAACCGGCGGACCAAAGTGGGGTCGCAAGTTGTCGTCGATGCATCATTCTTCAACTATACAAATATTGCACAATCAATCAAGTCTATAGGTTTTAAATGACAGCTATGTCAATGTCCACGTTGGAGGGAGTTATGAAGCTTGTGCTCCTTCATCAACATGCACGGGCCAATGTTCACTAAAGCCAGAATGGCGACAAAGATGAATACCCCACGGCATGCGTCGAGATACGACTGCCTTATGACTAACGCATATTCCTCTGGAACCCGATTGACCTCATCCACTGAGTCAAGGATGCGAGATATGATCTCGTCCGCTCCGGGTCCCGTGACCCGGGAAAATAAGCACGTTGCAAGGACATTTTGAAAAATTGCCGAGGCAATCGAGACCCCGAGCGTAGAACCAATAGCGCGGAAGCCATATTGGATAGATGTCGCAACGGCTTGGAGTTCATGTGGAACAGAGGCAATAAGCGCCACAAGGGTAGCAGTCATAAGGGAGCCGCTGGCTATCCCGGGAAGCAGGATATAGAGCACCTGGGTGACGATAGACGTCGACGCCCCAACGGAGCATTGAAGCAGACACCCGACAAAAAGCAGCACCGAATCCAACACTATAACATGGTAATACTTTCCTGTAGCTCGCATGTAGGTGCCAGTGGCGATCGCACCAATTGCGTTGCCCACAAAATTCGACACCACGCTCATTCCAGCTGCAGTGGCCGAGATACCCTTTGCGGCGACTAAATAAATCGGAATATAAAACAACTCGGAGTACATGATCATGTATATGAATGCGTTGGCCAACGTTGATCCGAGAATTGTATGACTTTTAAGGAGCGCGAGAGGCAACACAGGCTCCTTTGCAATCTTCGTCTCGATATGTACAAATGCAGAGAAGAAGACGAACGATAGCACGAACAAGATAATAATAAGTGGATGAGACCATGGCAGAGGGTTACCAGACAATGAAAGCGCGAGAAGGAAAAGTGCGAGCGCCAAGACGAGGGTTATCGACCCCGCGAAGTCGACCCGCCTCAGCTTCCCTGTCTCAGACTTTTTGCTAGGTTCCGCTTTCAAGTTGATCTGTATCGCGATTGCAGAAATCACGATAAACGGAACCTGAATATAGAATGCCGCTCGCCAATCGATCGCATCTGCAACTACACCCCCGAAAACGCCGCCGAGGGCCGCACCCGAGTTGTAGATAATGCTACCAATCCCGTGCCAAAGTCCGCGCTCCCGAAGAGGGACTATATCACTAAGAGTAATCACAGAGAGCGAGTTCAGGCCACTACCTCCAATACCGGCAATGACGCGGGCAAAGACGAGGAACCAGAAATTCGGGGCATATCCGCACAATATACAGCCAACAGCAAATACACTCTGCAGGATGATTGTCAGTCCTTTGGTTTTGCCATAGCTTACCAACCTTACATACACCAGTGGGGACTCACGTTACTAAAAAGAAGCAGCGATTTGCGACCGTAGATATCCTAGTTCCTCTCAGCACCGCAGACAAAAAACATATCTTTTAGGAGTTCCTACTGAAATTTTGCCGAAAAGTGGCTGACAAGCAGTGAGAGCAATGAGATATGATGAGGCCACCCAGGGTCCTGATCGGAATTCGTTGAATTCAGAAGAAATTCGTATAATTAAAGTGACAATGACGGTCCCATCAAGAGCGCACATAAATCTGCCGATATAGAGGGAGCAAAAAACGGCAAAGAGTGCGCGCTTACTGAGTTGTTCTCCTTCATGTCCTGACGCATGTATAGCATCGCCCTCATCATCTGCATCTGCATCTGCAGCGAGGCCATCGCACTCGCTGCTAGAGACAATGAAAATTTCTTCCTCCTGGCCGTCCCTGGCGCCTAACAGAGGGGCACCTTCATCATGTACACTCGAATCGAGTTGATTTGGAAGCCTTGCCATTGGTCGTCGTTGAACAGCGCTGCTGCCGAGATCAAGAATACACTAGGGAGAAAATACCTTCAGAAGACTGCTCGATAGAGATAATTAATAAAACATGCTTGAAGGGAACAGAGGAAGAGATAAATTTTTTGTCAGAATTCTTCAAGTGGTCGGCATCTGGACGTGCGTGCACGAACCATTTGTTTCCTCAAATGAGTCAAGTTATTTCTGGGAATACCGAGGATGATATCAATTCGATATCCCAATCAACTTGAAGTATATCTGTTACGTCATTTCGCGATATTGGTAGTTCGGTGGGTGCATTCCCAATCTAGTGCCGGAGCTAGCAATAATTGGGTTCGGCCGCGTACCTTACCGACCCGGCCAAAGCCATCATATTAAAACCCAACGCACCGACACGTGCTTGACTCACTCAGCAAGCCGTTAACATTGGCAGTCTATAATTATCACTAAATTGGCTCACAGTGGAATATCGGACTGGGCAAGGGCTGTTCGCGTTTCGGAGATTATATTGCCGATACGATGTTATCACCTTGTTCTAGACAGTGCGACCGGAGACCACGACTACGGACGGACGGACCCCTTCAGCAAAGCAAGAAAGCAACATAAAAGATCTGGTGGTAACCCAGCTCTTACGAGGGAGGATACAAGCCTCTTATTAACATGGGAGATTGCTGGTCGAGAAATGTTAACACCGTTTAATTGACGTACTGCAATCTATAGCACAAAATGGGTCATATTCCCGACTTCTTTCGCTCAGTGGAAATCAAATTCTCCAACTTCTGCAACGAAGTCCGCAAAGACATACCCCCTCTCTCGCCGTTTGTTTCCAAGTACTCCTCCATCTTCTTTCTAGAACTCCGGAGCATGTGTGTTATTGGGAATCTCTTCATTGGCGTCGTGGTGTTTTCATCACAAACGTCACGTGTACCCTCGAGGCTCACTGCAACTGAATTTAAAAGCAATTCAAACAACTCCTTCCACATATCTTGTTGCCAATACCGCTTGAAGCTCTGAGTGATCCGATAATGCTTTCGTCTGCCGTGTCCATACTGAGAATCAGCTGTAATTTCAATGTACTTGCCGAAAAGCATCATATGAATGATACTCGCCAATCCGTGATAATCGACCTGGTATGTCCACGGCCGCACCTCTCTTATCTCCGCACAGTCTTGAGCTGATGTATTCCAATCAGCAATGAACTGAACGTCCCCGTTGTTGTCGTACACCGTCATGTCGATCGCTCTTCCAAAATCGATAAGCGAGATACCTTTTGTTGACCATCCTTGCTCACCGTTAGCCTGATATGGAGATATCATTGTCCTATTAGATTGCCGCTTTGATGCCGACTCACTCAAGGACAATGACGCCATCGACACGGATTCATTCCCTGGTAATATCCTGACCATACAGTTGTCCGGCTTCAAGTCACCGTGCAGGATACCTACTGCATGCAGTGCCTCAATCGTGCGCAAGAGCTCAATCGTAAAGAACATGGCAAGGCATTCATCCAAGCCCAACACTGGACCTAAGGACGACTTGACACTATCAGCTTTTACGAGGTTCACAATGTCCAGAATTGTTCCTTGGTCATTGTAATCGAGAACCAAGCAAGACGTGTCGCTGAACGCGTGTAGCTCTCTGACGTGAATAACAGAATCCAGCGCCCGTTTGCACAAGTCTGTCGGCGAATTTATACTAATACTCAACCGCCGCTCAACCTCTTGCATGATATAAAATTCCCACGCGCTTGGAGGATGTTCCATTTTGATGGCACACAATGGCGAGTTTCCGTTGTCCAAAAAATTCTCGTTCCTGTCCATCATTTCAAACAGATAAACTGGCGCAAATGCACCCTCGCCAAGTTCGCGTCTGACACGATAGACCGAACCCCGCAGTTCGATATCTGCATCTTCACTCGACGTGTTGTGCATTTTGTTATTAATGACGTGCTTGAGCGCCTCAGAACGCCCGAGGTTTAGTCCACTATAGTGGAAATACCCACGACGTGATTGAAGAGAAGGCTTCACACTTTCGAGAATGGTATTGCGAATAGATTCGTCCATTGGATTAACCAGCAAATCAGTAATAATCGGCTTCCGAGACCAGAAGTCTCTCATATTAACGCGATCCATAAGATGTGCGTCATTTGAGATCGGAGAGAATCGTATCATATCATTTATGGTATTGTCACCTCCCCGAAGGGCAGGATGTTCAACAAATGGCGAACTTTCGACGTGCTCCTCAAAGTTGTCCAAAAGTCTGTTCTGCTGCGAAGTCGTGGATCGTGTAATAGTTGAGATTGACTCTGTCGTTTCGACAATCGGTGTCATCATTGCAATACCATAACGCTCCTTTGGCACCATAGGAGCACGATCATGATGAGGAGTTGCAGGCACAGCATGGGAAGCGTTGTACGATCCACTCAGGTCGGTGCCATTGTCACGATGTTCCCCGTTTGAAGAACTGTCAATGACATTATTATCGTTTTGGTTCTCAATGACATATTTGCGACCGTGATCATCGTGACCCTCTATTTCACCACCTCTTTCTTGTCCATCGTTATCGCTTTTGTCGCCTTCATGTTCAGCTTCATCGTCAGACTCGCTATCACTGTCATCACCGTTGTCCTGCTCGTCGTCTTCGTCTTCGTCTTCGTCCTCGTCCTCGTCGTCTTCGTCCTCGTCTTCATCGCTACTGTCAGGAATACCTTGAGTCTCTACTTCGTCAATATCGCACTTTAGCGGCTGATTGAACATGCTGTAAATTTCATCGGTTGCGGCTCGCGTATGAACCGTCATAGTTGGAGATGCAGGACGACGACGACGATTATCAGGCGAGTCTAAAATATAAGTTAGGTCTGCTTCAGATGACACCTTAATGTCTCTACCTTTTAGAGGCTGAGTCTGCACGGCAAATGGCTGCATAGTGGGTTGTACCTGAAGGTCAGGCTGGACGACATGATCACTCGAATGTCGACGTGGAGTTCGGTCAACAAGAGCTGGGCGATCTGTAGGGGCGGAAGAAGGGTCTAATGAAGCGGTGACGGGATGCACCGCATCTGGTGATTGTTGTAAGTTACTTGCTGACCTCTGTCGCCGAAGTCTTCTTGCGATTGCGCGCAGTTCCTCAAAAGACATCTCTTCAGCGTCTCCTTTCGGATACAGTGCGTCCATATTAACCACAAATTTTTCCTCTCGTTTCACCTTCTGGCCTTGCGGTTGTTGCTGCGGCAGCGCTGGAATCTTGAACTGAGATTGTTGAGGTGGGCCTTCAGATGCTGCATCGCGGAATATCGTTAATTTTTCTCGAGTTGCGGACGGCTGAGATTGGGGCATTCTCATAGTTTCTCCGGCCAACGGCCTACTATCCATTGTGTTTTCCTTCCTTCTCTCGGTGATTGAGCCAATTGATTTCCAGCCACCGGAATGGTCCGCAATGGCAGCGCCGCCGTCCGGATCATTGAATATTGACATCTTCGGTCGTGCTCTAAATGATTCAGATGATTCAGTGTGCATTGGCTGATGTGATTGTTGTTGCTGAGGATTGGCGTCTCTTTCGACCCTGGTTAGCGACAAAGTAGCAAGCGCAGGCCTGACTAGAGGCATCATCGGTGATCGTGGCTCATTAGGATCAGCAGGATTCACTTCCATGCGTTGCAAAAAGTCTGAGTACCTTCGCCGCAATCGATCTAGTGGTCTCGCTTCGTTCTCAATTCCCATTCTGAAGATATCATCTGCCTGATGTTTGTGACCCATTGATTCTAAGTAATGTGCATATTCTTCGTAGAAGGTGGCCAGCCGAAGCCCAATGCCGTGCTGCCTCAAGAATGAAAATATTTCAGACGGAGAATCGTTATATCGCGTATACTCCAACCATACACGTAGGTATCTGGGATCATTTTCATAGTGATGCGCATCCTGGAAATGTGTAGCACATCGTTCAAGAAGTGAGATGAGTCCACTTTCGGCATTCGCCCCTTGTGGATATGTGTCGTGTGTCCAGCGAAGATACTCTAACCAGACCTCCAATGGATCATCCAGATCTTCTGCTTCTTCAATTCGCTTCTCGAAGGCGTCACGTTCTGGTGCATGCTTATCCCGGTTGGCATTCATAGCCTCGACGCTGAAGGCCTTGGCGAGTGCCACAGCAGAATGGCCTTCTTGCATTGGCTGAATGTTCTCCTTCTGGTGCTCGAACATATCGAATGTAACAATCTCGGAGCTCATTGTTGGCTCCAGATTCTACCTACTGCTCGCCAAAGTCGCCGGCTTCTTTATGGTGGTACTATAGGCTTGATTCTGTAAGCTCGCGTTGACGCATGATAGAAAGTTGGGTGCGGCGGTACGAAAACAAACAGGTTGTTGCCCTAGTAACTAAACCTTAACTAAGTTAACTATGAACGAGCCGGGTAAAATTTGAATAATTTGACATGGTCCTCGGGAAATTTTCATGGGATTTCTTGATGTATTTAAGAATCTGTGACGGATCATATTTTGTTATTCCCGTTGTGTCAGCGCCTGCCGGCTCGAAATAGACATGGATTCTCGGACAATTGGTATTTTAGGAGGTGGACAGCTTGGTCGTATGCTTGTTGAAGCTGCCAGCAGGTTGAATGTCGACACATTGATCCTAGATGCCGAAAACGCGCCCGCGAAACAAATCCGGGCCTCGACGCTCCATGTTAGCGGCTCATTTTCAGATGCGGCAGCGATTAGAGAGCTGGCTTCTAGAGTTGATGTTCTGACTGTTGAAATCGAGCATGTTAATGCCGACGTTTTGATTGAACTGCAGCAGGAGAATCCAAGGCTAGAGATCCATCCTGCTCCAGAAACGATTAAGCTTATTCAGGACAAATATACGCAGAAAGAACATTTGACTGCAAAGGGAATCGCTGCTGCAGAATCAGTGGCAGTTGACAATACAGAAGAGAGTCTGAAAGCTATTGGTTCAAAATTTGGATATCCATATATGTTGAAATCACGCACGCAAGCATACGATGGTCGCGGTAACTACGTTGTCTCGTCTGTGGAGGATATTTCCAGTGCTCTGAAGGCTCTGCACTCGCGGCCTTTATACGCGGAAAAGTGGGCACCATTTACAAAAGAACTGGCCGTTATGGTCGTTCGCCAGAAAGATGGTTCGACATTATCGTACCCTGCCGTCGAAACCATTCAGCGAAACAATATTTGCCACATTGTTTATGCTCCTGCTCAAATACCGGAATCGACTCAGACTCGTGCTAAATATCTTGCCGAGCAGGCGGTTGCGACATTTGCTGGTGCAGGTATATTCGGTGTCGAGATGTTTCTGCTGGAGAATGGGGAGATATTATTAAATGAAATTGCACCCCGACCACACAACTCTGGACATTACACTATGGACGCCTGCTCCACGTCCCAGTTTGAAGCTCACATTCGTGCCATTTTGGGACTAACGATTGCTAAGAATGGATTGGCCTTATCCACACCTATCACCAATGCCATCATGCTTAACATTCTTGGTGCAGATACCCCCAACGAGGAACTCGAGCTCTGCAAACGATCACTGACAACTCGTGGTGCCACTCTCCATTTATACGGCAAGACTAGTCGTCCAGGGCGAAAAATGGGCCACATCAATATTGTTGCGGGCAGTATGTATGAGTGCGAGACTCGATTAGCTCAAATACAAAGCGCGATGGAACTGCCCTCGTCGGAAATGGAAAATGAGAAGCCGTTGGTTGGAATTATTATGGGATCTGACTCAGACTTGCCTGTTATGGCTGTCGGTGCTCGAATACTGAAGCAATTCGCTGTTCCATTCGAGTTGACCATAGTCTCAGCTCACAGAACACCTTTCCGGATGACGAAGTATGCCACGGAGGCGGCTGCTAGAGGACTGAAGACAATCATTGCTGGAGCTGGCGGCGCTGCTCATTTACCTGGAATGGTTGCAGCTATGACTGTTTTGCCAGTGATTGGTGTGCCTGTTAAAGGTAGCTCGCTTGATGGCGTAGATTCATTGCATTCCATTGTGCAAATGCCTGTCAGTTGATGTTTTCACTCACTGTGTTTGGAAGGTTTGCTAACTAATTTCAGAGAGGCATACCAGTTGCAACTGTAGCTATCAACAACGCCACTAATGCGGCTTTGCTGGCGATCCGGAACCTCGCAGCTTTCATGCCAGAATATCGAATTAAACTCGAACAGTACTATATTGCGATAGAAGACGAGGTGCTGCAAAAGGCCCAGAAATTAGAGAATATTGGATATGAGGCCTATCTGTCAAAGTAAATTAATAATGTCGGTGCAAATTGGTTTGGAATCTATTGGGAGCCAAAAAGTTGTGATTGTTGTGCGAACATATGACATCCGCTTAATTGTCGTATTTCGGAGGTATGAGATGTATTTCTATTAGATGGAACGCTACAAAAATAACTATTCATAAAAGCACTATGTTCCAAGTGATGTGCCTAATCATGCATTCATCCCCTGCAGTTCGGAAAATGCCAGTATCGCAATGGGGAGGCGGAACCCGGTGGAAGTACGTGTGGTAATCCGATGGGATCTGAGTCCAGTCCTCTTCACCCGTCAAAATGCGGTGGAAGCAGTCAGGCATCCGCAGCTCTCACGATACCAGCAAAACCTTTCTCCGACTCGGAGACTGTTTGCGGCCGAGTACATACAGGCCGATCAGAGATAGCCTGGCCCTAGAAGGCAGTAATTAAAATGTCGCAGATTTCACGCAAATTTCAAGTCAACTTGGTGCCCGGCGCGCACACAACCCCTCCATTTCATAGTCGAATATCTATATCATTGAGAGCTGTGATGGCTACTGGATTCTTGCTTCTAGTTCTGTATGCATCTGTCTCCATCCATAGTGGGCATGTTTATCGAGCAATGACTTCACAAAGAAATTCAATTGCAGAAACTTGACGTCAGTACATGGGGAATCACTGGATGTCAATGCGTCATAATATTTATTAGAAGTTATTGTCCTGAGAGGCAGTCCGAATGAAGAAACTAAAAAAGGCAAATACCATTAAGCAAAATCCTTATTCGGGTCCAGCCCTATCTTGACGTTCCAAGGGGGCCGCGGCTTGTTGATAAGCATTCAGGAAAGTGGACCCGATGGATAAAACTGGGACGGAAGCGGTCTGCGAGGAGGCTAAGTGTTACTTCAAATGATGGCAATAATTTAAGGCGCGTGTGGCAGTTGCTATCGCTTGTTTGTTCGTTGTGGACAAGTGCTTGAAGCAATTCCTATACTAGGCCTTGTCGGCCATATCAGCTAGCTTGGCTGTTCAATTCTTCAGAGAATATTGAGCCATGAAGCTCCGATATCCACCAAAAAATTCAAATAAAATATTTAATAGGCCGTTCTATTGCAAGTGTCTAGTTCCCAAAGTACTCGCCATAAATGTAAAACTCTAATATCTCCAAATACGAAAGATGATCCCCGTAAATTGCCTTCACCGCGATACAAGACATCAATCTGCGGGTTCTGATGATATCATATCAAACCTGTGACCCGCCTGGTAGTTATCGATATGGGTAATTTCTTGGTCAACTCCGCTACCAAACGGAAGAACGTTCACCAATAGGCTTGACAATGGCAAAGAACGCCGCGACGGCTCCCAATATTACGTACGTCTGCTTCTATTTTGTCATTGTTAGGTCGAACAACATCTCACAACCTTCGAAGTTTCATACAGTGAAAAGCTCTATTCACACATATTAGTACATATGTAGCCAAACAATTATAGATAACAAGTACCCTTTTCTGGCGTACTATCATCATGATGGTGGTCATCGTGGTGTCCGCCATCATGTTCGTCGTGACCGTGGTCAGCAGAGTAGAGACGTGTCATTACTGGGAATGCATTGCTTTGTCGTAATAACAACTGATGTGACAGAACAAACCTACGGCCGTTAAGCCTAGCGACCGACCGACTAATTTGTGATCGCATTGTCGGAGTATATGTGGAGGAGGTTGGCTGTATCTTCGTATAATTTGTTTGAAGACAGACTCAGTGGTATCATACCCGATTTTACATCCGGGTAATAAACAAGTGGGATCTTTTACCCTGCCCAATAAGATGTAGTTTCCTTGGTAAGAGTTGCAATATATTTAAATTATTACTAACTTATTGTCATTAACTTTCTTGTCCGATATGCTTTATCCAGTTCTCCGGAATATATATGAGAATGCTCTGATGGTCGCTGCGCCGCAACACATAATGCCCGCCAGTCCAATACATACCTTGATTGAATAACAATTTACAAACAATTCTCAGCGTACGATGAGCTCTGATGAGATTTCAATTGTTCTTCAAGTATGAATGCAGTGTTTGTAACACCGTACGGCGCGCTGACGCTAGACTAGAATGAATTTCCGGATCTTGACAGTGCATTGGTCGCGGCGATTTCTCTGGACGCCAATAGCTTAGAAGAGGCCAGGACGCAATGTAGTCATTTATATTTTGAGACTATAGTCGATCGAGACTATGAAGATCAATGGAGTCAGTCATCAACTCAGCAGGACTCGGTATCATTAAGCGGATCAGCAGTTAGCTCCAGCTCAGATGGGTCATGGGACACAGATGGTGAAAATCAGCTAGCTTTTCTTGCCTTGGAACGAAAACCACTACATTCTAAAGTTAGCTTTCTTTCAATGTGCTTTCCCACGAGAAAGCAACAAGAACTGCAAGATATTCTGGCCGGCTGCGATAATAATATTGCAGTCGCCATCGATGAACTTCTTAGTTCCCAGTTTATCAATGAACAAGGTTTTGGAGCTGAAGTTGATAGTGTGACGCCTGACCAGATTCATACATCGCGAGGCAAGAAGAGGAGAAACAGACGAAACGTAAAGAATATTTGGGATTCTGGCCCTAGTTCCTGGAATGCTAATCGTCCTCGGGTAAATCACATTGAACGATCTGAGCTAATTCGCCTCAGCGGATTACTGGGAATTCCAGTTGAGACGGCTCAAGACATTGAGCAAAGGCATTCTGGTTCGCCTATTGCATTATATCTTCAGTTGTTGGAAGCCAATCCTGGCGCGGTATGGAGTACAGGAGCAACAAGTACCAGGGAAAATCTGGCAGAACTCTCAGCGATGTTTCCAGGGCTCCCTTCCTTATTTTGCTCCAAAATTTTGAGGGCGACAAATAATGACCTTAACAAGTCCACAGATATTGCTATTATGATTCTGCTGAAGTCGCAAGAATGCGGTGAAGATTTAACCAGTTTTATGACCCACACATCCGACGTCAAGGTCGTCCAATCGCCACCACCGATTACGAATGAGTTTGAGACAGTTACAAAAAAGAAGGAGATGACGATAGGACCGAAGCAACAACTATCTGCGGTAGATTTGCATCAAGTGCTGGAACAAAAATCTATCGCACACAGAGAGCTACTGACGAAGGCCAACGAACTTGATCGGCGAAGAAACAATAAGAATTTTCATCACTCCGCTAGTGCTCACTATCGAGTAGCGGCCACTGAATTACGAAATGACGTGAAGCATCATCGACTTGAATATGCGAGGGCACTAGTTGACGAGGGGTATGTCACACATGCGATGACTTGGAATGGAGAGCTGCATATTAACGGTTTAACTTAGTGGAGGGCAGTATTCCATTGACTTGCACGGTATCGGCGTTCATGAAGCCAATGTTATCAGCGGCGAAAAACTACAGGAATGGTGGGCAGCAACCGCTGCCCGGAAGCCACGGCCCGAGTTCAAAATCATCACTGGCGTGGGTAATCATAGTGTAAAGGGCAAAGCCAGGATTTTACCATTTCTTATTAAATCTTTAGGTGGCGAAGGCTGGATGTTTTATGTAGGTCATGGCTGCATCGTTGTCTATGGATTGCGAGGGCAGCGATGAGTCGCTGACTGGTAATCATGTAAATTTGCAACTGACAACCTTTAATATGTGTCAGATTGGCTATTTTGGGAATAATACGGCGTATTTAGAATTGTCGGAATGATATACTATATTTGCAAGTAAACGCCCTCATACAGAATAGGATGTGGGAAGAGTTGGTGGAGCGCACTACAATTACTGGATTTTCACGTATGCATAGCTAACTTTTATTAATTTAATCAAAACTGAAACACATACAAAACAAAGAACGCCGATCCCAGTCCCATACATTTATCCATGTCTAACCTAACAAAAATAGGATGTAAAATGATGACGATACTAATTCAAGCATGTCAATCGTCTATACCCTAACCCGAAGGAATATTTGCATATTGACTCGCCTGACGCGATTGCATTCACCCAGCAAATTGCTATTCCATGTCGTCACTTGAGAATTCCGCCTGTTCAGTGACATGCACTGGAGCATTAGGTCTGTTTGCTTTGCGTTGATATTTGTCATAGAGTGAGTCGACCAACGAAAAGTCACCTTCCCTACATTGACTGAATATCCGAATGATCTTCTCGGCAACCTACAGAATCTGGTCAGGTACACTAAGATAGATGGATCGAAAAGCGACATACATCATACGCTGAATCATCTTCGACCGCGACCTCAAATTCGTCTTCCATGATCTGCAAAAGTCTATCTTCAATATCTTCCGAATCAACTTGTTGCTGACGTTCTAACAAGTCAATTTAGTTCACTTCCCCACCAAACGCTTTGCTCAATCAGAATAGGTAGCATACCATATAACTCGACTATTGAGCCAACCATCCAATCTCTTTTGTCCGCACTGTCCGGTCCACCCCAAAAACTCTGCACAGCAACCGAGAGGGCTTCCCAGTCGTAGACAGCCATACAGACGCCGAGCTCGAACCTGGCTTGTTGGGTAGGAGTCGTAAGTAGATTCTTTGCCACATTCCCAGAAGCCATATCGTTTCCCAACTATTGTGTGAGTATACTTGATATCGGGATAATGGTTTCAATTTTGCAAAAATTATTGTTCCTTAAAAGTTGTAAAAAAATACAGCCCTAACCTGTATTTAGAGTTTTGTAAAGAATTTAATATTGTGACCTGGGATTAGTTGTGATCCGGGTTCATCACTGTGGCAGGTACTCAGCCAAAGAGTTCCCATGAAATAATATCGTCTTCATATTTAACGAGGCGTGAAAGTCATGGTGACTGTTCCAGATCTAGTTCTTGATCCCAGTCTGCGAGACTGGGTCTTGTTTCCCATTCTCTTGGTTATGATACTTGTTGGAATTTTGCGGCACTACATTACCTTGCTCCTACAATCACCGCCAAAGCAATCAGACCTTTTGGCTATTCGCGAACAGTATGTGGCTTCAATTAGATCAAATGAGAATCGTGATTGATGATTGAATTTTTACAGGCAATCACTAGCTCGTGGTGCCAGCTTACGGTCGAATGGCAAGTTCATCCCCCAGACATCATTTCAATCCCGAAAGACATACTTGATACAGGCATTCAAGGAAGGTGTCTTCCTGAAGGACCAGGAGGCGTTTAAAAATAAGGATGAACCAAAAGCACCTCCAAATCCGCTTACCGACCCAGGTGGAATGGATCAAATGATGAATATGTTGAAAGGGAATATGGCTATGATTGTGCCGCAGACCCTATTGATGAGCTGGATCAACTTCTTCTTTAGCGGCTTTATTTTGAGTATGTTAAACTGTTAGCTCGAGGGTACGGAAATACTGATAGCTCTCAGTGAAATTACCCTTCCCTCTCACAATTCGATTCAAGTCAATCCTACAATCAGGTGTCGCGACGCGAGATTTGGACGTCAGGTGGGTGTCGTCTATGTCGTGGTATTTCCTCAACCTATTCGGCCTGCGGTCTGTATATGATATCATTCTGGGAAGCAACAATTGTATGTTTTCTATATTTCTTCATTAATTTTTGGTTCTCCTCTGGCGGTCGCCGCTAACTATTCCTAGCTGCTGGCGGAGGAATGGACATGGCAGGCATGAACCCTGGTATGATGGCCGGGGGTCTCCAACCAGGACAGGATATTTACAAGCTCTACTTGAGTGAGGCTGAGAACCTTGAGCTTACGACTCATGAATACTTACTAGAGGATATCGAGGATCGGATACTTGAGAAGTACGAGTAATCAAATATTTCACCTCTTTGATGACCAGTTTAGAAGAGAACAGAGAGCATATAGCAGCTTGAACGATATCAGCGTTCTATATGAGTGCTAGTCATCTTTATTCTGTATGTACTGATGATAGTTTGTCCATTACAAGATTGTCAATGCATTCAAACTTTTAAGAAACCCCCATGAAAACCTAAATATCAAGTTGCTTGGCTATATAAGTGCGCCAAATCTATCTATCCATGGCAAAGTATGTTTGTCTACAGTCAACTGCAGCTTTCCGAACCGCACGCCGGGGGTCGTCGAGAACAACAGCGAGCTTGCGAATGACTTCAGTCTTAAACGGCTGCAAAACTTCTTCCGGTAGTGATTGCGGCAACATAGCTAAACAGTTCAACGCTGCTATACGCACATCTGGAGGATTTGATGCCGTGTCGTGAGTAGAGTCTAGAACGCGCGGCAAAATTGTGGAAAGGTGCTCTGCAATGAGATCCTTAGCTTCCGAAATTGTAGCAGTGATTGTCTCAATAGTAGCCAATTTAACATGCGAGTCACTCACAGCGAGTGACTGCAGAAGTAAGGGCAGGAAAGTAGGAAGATGAGGTATAACAATCTTCCCCGGCATATTCTCCAGAATATTTGAAAGGGCGACTAGATGGTTTCGTCTTATCTCCGTGTCAGTGCTAGAATTGAACCCATCGACGATTCTCTGGACGCAATAGCTGAAATATTGTTGCTTAGCGAGCAATCGCACAACCACAAAATTACTCTTGTTTACTATCTCATCATCTGCGATGAGAATGCCGCACGTCCTACTCGCACATATGCCGAAAGACTTCTCCCTTTGAAGTTGTATTACGAGATCAACGATTTCAAATGACCTCCGATTGCCTTTAAAGATCAAAGCTTTGCCGATCTAGTAGGTACACAGTCAGATTATTGTATCACAATCCAGAGTTCGATATACATACCCATGCAAGTAACTCAAGACTGCTTGCCCGTTCTACTATAGCATTTGAACTAGTAACTTGCGCCTTCAAGGATTCAACCGCACCATCAATAAATTTCTGCTCATTGTCCTTAGACATCCACTTGTTTACTAGAAGAGCGATCAACCTTGCCAACGCTAAACGATCAGGAACATTGTGCGTAGCTAACGCCACTGGAACCAAATTCGATGCTAGCGAACAAACATCTGGGTAAGGAAATGCAGTCTAACGACGTCAGTACTTTGCATAATGCACTCATTAGAATGGTTAGTGCTCACCTCTATTCGCAATCCAGCAATTGCCGCCGTGAATATCTCGACCAAACCGTCCGAAAGGAACTCCTTATCCAAGGGTTTCCTTGCGCTGACTATTCGAGCACGATCGCTTTCTGATATCAGTACTGATGGTTCATTCGTGATGTATAATTTACAAATCTGCTCAGCGAATTCGCTTTGATCCTCAACCGACGCAGATCGCACTAGCAGATTGACAATCTTTGCCGTAACGGCAACGACGGAACTGTGACACATTATTCTGGATTGCGGTTGGTCGCGATCGACTGACGCAGTAAATGTCATCGCAATCAGCTTTGGCGTGAGAGTCGTGAAGAAAGACTTAAAATCCCAATCGCTTTCCGTGAGCTTACGCTGAATGACGAGAAGAATGGCCGTGAGAATCGATTGCGCGTAGACAACGTTCTGCCCCTCTTAAATAATGTGAGAAAATAACATATGAGATGCAAGTAAATCTAAGTACCTTTGGCGACAAGTGCTAACTTATTCAACAGACGAACAGTTAGAGTTTCGTAGATTGCTTTGTTGATACAAAGGTCCGCGAGAAACGAGAGAATAATTCGGTAATGTTTTCTGCGAGTTTGTGACGGTTCCAAGTCGGAAATTTCCGGATCCGGTAACTGAGAAAGAAATGCTGGAAAGACGGTATTTAAAATTATGTCTGGATTCACCCGTCCGAGCTCCTGCAATGACGAGAGTGCTGATGTACTTTGTAAAACATTAGCCCGCACTAACTGTGAACATTGACATTCATACCATAGTGATTCATTTGTATCAGTCAAGACCACGTCATCCAGGTACTGAGCTACCATACCTAGCTCGCTCAGATCCAAAAAGTCTTGTAACAGCGCAAGCTTCACCAGTCCTTGCAAGGCGAGCACTCTGAACGAAACTTCGTCTTTAGGTGTACTAACAAACGCTCTACAAAACAATTCAAACAGAGCATCTTTATGCATCAGCAAGCCATTCCCAGGAGACATTTCAAGCATGGCCCTGGTTTTCCACCCATATAAATTACCGGAAGATTCAATAAATAAGATTAAAATCTCCAAAGCCGTCTTCTGCTGTGAAATGGTAAGATCTACCAGCTCGAAAATACTAGGCAAGGTCGTTTCTGCGATCTTGTCGTACGCAGCGAATGATCCCTCCGCAATAGCTGCCAGTAATCGGGCAGCAGGTTTGGCCTGCCGCGCTTCCAGATTTGTGATATGTGGATGGCACTCATCCGCAGTCGCTGTCAAAAATTTCTCCAACCGAGAGTCCTTTACCACCTTGCCGGCCATGCCAATTGAAATCGTCGCAGTGAGTCGCTTCAGTAATCCACAAACTAGATCGGGAATGTCCTCCTCTCCTTCATGCAGTACTTCAAACTTTACTGAATTATAAATTTCGTCGCAATGCTTCTCCACAGTGACTTCATCATAGCTGTCAATACACGCAATGATTGTGAGCAATGCGTCTCTCTTGACATTTATCGAACTAGATGTGAGCTTTTCAATTAAACTGGGGAAGGAGTAATCCGCGAATAGAGCTGATGCAGCGATACACGCCCTGTGGCTTGTTGTCAGAGCTAATGAGTGAAAACAGCAAAAAACCCCTATACCTCAATTTCAACTTCAGATCATCGGACGTAATTCCATAAGGATCATCTGGTGGTGGACGAAACGTAATCGGAAAATAGCAAAATGCGGCGTCGAAAAGAGACTACTTGATATCAATCTTCGAGCTAGAATCAATTCAGGAGTGTGAAACACTAACCTCTTTAGCCACCTCTATCTGAAGATTCTCAATAATAACTTTCAGCATGGAGAAGACGACCATCAGATTCCTAGGATCTTTCTCGCCCCCAATGAGCCTCGTAAATCCGTTCAAGGTGCTGTCATTCATGCTCTTCAGAACAGCGATATGTTGACTAACGATTTCGTCCGTGACTTGGTAAACGACGTATCTTGTTGCCTGGTTATGCTTCTTCATGTCGACTTTGGTAAAGAGCCTATACAATCGTCAGACTCAATTCTTGCGAATGCTCAGTTGTGTGGGTGAATTACGCGTCAGCTATCGACTTGATGGACGACGTCGAAATTTGTTTCATTTTGATTAACGCCAGCAGACCGCTTCCAGCTTCATTCAAGCCTTCTTCATCCTCTAACCTGTCGCACAAGAATTCTGATAGCATGGCAACTACAGTGTTTCGTTAATTGAAGTGACCAGTCAGCAAATTGTACACTTACTCTGTCGAGAATTTAGTTTGCCAGTAGGTAAATTTGATAAAACAGCTGCGACACAACTCAGTGCTATAAAGTCGAGATATTAGGTACCTAATTTGATATACCATTGAACACCTTTTGATAGAACTAACAAACCTTTAACTCTGATACCAGTATCATCATCTGTCAAATATTTTCCCAGACTCTCTATGAATTCAATAAGACGAGTTCTGTCCAATTCAATATCTGGTAACAAAATTTAGTAATGACATTCAGTAAGGTCAATGCTATATGTGCAACGCACCTTTAGCAATGTTCTTTGCTATTGCGTCTGCATCAGCTGCTGATGTGGTGTCTAACGACACCATATATTTGTCAATGACCGGCGTCGACATATTGCAAATCTCTAAACAAATTCAAATATTAAAATTAATCAGAAAGGGAGTAGATTACTGAATCGGTGCCATTCACTGGCAGATACTGTATTTCGATATATAATCAGCTCTAAGCCGATGATGCTGTTTTGCAAGTTTTTGCGAATGGATTAGGCGTTATGTCATAGCACTGTTGCTGTTCCCTGAACAAGGTTTAGTACCTTGTTAGTGTGAACTTAAACTTGACTTCAACCAGTTCGATATTCGCGTCAAATCCCAAGCTAATTTTTTTTAGTCCCAACGCCGCCACCCCGCGCTCATCGCTCTCGACGCCTCGAGTAATCCCCTGAAAAAAAATACTCTGAAGAATAATAAATTTTCCGATTCCACCGGCCGTCCCAGTATATATTTAGATTTCTCTCGAGTTATCTTTCGACGCGCCTAAAATTTCATCAAGTGTAATATTCGAGATATTGGATTTCTATTATGTCTCCAATTCCAGAATCAGAAAGTGACGGTGTAGTTGCCTGTAGTAAGTATTTCCATACATTTCAGATTTAAATATTACTATGATTTTCATGAACTCTTCATGAACTCGTTGTGGACGGGACAGGTCTGACTAAAGAACACAGAGACTATCCTTGCGAGTTCGGTCGCGAATGCCTACACCGGCGAGATCAAGAAGGGTATCGAAGAACTTGGCAGGAAGCCCAAATTAGTTGGTTTTCTTGCTAATACCGATCCTGCTGCGCGTATGTACGCTGAATGGACTGGCAAGACGTTCTGCGACGTTGGTTTCATGTTTGAACTGCGACAAGTCGACAAAGAGGAACTGGAAGATTTCATTTTTCAGGCAAACGAGGACGACGATGTTGATGGAATTATGATCTATTTCCCTGTGTTTGGCAACAGACAGGACCAGTATCTTCAGCAAGTTGTTTCGAAGGACAAAGACGTCGAGGGCTTGTCGCATATTTACATTCAGAATTTATATCATAATGTGCGCTACCTTGACGATGCAAAAACACAGAAAAGTATATTACCATGCACGCCGTTGGCGCTCGTCAAGATCCTAGAATACTTAGGCGTGTATAACATGATTTTACCATATGGTAACAGGCTATACGGTAAAACGATCACGATTGTTAATCGAAGCGAAATTGTTGGTCGTCCTCTGGCCGCGTTGCTAGCTAACGATGGTGCGGTCGTTTACTCGTTCGACATTGACAGCGTTCAAAAGTTTACCCGTGGAGAGGGTATCAGGCTACGAAGTCACCGTGTGAGCGATGTTGATGTGAAGCTGGAACACGTTGTCCCAACGTCCGACGTAATTATTACTGGTGTTCCGTCGGAGGAATACAAGTTCGAAACTAGATACATCAAGGATGGTGCGGTCTGCATCAATTTCTCGACAGCCAAAAACTTCAATGCTGATATCAAGACCAAAGCGTCTCTGTATGTACCCTCGGTCGGGAAGGTGACTGTTACTATGCTCATGCGGAATCTCTTGCGCCTCATCGCCAATAGATCATCAAAGAATCAGTAACTTAATTGAAATAGTCTACACATTGGGTATATTTTAGGAATATTGGAGTATAATGTATATAAAAATGCGTTCGGACGGCTTTGTTTCCAAAAGTTATGTACATTTTTAATGCTTTATCTGTGGTAGATTGTGAATACAGTATATAAAAGCTTAACCCAAACGTTTTAACTAGAAAAACCCAATACAAAATAGAGACCCAAATGATGCACACAAAAGATTACTTAATATGCCGTTTTCTTTTCTTAGGTTGTTCCTCGTCGGATACAATAACGTCCTCAATTTCGTCGTCGACACCGCCCTGGCCCTCGAATTCATCTTTGCTTCTCTTCTTAAGACCTTTCATTTTCCTTGTTTGCAGTTTCATCAAATCTTGTTTACCAACATGTATAGTAGCAACCTTGTCACCCAACAAATCGGTTTCGACATTCTTCTTCGCCTTGGGCTGAAGTTCCTTTGGAATTTTCATTGCTTGCTTCATCATGTCAGGATCGGCCTCCCGGACGCGACCAAGTTGAAAATCCAACCGTGGACCCATCTCCTCTAGCTCCACTCGCGGGACTTTATCTTGCTTCTTACTCTTGTAAGTTTTGATTTTGTAAACTCTGAAATTGATCGGAGGAAGATTCGAAGTATCCCCGCTGTACACACTAATATTGCCATCTCCAGATGCAGTGACAGAGATTATATACTGCAGTCCAGCCAAGTCAAGCATGGAAATCTGTTCGCCTCTAAAAAAATCGAGAAACATTGATTTGACCATCTGGTAATGGGGGTGGGAATCGAAAATGGGTCCGATGAAGGAAATCATTGGTTTCATGCCGACGTTAACGGTTAATTTCTACATGCACATTAGATTCTGACTGTAACCAATAGACATAGAAGATACTGCGTACCTTAAATTCTGACATAGCTTTGTAATTTAGGACCTTCAACTCGAACATGTCTAGCACTTGGTAATTGAACGTCCGCAGCCACGTCAATGTATTTGGCCTCTTCTTCGAGTTTGAACCAAATATGATCAGTGAGGCGTCGTTCTTCTGGGAAAAGAATTCCAGTGAAGAGGCATCTTCAAACGGGCGAATTTCGTTCTTTTTCTGGAACTTCTTGATATCGGGTTGCTTGTAAGCGGCCTTAAGAATTTTCGTTAGCGCTCAAGTGATCTGATAAAGTAAAGTAACACGCATGCTGTATACAATATCTGTCATTGCATTCTGGACAAGAACACTGCAGGTCGAACCACGAACTGTTAGGGCCGTCTTGGTGTTCTCAACCACTTTCGGGGCCCTACTGTCCATTGCACGTTTTGATCGCGCATTTCTTGGTTTCCTATCTCAATTAGTTTCACCGTATTCTACTATAAACAAAACATATACCTACACTATTCGCATCATATTTGACCTATGTTGTTTCGAGGAATTACGTTATCAGAGTATATGCTAATCTACTACGACGGGCAAAGGTGAAGATGGGCATAAATTTTTTTTTTTGTTTTTTTGGCACGAGTTGGGAGTGTGAAAAGTCCCAACGCCAATCCTAATTTTTTTGCGTGGAAGCATTTTTAGGAAGACTGTCGTTCCGTTAGCACCCCCATGATACTAGTCTACTGCCATTACGTCATATGTTTGTAAAAAATGTCACTAATTACCTGTTTTCTCCACATTTCCTATATGGTCCAATCTGCTCAGGTGTCATAAAACATCCAAATTGCTGGAGTTGTGTTATGTAGGATAAACTCCACGAGACCCTTAAATGACGCTAGGTTGACAAAGGTAGTAAACGCGAACGCGTTCGTCTCTAGTTACAAATTACTATATTCGTGCAATTGCACACGAAGCCATGAACGGGCTAGACGTAGTGATTAAAAAGTATTTTCCAGGTCGGGGTAATGGTCTAGTTGCCGCCAAAAATTTTAAGGCATGTAAGTTAATTGTTCGTCTTTGTTATGGGCTAGGACTTAACAAACACTACGCATGACAGACGCGGAAATATTTAAAAAGATACCAGAGGTATCGGTTCCTGAAAGCGACTTTCGCTCATACATCTGTGCCAATTGTTTTGTTCTCGCGCCAACGACTGGAGACAAAGTTCAGCCAGCGTCGGTCGCGAAAATATTCTCGTGTGGGAAATGCCGGGCTTCTTATTACTGTTCGCAGGTGAGCATCAGTACTCAAAGTTTCTATGCCGGAAAAATTAGTTGACCTTTGGTGCAGCAATGTCAGTTACAAGATTGGAAAGCGTATCATAAACGAGAATGCAAAATACTCGCATCTTTGGCACCGCAAGTACCTCCTTCACCGGTGGTGCTTCTCATGCGAATTCTCAAGATGCAAAGAGAAAACCGAGACAGGTTCTTCAAGTCGATGGAAGGATTGATGTCACATATCGATGAGAGGCGTAAACTGGATGATTTTTCGACGCTGGTACTCATGAGCAAGGGTGCAAAGGAATATTCACGCTCGGCGTTGCCGTTCGATGCGATTGTCGAGATGCTATGTAAAGTGCGTTCGTTCCCCCTATGCTGTCCTGTGGATTCTTGGCTGACATCAATTAGGTAATGACAAACAGTGCAACAATACCAAATCCAAATTACGATACTGTGGGCCTGATGTTCGACCCTCTAGTTTCGCTGGTCAACCATTCATGCGACCCCAACGCTGTACTCGTGTTCAACAAGAATGTATTATTGCTCCGGGCAGTCAGACCGATCAAGGAAGGGGAGGAAATATTTATCAGTTATACTGATAACACTATGCCGATGCCAGAACGCAAGAAGCAGCTGCGGACCCTGTATTTTTTTGACTGCCATTGTGCGGCATGTAGACCGCCTGAGGTCGGGTCTGGTCCCAAAGCAGATCCACGAAACGATTTCACATGTCCCAGATGCGGTACCCCATTTCAACCGTATTCAATGCGGTCAGCCCCAAATGGTGTGCAGATATACAACGATATCTCAGCTTGCTCATCGTGTCATTATCGATTCCCGGACGCGCCAAATGTCGTCGCAAACCTGGAGCACCAAATTGCTTCCACTGGCGTTGCCGAGATTAACAGGATCGCCAACGATAGCATGGCGAACGGACTGGTATCTAAACTGAAGCAATTTCACAAACAAGGGATGATCCCATTACACCGATCCCCTTTCACTGAATCGTTGGCATCTCTGATTCCATACTACATGAAATATAACGACTGGAGCACTGCACTTGCGTTCATTGGAATCCAGTATTTCTTCCAAGATGAAATGCGAACTCGACAACCGGAGTTTATGCTTATCAGATTGGCGCATATGATGCGGTTCGTTGTTATTTTGGCATATATCATCAACACTGGACCGAGCAGCCGTTTGCAACAATGTTCGATCGATTTCCACGAATGCCTATGGGGATTAGTTTCTGAGCTCGAGCGTTCGATCCCACTGGTTTATGGCAAGAATTCTACATTTGAAGCACATGTTCGAGAGAAATATAAAAACATGATGCTGGCCCAGATGGGCCCGACGTTGGCACGAATACATATGAGCAGTACACTAGAACAGCTTGGATGGCACAAAGAGATGGATAAGATTAAAGCTTATGCAATGGGTTTTTTTATCGATTCTGATGTCAAGAAATTCATTGCAACAGATTCTGATATCATGAAATTCATTGGAACAGAATTGTTAGATTAGCAGCTAACCTTGAAAATTTTATACATTTCTCCATATCAAAGCAATCCCACACCATAAAGCCTATCGAGACAAGATCCTATACTAAAATACATAGACAGTCACGTCATTCTTCATTGCATAGAGGTAAAAAAAACCTATTCTTTCCATACTCGGGATTCACCTTCCTCGGGAAATGTCTGGGTCGCCGGTCCGACCGGAGTCTCTGCAGCATCGGACCCGACAGACACTGGAGTCTGGTACGCACTCTCGACAGATGTCGAAACTGGTTCGGCAACAATTGGTGGAAGCGTCGACTTTTCTGCGGCCGGAGCGGTGGCTCCACCTTCTGGAGGGTCCAAGGCCGTGCCAGCGACAGGAATATCCTGAGTGGCCCCGACTGGCGACGATGTGGTCTCTGGAGCCATTGGCGTGGTCTCCGGCGCAGTCTCCGGCGCAGTCTCTGCCGCCGCGGCGGCCGCGGCAGTACCAGCAGTGGCCGAGGTCATCGTGGATCCTCGGCTCAGTGTTCCAGGTCCAGAAGTAGCAATATCCTGAATGACATTCCACCATTTCACCAAGTCATCGTAGGTGGAGGTCTTAAACTCGAACGTGTGCTTGGTGGTGATTGTCTTGAGCGCGTCCTTTGCCGTGATCTTGAACTTATTCTTGCCTGTCTCCTTAGGGTACATCGCGCCAATATTAGCATCGGGAAGGTATATGGAGAATTCAGGCTCCGGACTCTGGACGTAGTCCTTTGTTGCGAACTGGTGCAGGAACTTGGACGGAGACACGACGTAATATCCAGAATTATAGGTCTTGGAGAATTTCATTGTGCTCTTGCGCTGGATGATGCCTTCGATAAGAGGGTTTGTAGATTCGTGGTCTTGATTTGGGAACTTAACGCGGTCGATTGAGCGCTTGGGAGCAGACTCATCGGCAAGAATTTGCTTGTTGCTAGCGACAAACTGATCCCACTCAAACTCCAACGGGATGCTCGTGAATGCACTAGTGATGGCGCCGTAACTTTCGCGCTGGAAGTTCCAGAATGCGGTTTGGGTCTGATCCAGGAGCCTAAACATCTGGTGGATGCCACCGACAACGTGGGCTTCGAAAGTCTTGAAATCGCGTTGAATGGTAAGCAGGGTGTCAGTTTGGATATTCTCCTTCATGATCTGGCTATCGAGTTTGTTGAGAACGCCACGGTAGATGATGTAAGGGTCTTTGAGGGGATCGGGCTTGCCGCTAAAGACGCCGAAGGAGCTTGCATGATGACCGAGCAGCTCGATCTGCTTCTGCGTTTGTCCGCGCGCCCTCTCGACATCTCTGACGCCCTTGAAACCATTCGACTTGAGACCGCGAATGTGTTCCTTTATGTCGTGGCTAAGTCTCTCGACATGGGGAATGACCGAGGACTTGATCGCGTTTTCGGCCTCGGTGGCAGCTTTGATAAGACCCTCGGCTTTTTCGCGAATTGCAAAGAACCCGCCGGAGATGCCTTCGTGCGCCGGGCGGTCGCCATTCTGGGGTACGGTCTCGACGGCGTCGAACCGCGGGGCGTCATAGACTGTCTTGGAGATCCGTTCATAGTCGCGCGACAAATTGTGGTACATGGCACGGTGGCTCTCCGAGTAATCCTGCAGCAGCTCGACCGCATGACGCCATGAGTCGAGGCGTTGGATTAGGACAGCGGTCGGATCAATGACTTCGAGAGGAATGGCTTCTTCAATGCCGCCATTTGTAGAGACCTCGATGGCTGGAGCTGTGGGTGATTCTGTCATGACTGAGATATAGCAAAGACTGTACACTGGATTTGTCACGCCGGATGCAGATGAAGACTAGGATGGCGCCGGCGGTGGAGCATAGTTCATTATATAGATCAGCCTTTCTCTGCCCTCATTGACTTTTTTTCTCTATTGTACGAAAGCCCAGGCGCCACCAAAACAAAGCGCCAGCAATGCGGCGTCGCACGAAACTGTCAAATAGGCACGAGACCCTCAAATGACGTCATCACCTGCCATACTCGTACCCAGAGTGCGGGTCAGAGCTGAGTGACCTAATCCGGGTCAGCTACATCTGTCGATGTCATATATTGAGAAAAATCGTAAAATATCGACATATTCTATGTGCCCTTATACAGTTATACTGTGTGCGAATGCCGAGATTTTGCATGGATACGGTTGACGACCACTGGCTGACCTGTTATTTCATTGGCTGCAGCTTGTGAAGCCTGTTCTTTCACTACTTGCCTATATGTCGAATACGTTTTGTATTACCTGATTTTTTGTCCTAATTCTCGAACCAGCGCCATTAAACGGCTGTGTCCAGTCATAGTCGCACCACCCAATGTCACTCAACCACGTCCAACCAATACCAAGTTCATCATAGGTGAACCGAGTGTCCACGGTCCAGACCCCGACCATCCAAAGTACCAGGTTTGCGCCATTAATTCAATCGTGCCGCAAAAACTACTGCTATTCTGGGTTTGCATATTGACAGAGGAGTTTGTGGTGATAGGGATGTCGTCTGTCGTCGTCAGGGCACATATCCCGAACCATGCATGGGATGATTGCCTGGACGCGATGTGGAAAATGGCTATTATTGTAGACCGCAGAATGTTCCACAGCGTATTTCTGGGATTGGCGCGTGGACATCCAACCATTGACCAGTCATATATATATGCGTGTAGCGGTAGAAGAAATTTTTAATAGAATACCGTTGTGTGTTTTTCTAAAACCAATGTAACTACTGACTGGGTGTATGGAACAGAGTGCCAGCAACATATTCCGCTCTAGAGTGAGTGACGGTGAGGACAATGTACCCTAGCCCTGGTTTGGTACCCTCAAGCGATTGTCAGCGGATCGATCCTTCCCCTCGCCAAGACCAAGAACGCCGTCGAAATTATGAAACTCGCCCCGCTAAAGATGGTTGAATTGGCGTACGATCCACCACTGACCCCAGCAATGGCGCCTGCGATTGGGGGGCTCGTCAGCGCTCCGATACTCCCTATCATCAAAGCAGCCCCCATCCGGAAGCCGATCTCCTTCGGCGGGTAGATGGTTATGAGCAATGGCGGCGACAGGCCGATACAAGAGCCAGAACTTATACCGAAGAGCGTTGCAAAGACAATGATGGCAGCGTTGCTGCGACCAGGCAGCCAGAGGGCCAGAGTGAGGATCCCAGTGAAGAGAAGCATCACGATGAGGACGTTGAAGCGGCCGTATTTATCGGCAATGGCGTTCGGGACGGTTCGTCCGAGGAACTGGCGCCGTTCATGATGGGGATCAGGTTGAATGCCATGGTGAGAGACATGCCGTATTTGGTGGCGGAGACAACGAGATAGTTGAATGTGACGAAGAGGCCCCCTGGTTGGTTTGGATGTTAGCGACACGTTGGGAAAGAGAGAGAAAGGAGTGGGGAGGGAAGCGAACGAGGAGGCGTTACCTACAGTAGAGGAAGAAGCAAAAACCTAACAGGATGGCAAAGTTAGGCTCTCTGAAGGGTCGAAGGTAGTTGACGAATTTGAATGGCCTGCGACCGTGAGGGAGGGTCGAGGAAATGGTCAACACCGATATGGCCCAGAGACCCAGGATCAGAAAGGAGCAGATGCGCATCGTCCATGCAAAGTGAATCTTTGGCAGGAGATGGTTGACCATCAGAGGAAAGACGACACCCCCCAGCGAGGATCCGGCCACGGTCAAGCCTCCTGCAAGGGCTCGGCGCTTTTTGAAGTAGGTCATCGGCTGTTAATGTGTTGAATCATTAATTAGCCTGGTCTGCTCATTAAGATGAGACGAGAGAGTACATACGGATGTCATTGCTGGCATGAAGATCAGGGATGTACCAATGCCCGAGCAGACAGATTGGCTGAGCATAAATTGGTAATATTGACTTGACAAACTGGTCATCATGAGTCCAAAAACATGCATCAGACCTCCGATGAAAATGGGCAGCCGCGGGCCGTAGCTATCAAACAGATAGCCAGACAACGGAGACATGAATAGCATGAAGAAGACTGGTATACATTAGCACTTTAGTTGAACATGGCAGTAGAGATAGAGATTTCGAAAGGAACCTACATTCGGTGGAGGTAATCCAGGAGACCGCCGAGCTGCTGTAGTTGCTCAGCTGGTTGCTTTCATACTCCGCCTGGAAGAGGCCGATGCAGTTGGCCCATCCGAAGGAGATAAACAGACCCAGCGAGCCTCCCAACAGCGACAGATATGCTTTAGTACCTCCTTCAGGAGGTTCTAGCAGTGGTGCCTGTGGTTTTTCCTCTGCTTGTGCATTGGAGAGTCCGTCATGACCATTCTCAAGGTGAGTGTCCGCCATGGCGCCCGGAAATTGGTCTCGATTTGGAATCTGAAGTATCGTGTACAAAAATTTGAAGCTCCATGACTGCTTTATATGGAAAAGTAGGAGGTGGTGTTGCTCCAAACTACGAGTATAGTTCGCGAATAGCCCGAAGGGCCCAAGTACAAGTCACCGAGAATGCCGGAATATCCCGAGTTATATGAACTGCTGATGATAAATTCGGCTGCAAATTATCCAAAAGAGAAACTTGACCTTTGTTGCCGTCCAACTCCCCGTCAAAAAGTCAGTTTAGAACTTATGAATAAGAATTGGTGCAGACAGAATCTGGTCAGAAGGGGCTGCCAGAGGTGCTCAAGACCGTGCAGGATAGCTTGAAGAGATGCTATACGATACTGCAGTCATCGTGGACCGCCAACAAACCTCAGGACTCGTTCGAGGGTCTGATCTATCCTGGACCCGCTTCCGGATTAGATGTCAATCCCATGGTAGGTTTGAAACGTTTCTCACTAAAGAACACAAAAACAGTACAACGTGACAGGAAGGCTCATGCTGACTTGCGTAGGATCCTAACTCCACCATGGATTTTTCAACTTTTTTTTTCTCAGACCTTTGGAGGGGATAACGATGCAGGGAGATGGTTATGAAGATTCGATGCTTATCTTCGAGTTGAATCTAAACATAAAAACTCGAAACATGGCTAATTACTGCCTTGACTTGCAGGATACACTACAGGTGCAGAATAACCTGGTTGCCTTACAGTCAGGGTCCGTGGGGTGCCGACCTATCCAATCACGAGCGTGGGAGATTCCCCGCGTGATATCGGATGGGGTGTCGTCTGCCGTTGTCTGGGCACATATCCAATTCTGCCTCTCCCGAACCATGGGATGTTCGGGTCCGACATACGTGAAGCGATGTGCCCTGTAAAGATACTCCAAAAGGGCAGCCGCTTGTTGCGCAACGGTGCATTCAATTCAATATGAAGGTTTGTTATTCTAATCTCACCTCATAATCATCACAACTATTCATCAATATAACTACCCTAATATGTAAAAAAAAAATCTACAATCCAAAGACTCCCAGACGAAGACAAATACCAAAAAAAATTGTTTTTAACAAAGACCTACAACGCAATCTTGGACTTGATATCATAGTCCGGAGGACGTCCTCCAAATACCACTTTAGCTCTTACATTCAACGCCGCATTATCTGACGAAATCAGCACGTTTTCGTACGACTCTCGCGTTATTCTGATTTCGTCCGCAGCCACACCCAAATCGTCCTGCGGAATCCAAATAATCGGTTTTTTCGCACGCAATGCTTCGTGTCGAAATGCACGGTTCACCAAGAATTCCCGCTCCTCCACGCTCAGATCCTCAAGGTCCTCAGCCATGCCTTCCAGCAGCATGGCATCTTTTGAATTCTTGGCCAGTTCCGCTTCCAAAATCGCAGCATCATTGCCAGTGTATATCAAACCCGTAACAGTCTTAATATGTCCAATTGGCTTGCTAATTCCGAGCATATTCGCAGTATTCTCAAGTTGCACCCCAACACTCGTGCCAACTCCGCCGACAAACCGGCCTGGCGCACTCGCAATCGTCGTCGTAATTGGCTTCTTAAACGCGGCAAACAGCTGTCCAAGCGGCGACTGCAATACTGGTGAGTCTGCTTCAAAGTCCATATAGTCAGACTCCTTCAGATCGGTCCGATAAAGCGGAACTTCTGACCCGCTCCCAGTCTGACTACTATGTAACTCAACGTCGGCAATGCCCTCACCAGTTACTCTTTTCTTCAAATCACTTTTGCTGAATTCCCCGCTCAGCGATGTCGTACTTTCGATCGCGGAGTAACTCTTGATTGACGATGAAGTCCTTAACAACGGCTGTTGGTTGAGTTTCTCCCAGTGCTTCATCAATAACCGCGCACGGCCTTCAAGCGAAACGGGCAGGTAAGTAAAAAGCGGACCATAAGAGTTGTTCAGAATAAACTGATATATCGCCGTGAAAACAAACACAACAATCATGATGATCGCGTGTGGCGTGCAGGAGGGTTGCAAGTCACTGTCCCGGACAAGGAAAAATAAACCAACAAGGCACAATTCCATCACATATACTCCAGTAAACAGCTGGTTAATCGCGCGATGAAAGTAGAGTCCACCAGAATCAGTCTGGTTGTAGTTACAGTATATAAACATATATCGATAGGCAATGTAGAAAAGCGAAAACGCAATTAAACACATTGGCATTATCAATGGCGAAATAATCGTGTAAACGATGCCAATAGCGGCCAGATTAGTATATATTGGATAGAACGTACCCCACCGCACGTATGACAAAGTCGTCAGACGCGTAAACTTTTGTCGCGCGGTGACGTCCGCTAACGGGCCGACAAGCATCTTCATGAACAGCTGTCCGACTCGCAGAAGTGCAGCCGCACTCACGGTCAGACCTTGCAAAATGAGGTATGAAAAAAAGAAGTTGGATGCCTTTGGCAGGTTCGTGGCCAGCAGTCCAGGAATCGACGTCGGATTTTGGGTAAGCTCTTGAATGACCGTCGTGATCGAGCTCGCAATCGTGACAACCAAGAAGACCTGCACGAACAAGAAACTAAAGTAGGAACTCTGAACAATCTCCTCAACCCGAACACCGGTTGCTGCGCCTCGTTGACTTGCAAATACTACTTTTCGTCAGTGGCACATTTCCCCGTCGCTCAAAAAATAAACAAACCTACATCGTAGAATGTATGGCAACAATGCCATGAGACCAGCCAATGCAGCGGGTGGTAAAATTCCAGAGACTATACCCTTAATCGTCGGGTTCATATCGTTGATAAAGTCCAAAAACGGCAATGCACTGGTCAAGTAACTGAGTTGAGAAATAATACCCACAAACGCGACAGGGAACGCCCATCCGAAAATCAAACCACCAGTAGCACCAACACTTAGCATAGACCGTAGCAAGGCTTCCCACCACTTGATTCGCATGTTACTCCAAATAACATCATTCGGATTGATTTCAATAATGCGGGGCACCATGTGCTGAGGCGATTCGCTTGACAGAGACTGGCAAGCCATATGCGCGGCAATTTGGTTGTTGAATTGAATAAAGCAAGAGTTCATGAATGGATATTGTGTCTCGTCCTGCTGCATCTCCTCAATTTCCACGTTAAGTTTATTGAGTTGCTCACGGCACCATTCGATGGTGTCGACCTTTTTGGCAAAGCCTGGTAATGCTGGAAAATACTGGAACTTGCTGACCCTGTGCTTTGGGCGATCTTTCTCCTTCAAGTAATTTTTCCAAGCAGGTGTTGTTGTGCCGCTTCCATCTAAGGTCTCAATCCCGGAAACTTCTGCGATCGCCGTTTTTTTGCTTTTCTGAGCTTTGCGAAGCTGCCTCTTGTGCGCTATTGTAGCTTTCTGTATCAGTACAGTTTCCGCATGTTCAAGCTTTGCTGCTGCCTGATCTCGCTGAACAATCTTATCCGACAGCTTCTGCAAGTTGCGATTAATCCAAACATTACGCACGCCACCAGGAAATACGTCAAAAATTGCCCTAATTTTTTCGGCGTCACACAGGGATTGTGGAACAGCACGGATAAGCACTGTCGTGGCACTGGCCCGCAATCGATGCTGCGGGGAGGTCAAGTAAGTTTGCCGCATAGTAATATAAGCTGCCATCTCGTGGTGGAATACGGCACATAGGAAGATGATATACACGACGGCCAGTATCAAGTGCGCCCAATAACGGCTCGTGTCGCCCGAGCTAATATTCACCCACGCCAACGCATCCAGTCCAGTTGCGGTACCGGATGACGTGTTAGCTCCGTTGATAGGAAGTAGTATTGGGAGAACAATTGCGGACGCCGTGAGGAATATAAAGATAAGCATGACTAGGTAGCGCATAAAGAAGTATGCGTCCAGACCACATTTCTTAATGAATTCTGATTCGGGCATGAAGAGCGTTGGGACGAGCCAGTCAAGCAGGCCTGGTCCCGACGGCGGGACTTGCTGTCTACTTGCATTTAGCATCATAGCGAGAAAACACGGAACTTTCAATCGACACTCACCGTTTTGGAACAGCATATGTTTTTGGCTCGTAAACGCGACGGATTCGTTTTCGCATAAGTAGGAAAAGCCACAACTCGACCGCGAAGATGATCAATGATGCAACTAGTGACGATAAAAACGTCGACAGGGACTGCCCATAATTCGCCTGTGCAGTACCACAGTTGCCGTCAAAGCCTGGTCGGCAAGAGCTTGTTGCCGTGGCCGAGGATGATGTAGCCGTGCTGTACGCTTGAGATGAGAAACTGGTGATGGAAGCGGACAGAGTCGACGACACGGCCATCGTCACCGAACTGGCGACTGTCGACGTCACCGATGCCATTTTCCGCCGTGGTGAAGGAGAAAAAAAGTGACTGAGGGCAAAGAGTAGGGAAAGAGCAATGAACGAGGAGATGACGGAGAGACAACGACCAGAATAATGTCGAGACGGTTTCTGCGGATGGCTGCCGACACGGCCCTTTTGTAGATCAGATAGCGGCGACATGTTCGCGAGGTCGTTAAGGTTCACTTGTGAGGCGCAAAAGGCAGGCCCGAAATTAATTAGAGCGTTGTTGAATGCACGCTAATGCACGATTCGAAAGACTAACGAAATTGCGATATAGACTGATACACACTTGCTGCGATCCTGCCGCACGATGATGTATGCCAGATTGGATTGGCGCCATCGCATATGCATTTGAGGCCATAAGTGTAAGAACTGCGGGTTAACGTGCTAGGTTTCATGTTAGCTTCGCGTCGTTCCTGCACGGGTCCAGGGACCAACGGGTACGGACCCAATCACCGTCTAACCTCACGTATGCAATGGGTCAGCACAATGCGGGTTGGGGCACGGTGCAAACCTTAAGATCATCTTCACGGGGGGCCGTTGTGGTGGTGCTCTCCTCGGTCATCATCGAGGATCTTCTATATCCGCGCATCGCCTCAGTAGTATATGTAATGATAATTTCTCGTTTCACGACGTAATGGGGTTCCATTTCACGTGTCAGGAGCCCGTATGGGATGGCGACGACTTCAGCACATGTGCTCAGGACAAGTATGTTGTTATCGTTATCTTCGAATAGTCCCATAATGATACAGTCTCACTAATGATGTGCTAGATACATTGGTGTTCTGTTCCCTGGGTTTGTAATCTTGATATCTGCATGCTTGCTTATTCCATCGTTCCGGACACTCTGTCAGTATTTAAGACCTGGTCGAAGCCGGCACATCTCGCTTGGTGGAGACGATACTATTCGAGCCGTACCAGAGACTGGCGGCTATTTCCCAGAAAACTCTCGTGATGATAATAGCCAACTATATCGCTTAAGAACAACTGAAGAGTCTGATTACATATCTCCTGGCCCAAACTCAGAATATATTAGGCCAGTTGGACCAGGCCGATCTACTTCACATGCAAATGACCACTTCCTAAATTTATCCGGAATATGCGAAAATGACTCGGATGTTGACATAACATTTATATCATCGCGTGGGGTTACGGCTCGAGCTGCGGTGGAACGCGGTAGTTTAATCGCACTTGTCATTGTGCATCTGACCGTAACAGCAGCGGCCTTGCTAGTCAAGCATGCGCGACGAGAATCTCGGGCTTCCTTGGTAGTCCAGTCACTTGTCGTTACTATTTTTTGGGTACTCACATATATGACTGCACTTCTTTTTTCTATAGTCGGTTGCTGACTGCTGATTAAAAATAGCTATACTGCTTTGTCCTGTCGTTGTTTAGAAGCACTCGCGTATCAAATGACATTGCCTTCACGATCACAAGTCACCTGGCCGTGATCTACTTTTTAGGATGGTCCATCGCAGTAATCCGTCTCCGATCGTTATTTTTCGCGGATCATGTTGAAGTTGTCGCGTTTGCCCCCATTGTCGACCTCATCATCTGCAGCATACTATGCTACATAGCGCTTGTGTCACCCCTTGGAAATGTTCAACCGCACGTTGAATCCAGAAAAGGTCTGGAGCCTAGCAGGGAGCCATTGGCCAATATGTACTCGTTTTTGACGTTCTCTTGGATCCAGCCGATTGTATGGAAGGGATATTTCAACCCATTGACCCTAGATGATCTATGGGACCTAAGCTCCGATCGTCGGCCAGTAACTGTAATCCGCGAATTCCGGAGCATACGGTGAGTCACCTTTTTTTTGCTTTGTTTGGTGATGTGTTAGTTAACGAAGCATTGCAGGGGCGACATGAGTTTTGTCCGAGCATGTGTAAACTATCTTTACGTCCCTTTTATCGTCAGCTGCATATGGACTTTTCTCTACGCACTTACCGAGTTGGCACCAGTGGTCCTGGTAAAATTACTCCTGGAATACACTGAAAATCCAGGAGAAATATCGAGTAACATGGCTTGGCTTTATGTAGTACTGTTGTTCGTCGTCAGTATTGCCGACGCCATATTTACTGCGCAGTCGCTATGGGGCTTTAGGAAAATGGCAATAAAGATAAGGTCGTTGCTCATTGGTGAGATCTATGCAAAAGCATTGAAGCGAAAAGCTGTGGCGACTGCGGAGGAGTTGAAACAACCGACCAAGACGAAATTAGATGAGACAGCAGATGATGTCTCGTCGACATCAAACACCAATAAAGATGACACAAATAAATCAAGCACTGCGCCACAGTCTTCAATCACCATGGGTGCTGTGATTAATTTGATGGCTGTCGATGCAATTAGAATTTCGGACTCATTGGCTAATCTAAACCAATTGGTTAAGGGCCTCACCATGATTATTGCAGCCTTTATTCTCTTGTATAGGAATCTTGGTCTCAGTGCTTTGGTTGGAATGGCCACAATGTTTTTGATTTTGCCTATCAATTACGCCTATTCAAAAGGATTCGCTAAAATTGATGCTGCGCTGATGGCTGTCCGCGATGAGCGAACGCACAAAACGAATGAGATTCTGCAAAGTATTAAAATCATAAAGTTCTTTGGTATGGGTTCCTTCTGCATTTTGAGGATAGCATCACTGACATGAATATGTATGTGTTTAGCATGGGAAGATATGTTCAAGGCTGATTTACTCGAGACCCGTAAGAAGGAACTGCGGAAACTGCGACAGCAGTATCTTCTTTGGGCTGCTGCAGGTGAGTTCAAACTTTCCGCTACATGTCTGTTTGATTTACTGATAATATAGTCATTGTATGGTTTGGATTCCCGACAGTACTTACCTGTGTCACGTTCGGTTTCTATACATTGGTCGAAAAGAAGGAATTAACAGCATCGGTGGCATTCAGCTCGATCGCCCTGTTCAACTTGGTGCGAACACCAATGGATCGTCTTGCCCAGTTAGTAGCGGATGTGATTGACACTAAGGTTTCATTGGACCGAATCCATCGATTTATGGTGGAAGAAACGACCGATAAATATGACCAGTTGACGATTCCACGTGGTCCTAATTCACCATGCATCGGGTTTGAGAATGCGACTCTCACTTGGGGTAGCAATGAGAATTCTCAGAAATTTGGATTGCGCAATTTGAATATTGATTTCAAGGTTGGCGAAATAACACTTGTCATTGGACCGACTGGTGCTGGAAAGACGTCGCTGCTGATGGGACTTTTGGGTGAGATGACGCTATTAGAAGGCAACATATTTTTGCCCGGAGTCTCTGGCGAATACGGCAATCACATTGATCCCGACACCGGCTTGTCAAACTCGGTCGCTTACTGTTCCCAACAACCCTGGTTATTGAATGACTCTATCAAGAACAACATTCTCTTTGGCAGCCCTTATGATCATGTGCGATATCAAGCTTGCATCGACGCATGTGCTCTTCGCCATGATTTAGAGATTTTCGAGGCGGGAGACAATACCGAAGTTGGTGAAAAAGGTATCGCACTCTCTGGCGGACAAAAGCAGAGAATCTCCCTCGCACGTGCACTATACTCTCAGGCCAAGCATCTGCTGCTCGACGATTGTTTGAGTGCGGTCGACTCTCACAGTGCGCTGTGGATATACCAAAATTGCATTTTGGGACCGCTAATGTATGGCAGAACCTGTATTTTGGTGTCTCATAACGTTGCTTTGACAGTCGTTGGCGCAAATTATATTGTAGTTTTAAATAATGGGACCGTGCTGTTCCAGGGCACACCTGAGGAAGCTTTTGAAGCTGGCGTTTTGGGTGATGATGAGCTTTTGCAACAGTCCATTTCGACCCGCAATTCTTCAATGGCTGTATCGAGAAACGTGTCTTCTGCTGATCTAGTATCGAAGCACACACCAATCTGCGCACCCGCTGAGGAGTCGCGAAAAACAGTTACCGATGAAGTCGAAGTGACAGAATCTATACTAGACGATCCTGGCGAACAGAGCGTCTGTCAACCGAAGAATCAACCACCCCCACTTGTACAAGCAGAGGAGTCCGAAATAGGGCAAGTTAAGTTTGACGTGTACTTGACATACTTCAGAAATATGGGTCCAATATGGTATTGGCTTATTGTTGTCCTCGCCTTTGTGGGCCAGCAAGGTGGCCTAGTTTTTCAATCGTGGTGGATTCGGGAATGGGCCAATAACGCGTCAGACGTCTCCGATGAAATCCATAGAGCCGCAAGTCATCCTGGTGGCCATGGAGTAGTCTATTATCTTTGGATATATGCCGCGATATCGGTGATATATATGATTATTTCCTTTTGCCGCGAGGGTGTTGTTTTCATTGGAAGCCTGGTTGCATCTAGACAGTTATTTGAGCAACTCCTTCAGAGAGTTCTCAGAGGGACACCTCGTTTCTTCGACTCCACTCCGGTTGGAAGAATTTTGAATAGATTTTCCAAAGATATCGAGATTGTTGATCAAGAGGTGGCGGGTAATTTGCTGGCAGTGATGCATTCGATCGTGGCACTGGCCATTATCTTGATCTTGATCACTTCGATACTTCCCCGATTCTTATTTGCCGCAGTGCTGATTTGCTTGATCTACTATGTAATCAACATCTTCTATTTGAGGAGCTCGCGTGAGTTGAAACGAATTCAGTCGACCACGCGAAGCCCCATTTATCAGCACTTTGGCGAAACACTCGCCGGCCTCAGTACGATACGAGCTTATGCGTGCGAAAAGAGGTTCATGTACCAGAATCTACTTTATATTGAAACTAACCTTAGGCCATACACACTACTTTGGGCTTGCAATCGCTGGATGTGTCTCCTGGTACAGTCAGCAGGCGGGCTCGTGGCGACATTCGCCGGAGTCTTCGTAGTGTTGAGCCAAGGCTCGATTGATGCAGGACTTGCAGGTCTTTGTCTGACTTATGCTATTACATTCTCGGAGAACATGCTTTACCTCGTTATGCTCTACGCGGTTACTGAAATGGACATGAACTCTGTCGAACGCATCAACGAGTACCTTCAAATTGCTCAAGAAGCGCCAGAGGTGGTGGAATACTATCGACCTCCTGTGGGCTGGCCAAGTAAAGGTGGTATCAGCGTTCGAGATCTTTCGCTTCGCTACGCCCCGGAATTGCCAGCAGTTATTCGGAATGTATCATTCGATGTTAAGCCAGGTTGGAAGATTGGAATTGTTGGCAGGACTGGAGCCGGCAAGTCCACGATCGCATCTGCATTTTTCAGGTTTCTGGAACCGTTGACGGGAACTATAATTATTGATGATATTGATATTTCAAAAATTGGATTGCGTGACTTGAGAGAGGCACTGACTATTATTCCACAGGGTCAGTATTAAAATGTTGTTTTGAAAAAATTATGATGTCTGTTGCTGACCGATAGATTAGATCCCACGCTCTTTTCTGGAACAATTCGCTCAAATTTGGACCCATTCAACAGATACACTGATTCAGCCATATTCGAGGCCCTGCATCGCGTCCATCTCATTGACAATGCCTGGTTCGGGTCTGGTACCGGCGAAAACCACGGGTCTACCTCAGCGACTGATGACAGCTTCGACCCTGTCAACGTCTTTTATAACCTTGCCAGTCCTATCACCGAAGGAGGAACAAACTTATCTCAGGGTCAACGTCAATTAATGTGCCTGGCGCGTTCGCTTCTGAAGTCGCCTCGGGTTATTATTCTTGATGAAGCCACGGCCTCAATCGATTATGAGACTGATACATTGCTCCAAAAGACCATCCGTGAAGAATTCAAGGCTACAACTATCTTGACGATTGCACATCGACTAAGATCAATTATTGACTACGACATGATATTAGTGATGGATGCGGGTACTGTGAAGGAGTACGACAAGCCTCACTTGTTGCTGCAGAAGAAGGACTCCATCTTTAGGGCGATGTGTGAGAGCAGTGGCGAACTTCAGACGTTGGCGGAGATGGCGGAGAAAGCATACAAGCAGCAGACAGGTGTGGAATGATTGACTTGACGCGAATAAATACACTGTTGAGCTGTTGTGTTATCTGCTTCTATTTTGTACATACTCTGTTCCACATGTACAGCGATCATACCTTTGGCTACATGGTGTTATATTTGGTTTATCATTTTTGGTTGTGGCGAAGGAGTTAATAGACAATTTCGTTGGTGGCGGAGGAGTTATGGACAACTTTACGATCCAAAGGTTATAATACATTAATTACGAGACAAGTCAATAATTAGTTACTGTTGTATTTTAACTTGTTACCGTTATTCGTAACTGTGGGAGTCGCCATTGCCGGGTAATGACTATACGACCTTCTCAGTTAACGGTGGTACGACGATCCTCACACATCATCATACACGGCTTTTGTCTTTTGCTATTGATATCCAACTGTAATTGTATCTATACGAAGTGAATATGAGTGAAGTCTGGAACGGTGGAACCGGAATCGACTATTCGTTTAGTGCCGGTAAGAATTTTCAAACTCTCATGCGGTCCAATTACGTCTACGCAATTTTAAGAGTCACGGCCTACAGATTGACGTGAATGGCATAATGCTGATATGCGATGTAATCTAGATCAAAGCTATGAATCGCGTCGATCGGCCTCTCCAGCTCGCGTGGATTCCGCACACTTAGAAGATGCCAATGGTCGACCTTACAGCCAGTAAGTTGATTGTCTCGTCGAACCTGGGGCGCGCGGTCCTAATACCTTTTTGATAGCGAACTCAGTGATGACCACCCAATGCCCAATCCCAGTGGGGAAAGGAAGAGCGAACCAGAAGGCGACAGGTCATTAAGCTTGTTTGTCTCTGGCCTCGACGTGAAAGTGACAGATGCTCAATTCCACAATCTCTTTTCGCAGTATGGAGTGGTCGAGAGCTGTAGCATCATGAGAGATCCGCATACGCAGGAGTCGCGTGGATTCGGATTTGTTGCGTTTGGTGATGTTGAGGTTGCTACTGCAGCCAAGAACGCACTGCAAGGCAGCGTAATAGAGTCCAAAGCGTTGCAGTAAGTTATATTTGAGTCGATGAGATTCTAAAGTTTTCTGATTTACGACACGTTAGAATCGAATTTGCTCGAAGAAACAGACCTCGTACACCCACTCCTGGGAAATACTTTGGACCGACACAGCATGGCAGAAGAGGTGGGATGAAAAAAAAGTATGTTGTTAGTTGCGTACTAACTTATGTTACTCCAGATGCCTTCTCCTACCGTGGAGGTCGGGGTGGCGGGTATTACGACGACCGAAGATCAGCAGGTCGACCGCGCTACGACGAACGCGTCAGTAGGCCTTATCAATTAGGTCGAGTTGATAATCGTGATCGGGCGCCACGTCCGGACGAAGGATACAGAGAGCGACTGCCACAAAGGCCATATGCTGAGCGTGGAGGCTACCACGGACGTCCTGGTCCTTACGGTGATCGCGGAGATTACGAGCGGAAGCCATATCCAGAGTATCGTGAGAGGGCGCCTTATCCCGATCGCCGCGATTACCCTGATCGTGCCAGTTTTTCAGAGAGAAGCGGCTATGATCGCAGGCCAGATTATGCAGAACGCAGACCGCCGTACGATTATCCAGATCGAGGATACCCAGACCGAGTTCATCCCGACAGAGCTGCTTACCCAGAGAGAGGTGGTTACCAAGAACGCTCATTCGAGTATGACCGACCAGCAGTCAGTAGTCGTGGTGGGTACAATGACAGAAGTGGATATGGACGGGATCGCGGCGATTATCGTGGTTCTTATCCACCCAGAGATGGTGAGGTTTATCGTGAGCGTTACGAAGAGCGTCCACCACCAGCAGCTGGTCCAGCTATTCCATCAGGACCCAGTCGTGGTTATGGTGAGTATGTTCCGGAATCTCGTGCACCACCGCCACCAGTACGCGGTTATAACAGTGAATATCGTTATGAGAGACATTAAGTGAGGAGAGCCAGCTATGAGATTTATCTTCACAGTGTTCCCATTTTTGTTTTACGAGCCAAAAGATGATTACATTTCAGTGTGCTGCACCTCAGCTTACATGTTCCAAAAAGTTCAAAAAGTCATTGCTTTCAATGTTGCTTAATGTCGCGTCATCCGTCAGCAACATCCAGCGCCTGTGCTCAGTTAAGGTAGGTAGTTTTGGGCTGAGGGGAACGTTTGACGACAAAAATTTTACAGCGACTCATATTTTGGGATCAGATCGTTCAGTGTTCAATTACTGCTAGTGTTGTATAATATAAGTGAAGTGATCAACAATTGCTGGTGGACTTTTGAATCAGGGCTGATATAGAGCATTTTTGGTTATGGCCATCAACTCCTTTTGGATCTACGTGTTTTTGTTCCAGCCAAGATGATCATGAAATACCAAAAAGTGGAGAGACCCGTCTACACTCTATGCATTAAAATATAGACAAACCCATTACAGTGCAGCAAGAATTCTCAGAAGTGCTTCAGGACTGATGCTACTCGCGGGATTGCAGCGAATTTGAAATGTTTTACGCCCATCAGCGACGGTCCGATCTCATATCAAACAACAGATATTGTTACGAAACAAACGTGATACAAAATAGAATTGATTGCCGCGGTCAGTACTGTTGTCTCACCTACTTTCCTCAATCCAGGAGATATAATTCATGCTGTCGATCAGCTGGTGCCTAATACTCTGTCGGACTGGCAAGCCATGCAACCGTAGTAGATATTTACCACAATACGTAAAGTGTGGTGTAGATTTCAAAGGATGCAGCAAAGTCAATATTCAGCAAAGTTGCGAGAGAAGGATGTCATCAGATCAAAGATTCAGCCTTTAACGTTAGTGGCGTTGGTTTGATGCGATTAATACCCTAGCGGAGCTTTCGGGAACGAATTTCTTGCTGCTTTTTGCTGGTTACTCTGTGTACGGAGCCGGTGAATTGGCGTTATTTAAAAGGGCGAATTAAAACTGTATAACTACTGGGGACCGATATGTATAGAACTATCGCATAGCGGAATGAAAGGACTGAATAAAGCGATTGCGCTGGTAGCTTTTGTACTGTACATTACTGGAATCACTGAAAATGAAATGACATCTCACAACCGGTGGGAGGATGTTATACAATATCGAATAATATCTCATCGTACAAATCGCCAAATTTCGAATATATCATTTTTGACATAGCAATAACCGTAAGAAATAAATGCCTCGTGTCTGGCGGCCATTATGGAGAGAGCGACTTGTTTAATACTATATTTTAAGATTTGCACACACACTTACCGCTGGCCATTCACAGGATTAAGACGACGCTTAGCGTCTATCATATCTTGATCTGCCGTAGTCATCGCCGTAGCGGGATGGAGGATAGCCCCTGTCACGATCGGAATAACGGTCACGGTCACGATCACGCTCCCTTTCGCGGTACATGTCCCTGTATCGGTCATCGCGACTATCGCGGTAACGGTCGCGGTCGCGGTCACGATCGCGATCGTATGAATAGCGATCGCGATCGCGGTCACGGTCACGGTCATCATAATGGTCGCTGTAGCGGCGACGATCTCTGTCATCCTCGCGTCGGTACCTGTCATCGTATGCGGGCCGGGGTCCCCGTCGCGAGCGGTAGTTATCAGCTGTCGCATGTATTAGCAGTTGCACTTGCCTATGGTAGTATAAAAACTCACATCTCTTCCGGGGCCCATAATATTTTCCAGGCGTCGGAGTTCGCGCCCGCGAGCGACGAGCAATCTCAATGCTAAGAGTCTTTAGTCAGTCGCTTCGAATAACGCGAACACAAGCAAACAGCACATCATACTTGAATGCTCTGCCCTCGATCTCGTGTCCCTGCAAATTTTCACGAGCAGCATCGGCTTGAGCGGCTTCCTGGAACTTGACAAACCCAAAGCCTCTTGACTCCTTCGAATGAGGATCCGTCATGATCTCGCATTTCTCGACAACACCATATTTCGCGAAAATCTGAGTCAATTCATCTTCAGTCACACGCGGATGGATGCCCGTAACGAAAAGATTGTCGCCTTTGTTGACTGCCTCTGGTTTCGACTCACTACAGCAGTGATCAACATTAGCTTTTCCCCTGGTAGTTGTGGATAAATCAGGTGTGATCTAGAAGTCTTACCGATAATCATCAGCTGGCGGACGATCATCCATCCGCCCAGGCGAAGCTGATCGCCGGTCATCATATGGCTGATCTGTTTTCAAATTTTCATCAGCAACCATTCGATACAACACTTGAAAATTTTGCCATCGCTATCATGTGCAATCTAGTCAAAGTCGTACCATAAGAATTTCGAGACCCGTTTTCGTATTCCATCGCGTAATCCACTTGATCGCCCAAAAAGCCGAATTCGTGGATGTTTAGTCTTAGTCGCGATCGATCGTTTGTGAGCAAAAGCGGTGCTATGGGTTGGAAATTTGAAGTTGGTGCGACTGAAAAACCCAAGTCCCGCCGCAACTGAGCTCCACTTTTCTATGTTTATAGTATGGCCACTTGCATGTTCAGAAGCAACGGCATAAGCAGAAAATAATCCATTATATAATACAAATACAAAATACAGCAATGTCGTCATTGCCCATAATCTACTGTACAATTCATAGGCAACTAATCGTGAACCACGGCAATATCCTGAATAATTGTAGCCTTACACATCTGTGCCTCCTGCAACACCGCATTTCTATTCCAATTCAATCTTCCTCTATACGCGACGTCCATAAGCGCTGAATTGATCTGTTCAAGCTGCTCCACCACGAAATTATCCGTCGCCTTGGAAAGCTGCACGTGGAATTGCTCTAGGACGTCTTCGTCGAGCTCGTAGGGAGGGTGAGGAATCACCAAAGCATCCGAAGGTTCAGTCTCAGGCTGTGGTGTACTAATCCCGTCTGATTCTTTCTCTAGAATCGGCAACACTTCCGTAAGTGATTCTATACCCATCGTGGACGTTTCAATACTTGTGCTATTGTTTTCCTGTGATGCCTGGGTGACCATAGCCGAGCTTGTATCCCCAGACAGCCTTCTTTCTGAATTTACACCGTTCTCTTCAACTTGCATGGGCTCCACTTCATTTTGGTTCATGTTCAGTGAAGATTCAGATTCTGCATCGCCGTTCACTCCGGACACTCCATTTGGCAGAGCATCGTCCTCATCGTCATCAAACAAGTTCGCGATAGGTTTATGTTGTGACAATTTCCTAGGCTTAACGGACTCCATGTCGGGATGAAGATCACCTTCAGCTTCAACGGTAGACGAGGTATTCAATTGCATCGCCGCGAGCTTCTCCTGCCTCCGTTTAATTTTCTGCTGATACCGCCCCGACCTCTGCTTCTCGCGCTCATACATGCGATCGCAATCCAGCAGGAACTGCGTATCTCCAATTTCATCAACCGAAACCTGGACATTCGCATACATTTCCGAGGCCTAACAAAGTCAGCTTTTACAACATTCGAAAGACCTTTTCAAATTTAGCATACCCGCACAATCTTCTCTCTATCTCCACTAGTATTAGCATCTTCCAAAATAAATGCAATGTCCTTCAAAAATAACTTCGGTGTACAGTAATACCCATTCCATAACCGCTCTTCGACGACATCGAGGTCCATGTTATGATATTTTTTGCCAGTGCTTCGTTGTAGAATCAATTCGTCGTCAGTCAAAGTGTATTCGTACTCAATGTTCGGGTCCAACTCCCCATCAAAAAGATGCAACAATAATTCATCGTCCTAGATACACAATTAACTACTCTTGTCTCCTCCCAATTCCGCAAAATTTGCTACATACAATTGGAGGCTTCCTGAATCGTTTATACCGAACTTTCAGGAGATCCATTAAGCCACTCAACTTGATCTTGAGATAATTCTTGAGCCTCTTATCTTTATCTTCTTGTGCTTTCAGCTCCGCTTGCGAAAGAGCTTTAGGTGGGGGAGGCGGCGCTTTGGGGAGAACTTCTAGTATCCGTTTCCGTCGACTACTTCTATCTGGATACTCGGTTGGAGCGTGGACTATATGATTGACCAGCTCCTGGAAGAACTTATACCGATCGTCCTGCAAGAGAAATTAGTACCGTTTAAATTCTATCGACCAATGCACAGACAAGAACCATACATAAGAAGGCCGACGAATATCAATCCGGTTAGCCCTAGAGAAGCCAAATAAAGTCTTGACTTCATAATCCAGATACTCAAAATCTCGCTCGACGATGCCCAACAGGAGAATCTGCTCCACAGGAGAGATACCTCTCAGGAGACCTTGAAACGTCGTCCAGGCGCTAGGTGACAATGTCTTGTACCACGAATCAATATTGGGGATGTAGATCACGCTGGGAGTATGCCGTTTGACTTCCACAAAGAGCTGCACTATGGCAGCTTCAACTGTCTGTAGAGATGGTGAGTAATGGCAGTGCATACTTATTTTATCACGGAAATTACGTACCCTCGTAGAATCGCTCAACAGAGTGGCAAGATCAAACGTCTGAACATGATAACCTTCTAAATATTGTAAAATCGCCGCACCAACATACTCCTGGCCCATTCCGGGAGATCCATATATGAGCATTCTCGGTCTGAAAATCCGAGCTGATTCAAACTCCTGCATCATGTTCTCGCGCTCAAATCCTTTGTCCGCGGTATCGTCTTCATACATGGCTTCCTCCGCAATTGTGAGCTTTTGCTGTCGTGGAATTATGTGATCTAACGAATGCTTGATTTCCTCGAGAACATTAGACAGCAGAGGCACCATACGCTGAGGAAGAGGAGACGCATTGGAAGCGTTCGACCTTTGGGATGACGGTATGATCTCTGCAAACGAGTGTTAACACTACTTCCACAATCCAGAGGGCAGCATACTTTTCAGGGATACAATAAAATCTCTCGGCGAAACAATGATGGTTGACGGATCGATCACGAGTTTATCGTTACTACCGTAAATCTGTGGATACCTCCTCTGAATAGCATTAAGCGCTGATTCGGTGCATAGAGCGCGAAGGTCTGCGCCTGCGTACCCTTTAGTCAGAGTCGCGACTTCGGCTATAAAAGACTTGTCGAGTGGCGGTTCCCACCCCTTTGTTTGAATCTCGATTATCTTCTTCCGGGCCTCAATATTCGGCAGAGGAAAGTAAAATTCACGGTCAAACCGACCCGGTCGCCGTAACGCGGGATCGATTGAGTCCGGACGGTTAGTTGCGCCAATGACGATGACTTGACCTCGATTATCCATACCATCCATCAGGGCCAAGAGGGTAGATACTATAGACGCGTGAATTTGTTCCTGCTTCGACGACCGCACCGGGGCGAGACCTGCAAAAAAAGTCAGATGGTGGTCATGCTGGCCAAAGATAACCAATAAATACCATCAATCTCGTCAAAGAAAATGATGCTGGGCTGTGTATTCCGTGCCTCTTCAAACAGCAGTCGAAGCTGACGTTCTGCTTCACCCACCCATTTAGACAATGCATCTGCACCTTTCCGCATGTAAAACGAGATTTTTCGACCTTCAGTGGAGCAACTGGCTGCCAGCGCTCTAGCTAGCAAAGTCTTTCCGGTACCGGGTGGACCATGGAACAACACGCCTCTCGGTGGGGTGATTTTGAACCTTTGAAAGACTTCGGGATACATCAATGGCAAGGCGACCATCTCTTTCAACTGGTTGATATGATTATCAAGTCCACCAACAGCACTGAAGTCAATGTTCATGTCAACACCAAGTGGATCAGTATCTGAGAGATTGCTCTTCTTGACTAGACCCAGAGCGCCGGCGGGATTCGTGACTTGCTCAAGATCATTCAGAGTCGGCAGTTTATTTACTGGATTCTTCCCTGCTTCGTCATCTGATGAGTCCGAGTCCGCCGCACCACCGGCAGCTTGTAATTCCGACCCGCGTGGTTGGTTACCAAAGATAGACGTAATTCCGGCACCACCAAATGGTCCGTACGTGGAGTACAGCCGCTTGGACGTGCTGGTAGTTCGTCTGCGAGACGAATATGCATATGCGTCGTCGTAATTCTCAACTGGAAGTGGCGGCAGAATCTGATAATTGACTTCCCTCCTAGCACGCAGATTTTTACGTCGTGTCTCCGGTGGCGGCGTAGTATGTAATTCAGCAAGCTCCTGCTCCAACGTTAATTCGCGATCGCCATCCTCCTCGTCGTCGTGCGTTCGACTCTGCTGGGCCCTAGTCATTACAGACGATCGAGTGACCCGAGTGCTCCGAATATGAGAATCGGAATGGTCTGAATCGTCGTGCACTACGAAACGCTTATCGTCATCATTGTCAGGGACTTCAGAAGATTCATCGTCGTCATCATCATTGTCGGTTGACGACGACAAATGAAATTCTTCGTCGTCAGAATAGCGGGTTTGTGAATTGCGGTTACTCGCCGAGTCTCTACTCGGCCGATGAGGTTGCTGTTTGTGCTGTAATAACTGCTGTCTGATGGAAGTCGCCGACAGGCGTCTGGTGGATGATCCATGGGTAGTCGACGTTGTAGTTTCGCGCCGCTGGTGAGATGGTCGCCGACCTGATCTCGTAGGCTTGTCGCTGTCGTCCTCGAACGGTTCGCCGTGGTCAACTCCGTCTTGTGTTGCGATGTTTGCCGAGTAATTGTCCTCTTGGGTGTCGTCTTTCTTTGCCGCTGCCCGTGTCTCGGACCGCAAACGCAGTTTCACGCGCAAACTTCGCCCATTTGCCTGTCCACTCGGCTTCTCCTCCGAATCGTCCACATCATCATCATCATCATCATCATCATCATCATCATCCTCATCATGGGTCTCAACAGCTTCTGACTCCTCGTCATCTTCTAGGACAAGTTCTTCTTCATTAACCTCCTCCTCCTCATCCTCACCAACCACCTCATCGTCACTCTCCGCGTAATTTACACGACGCCGACTAGCCCGCGGATGCGATATTCCGAAATCGCCATCTGCCTCGTCGTCGTAAGTCGTCGTGTGGCGCGATCTTTTCCTCTTATTCACCATGTCCCACCCGATGTGTACAACACGCGTCCCGTCAAATGTCTTATTGTAGCGAGCAAAGAATCAAAGACTCGCACAGAGTAGCTAATATTGAACAATTTTGTGGATTGAATTGGATATGCGATGCTTCAGGTCGCGTTTGAGCTGTTGGTGTTGTGAGGTAAGGGGATGGTTTCGTTCGTGAAATTGGGATTTCTGGGACTGTAGAATCGGGGTCGCTAATAAAATACAGGCAATTCTGCTACTATTGGACACCGCGGAATAGAATGTAACCCCCTAATAATTTATTTCGTGAATATTTACTCTTTCACGTTTATTTGATTTGCAATCACCGCCGTCGAACCAAGAATTCGCGATGGCAAAATTAAAACAGGTACATGGCGCCGCGGTCAAATGTTGACAACTTGGCATAACACACATAACACCATCTTAACCAAATTCAAAGACTTTTTCATTAATTAATCTCATTATGAATTACCTACAATGGCCAAACGCAAAATGTCATTACATTTATCGTCGATACCAACCGTCCAATATGAACTACGCGTCGTCTAGGACCCTGAACGCCCCCGGATGCCAAAAACAGTTTCCATCGAATTCAGGGGCCAGTTTAAACGTACAACTCAAAATCTCGTCTTTTCCTGGTTGACTCTAATCGCATATGGCGGCCATTCGTGCATTCAAACAGAAACGTCCCAAGTATCGTCCCTGACACCACAATACAACATTCGAAATAAAAAATAGCATGGTTACGGTATAAACAGTCCACCGGAATAAATTTTCCTTCCGGTCCGCAGAATAGGTGGCTGGCAATGACATACGGGCAATCCTACTCAGTTCTTCAAACACAGGTGAATCAGTTATTCGATACAGCTAGCGCCACTGTAGTCACGTGATAGGGTTAGGGCTCCAATCGTCTTATCTTTTATGTAAGTAAAATGTCATATTCCATTGCTGTTCCATATATCCACATCTAGTGGTCATCAGTTCATAATCTAGCATATTACACAAATCATATCAACCGTCGTCACATCTGAAAATAATTAAACTGCCCCTAATTCCACCCCATTGATGACATTAAATAGAACACCTCACTCTGAACTTAGACTATATATGCAAGAAACACCTTCCACCACATGATCAAAAAAGCTCATAACAATTCTAAAACAAAACTTAATTTTAAGTAAACCCAAGAAAACCTGCGCAATTCCAAATTTACAATTACCTAACACCAAATGTGTGCGAATACGTTTTGTCGCCCTATAGCATTACAGTTCCTCAGTCAAGACACTCAACCAGCCGCTTCCAAAATCATTCCGCAGCGCCTCGACTCGCTTTTTATATTCCTCTCCTTGTTTCGTCCAATCATTATCGGCCGGTGAAAGCGGCGGCGAAAAAGATGACGGCGACTTTGACGAACTGACCATGCTTCCAAAGGTTTTGGTGCTCATTTGATCGTCGCCAGAGTCAGCAAGATCGAGGTCCACAATTCTACGCCGGCCGGGCTTCTTTTTTGTCGACCGTGGACCCCCAGGGTTTATTACTTTGAGTGCAGGCGTGCGCGTGCTAGTCAGCGACGTAGAGAGGTTGCCTCCAACGTTATCTGACCGCAGCGACGTAGAGAGGTTGTTTCCAGCATTATCTGACCGGCGAATAATTGATTTGTCAATCTTTTCGCTTCGCGCTGCAGTTTTCCCGTCTCGTTCTCGTACTGGTGATGACTTGCCGAAAAAGTTGAAGCCCTTAAATGCCGGTAACGGATCGTTATCCTCCAATTTCACACCACCCTTTCCAGCTTTATCCCCATTCATGGAGGACTCAGACGGATACCTCGTGGCAATCGGCGACGGTACAGATTCCTCTACTCGTTCGACCAAATTACGTTGTTCCAGCAGCCCTGGCAAACTCCCATCCAGCAATATGTCGTCCGCATAGCCAGCGGTGTTACGAAACACGTTGAATATAGTGATGCGATACGAAGAGCTGTGGGTCTTGACAAACGGATTTCCCAACACCCACACTTCGGCAATATTAGGCGCGACGGTCAGTCGGGCGATCTCGGTCGGATCAGTAAGTTTGTTTTCGCGTAGGTCGACGCGCTCCAGGGACGCGATTCGTTCAAGGCCTGCTAGCGACGATACCTTATTGGCCCGCAGATTCAGGGCTGTGATTGCCGGAAGTGGATGGTGGGTTAGCGAATGCAATGACGATATGCTATTGTAACTTAGGTTGAGTGCCGCTAGCGAGGAGAGATATGACAGAGCTTCCGGGATCGAGATAAGGAGATTGTATGAAAGGTCAAGAGAAACTAGCGACTGTCCAAGAGGCATCATTGACTCGTTCGAAATGGAAGAGATTCCACAATTGGACAGCGTTAAATGCCGTAAAAATTGCCAATTCATCGGACCGAGACTCGTTGGCCGACTTGTGCTGTCATCGTATGACGAGCTTGTTGATACGACCGATGAAATTGAATCAGATCTAGGGCGAGAGGATGACTGCGATGATGCTCGTGCCGGTGACCGGGTCCCTGATTCGGGACGCCGCCTAGAATTACGCGAACTGCGGGAGGTGGCTCGGGTCAAGATTAACTTTGGTGAATCCTTTCGTGACTCTTGACGGTCATCGTCACCCTCGCTTGTAGGGTTGGCATATACCGGTGTCGGTGTTGAAGTTCGATTTCGACGACGGTCCATATCGTCCAATACCAAGTCAACAATAAGCTCGACAGGATCATCCAATGGCCCACGCTTAACACTCAGACTTTTCAATCTTTCCGAAACAGTATGCCATCCATAAAATACACGAACATCGATATCCAAAACTTCTAAGGACGATATATTTTTGAACGCGACCATAGGCACTGCCCTATCGAACGGAAATTCCTCAAAACCAGCAATAGCTTTTGCTTTATTATCAACCGCGAGCCTCAAGGCGGGGACTTTGGTGAAGCACGAGTAAATATACTTCAAATCTTCGTCAATTCCTGTCTTGTTCTCCAACGTGGAAAAGGACATTACGCTGAAGATTGCAGAAACCCCGGACATGGTGCTACGGAAGGACGCTTCACTTCGGATGGATTTTGTGTCTGAGGCTTTGTCCATGTAATTGTGAAAAGAACGGCTCAGAAAGGAGACGTAATTTGTAGGATAGACATCTGCTTTTATGGATTCTAGCCTTATCGACATGGGACCAACATCTAGACCAAGCTCTTTGAACCGATGGAGGAGGTAGAATAAATGGTGAGGGGTGAGGCACAAACGCGCCGGCTTTGTTCGACTCTGGAACGAGGAGGGCACTAGGGAGATCCCATTATCCTTGCCGTTTGGTTTGCCCGTGCTGGCTAGCTGCTTTGTAGTCAGTGGCGAAGATTTTTAAATGTTTGAACATAAACTAATCTACCTGGCGCTCATTTGTTCGGATAAATGCAGCAAGATTCCTCACGTAAATGTCGCCGTCCAATTTGTTGGGCATGTCGAACTGCTGGTAGTAACCGATATCGCTATCCAAGGAGTGAGCTACGCCGTGCCCCGGTTTGAAACGGGCAAGCGAAAATAGTGCAAGAAGCACATAGAGAGCACGAAGGCCAGCTCAGAACACAGTCAAAGAACACGCGAGTGGAATTGTACGAAAAGTAACGGACACTCTGAATGATTTTATGAATCGCCCCGATACAGCTTTGCCGCGGTTATCATCCGTAAATGACGTTAGCTTAGAGGGTCTTGTACCTACGATACCAAATTACCGCAACCCTTAAGTTCTTGGCTTCAAGGTAGAGTTTCATCCAACGTGCAGGTTCCCCGCCTAAGTTGAAGTCGTCTCGCTATCACTCGATCTCGCTGTCTACTCTCGCTTCGGGTCCCTAATTTTCAAGCGCTCAATCCGTAGCTGTGACAGTGGCTGACAAGCGGCGAAAGCGATGTTGGATGACAAGGAAATATTATCTGCAGGGATGCAGGCTCAGACGCAGGTAGTCAATGATTCGCTGGACACTGTGGAATCGACGTCTCCGATGTCGCCGAGCAAAAAGAAGCCGAAGCCACCGACGCTGTCCAAAAATGGTGTCCGCATGGGCAGACCGCCAGGCACAAAAAACAAGCCGAATCCAAACGGCCCGAAAGTCGGTCGTCCGTCGCTGTCCACCATTTTCATGCGCCAGCAAGTCTCAGTAGCAACGGCTCCGTTGGTCTCCTCAGATTCGGCCGATGGCAACACAATAGTATGCTCCTCGGTTGAATCCGAGATCTCGAAAGGTATAATTTAATTTGACTCAATTGCACGTCTTCAGTGTTAATTGTTATCCAGATCAATCTTCTAAAGACCCCAGCTCGCTGAATGTCGCGATTTCAGACGACATGCGGGACCGCCTCGGACTGCTGCCTTTCGATCCTGATCTGAAATTCAAGCATGGCTATCTTGCCAAGCGCCAAAGGTGTCGGTTCGCGGTCATCCCGATGTACTCCAAAGAGGAGCGGTTGCTCTTTGCCGAAATTATCAGAGACAGACCGGTCATGTATCTGGACTGGGGCGAGATCGCAAAACTGTGGAATTCGTTTGCTGACGGAAAGTTCATCTTCTACAAGCTTCCCGAGCACCTCGACAGCTATTTCCGGCTATTGCACGAATGCGCTCGCATGTTTGCTGCCAAGAGTCCGCAAACTGCGGATATAGTTAGCTCGTTATCGTCGTTCGGCAAACGGCTGGCGACCGGCGACATGGGAAGCATGGTCTTAGCGCTTGCTGTCACCGCTGCGTATATTCCTGGATCCGGCGTCACGATGGAGTCTCTTGTAACTGCACGGAGCGCGACCTCGATACGGGAGTTGGAAGATATGGCCGCTTCTCTTGATGCAGAGTTGCAGCGGTATGTAGATTCACAAGACGGTCCCGTAGACTTGGTCCCAAGTGCCAAGAAACGTGGTCGGAAACCAGGTACGAAGAACTCCAAGCCAAAGCGGATTGAGGTCCAAGCAGAAGAAGGCGACGTTCAAGCCAAATTGAAGGAAGCTCCATATTTACAAAAGGTCGAAGTCTCGGACGAGGAGGATATGGACCTTGACGGCCACGTTACTGACAGGAACATCAATCAGAACTCGAAACGGTCTCATGCCACGCCATCTGAAGTATTTCTCACACAAGCAATGTCAGGGTCGTTCGAGCCGGTCAATTCTTATTACTCCACGATGTCTTCGACGTCGTCGTCGAACGATGTCCGTGACGCCGTCACCAGCGCAACCCCATCGTCGACCTTGTCGTCTGTCAGTGGATCCAGCATAAACAACCTTTCCTCCTCATCGCGGTCGTTCAGCCCATTCCCTAATACGCTGACCACTATGGCCGCCGAAGAATATGCCCATGATTCTCGTGGCCTGTTCACGGCAATGAACACCGTGACCAACATGACCGGTGCGGACGACATGAACAACATGAACAGTAGAGGCCAAGCACAGCCGAATTATCCCGTATACTACTATTGATTGAATCGAAAGTCCGACAATCAATTTTTTTTATATTCAAGACTTTTTCGATTGGTTTCGCATATCCTGTGACGCTTTTGCACTATTTTGGGTTGGGAACATCGAGATTTGCCATATATCAGGGAATTTTCGTTATACATATTTCATTCTTCGCGTGCTCGGCTCTACATTTTGGTATTTCTCCCAGCGCGTGGTCCATCCATATGTTATTGATTTTTTTGGTTGCTCTACCTGGAGATAGCGGCGTTATATGAGGGACTGTATGGAGGGTGTATCTGGTTCTTTTATATGTTGTATGTTCTTATTTTGTGATTTAGTAATGCAATTGAACCCTACTAAATTGACCCTTGAAATGACATGATCTGCGTGGCAATATTTTCATGCTGTGTTATTTTATCAATCACCGACGACCAAATATCCTACTATACAAAGCCATCAACCGAACGAACATGTAACCCCAAAAAGAACACCCATAGATCTTTGCACAACCTTTTTTTGCTTCGTATCCTGCTCGTCTTAATTCATCGCGCTTCAAACTGGACCATCCTTCTAGTACGTTGCTTGTACAGGACCCGGTGTCCGCATTCTTTACACCGCACCGGGTCGCTTCTGTTCAGTGTATTTGGAGCAGCACAGCTCGCACAGAGATAAGTGATTGCTTGCACGGGCTGGAATGCGCGACCAGTAGCCGCCGCGCTTGCTGAGGTTTGTGATGTTGGTGGCACGAAGGATTCACGGTTCATTTTTCTGATACCTTGTGATCTACTTTGCCCATGTTAGCTATGCTTTAACAAAAATTTTCCGCGAAAATGTTAAGTGTCCTCACAATATTCGAAAGCTTTAAGTAAGATGCAAAGAGCTAAATTCTCAAATCGCAAACCAGGTAGTGTATGGAAATGGTGGGAAGTCGATCCTTAAAAGTTTCAGGAACTTTAAAGTTCCAAAAAGTTGAGCCGCGCGAATTCCCACATTCGCGACTGCGACCATTCATTCGAACTTGATCGTGCCTTTCCGTCAGGATTAGCCAACCTCCGGAATAAAGAATGGTAATAACACAACCAGGGTTGCACTACTGTCGTGCCGGATTACGAGCTGTTTACACTTCAGCCTTGGCGAAGTCGAGTGTGCGGTTAATGATTCGGCGTATAACATCAATTAAAAATGCAAGACCGTGTTCAACTGTGAATTTGGGTGGTTCATATACGTTTCGGCAGTATCCGTGCAGAAGAAATTCGAATTTGGACCGGCTTACGTTCGTGCGATGGGCGAGTAACAGCTCGCAGGTTTCGACAAGTCGAATTAAAAATGCAGAAGAACCATCTTCCTTGGGCGGAGTCAACCAAGACGGCATCCAGGATATCGACCAGAGTTTCGCCGCGCTGCAAAACCTGCCGCGCGAACAACGCCTACGTATGACTCCGGACCGTGACGAAATCGTCGAAGAAGGCCATGACTCGTTCGGTGACCGTGTTGTCCCGAAATGGCCGCTTTCGAAAGAATCGTTTCCGACACTAAAACTGCACCTCATTCGGACACCGCGCGTCGGGCCGAACTTATCTTTTCGGGAACTGATGACGTTGCTTGAGACGTCGAAGGACCCAGAGGTATTACTGTACCAAGCTGAACCGCATCGGTTGTATTTCATTGTGCTATACTCGCTTGCCTTCGTGTTTGCCGTGTACGGATTGGTTTTCATCGACTGGGCGCTCCGGGAAAGCTACGACATTTACGTCAAGTATGTACCCTTCAATCTCTTTTTTTCGCAACTGTTGTTAACGACGTGTTTAAAGCAACTATGACGACCTCCCACCGGTTCATAATCTTGTCTGGCTCGCGATCCGCTCTGTGATCTCGTTAGCTATCTTCGCCGTCCCTGCAGTTGCAGCCTTTGCATTTATCATGATGCCGACTCGCCTCATCCGACGGATGAGCTATCTGCCTGCAAGAAACTCGACCGAAGCACATGTAAGGTTCGCGGTGCACCCTCTGGTTCCACGAACCGCCTCGCCTGTCATCACACTCCCAGTTTCGCAACTCGATCGAGGCAAGAACCCCGGCAAGACCAAAGTTTGGACAGGAGATGGGTTATACGGTACTGCGAGTCGGTCACAGTTCATGATGTTCTTGTTCGAGAAAGGAAAGCGGATTCCGTGGATTGTCGACAGACAGGGCTGGTTTTGGGGTGACGGCCGGGTTTGGGACGTTTTGTTTGGCAAAGAAAGCATAGAGGAGGCAGAAAGGGGGCTGTCCGGTGATGACTTGATCAGAATTGAGCAGAAACAACGGAAGAGGGAGCAGAGAGCGGTCAAGTCAAAGAGACAGCCCCGGGGGTTTAGACAACTCCCAAAAACGTAAAAATCGACGTTTAGATACTTTTGTACATAGACCGCATGACGGAAGCTTGCTTGTATATACTCATTTAAATTGATGCTGTTGGTCTATATTGATGATCAAGAGCTATATACCAAAACCACCGGGCAATAATCCCTGCCTAAATGATACTTTTCCGTTGTTTACGCCGACTTGGGAACGGGAACTGAGACTAGCTCATAGAAAATCTCGTCCAATCGGCTAAGTTTTTTCTTTGGCGCCACGATATTGGTCTCGACTGCTGAAGCTTCTGGTACAAGTGGTGATTCTGCTGCTGCTGTTGCAACCACTGGAGTCTGTTTTAGTGCAGTGGCAACAGTCTCGATGGTTTGAGCGGGTCGGATAACCGTTTTAGTGATTGCTAGAACAAAGTCAACGACAAATTGCGACATCCTTACTCCTATTCACTTACGTCTGGGAGGATTGAAGGTCAAGAGCTCATCAAAGTAAATCACTACCTTAGGCTTCTGAACCACTGGCTTCTCTTCCTTTGTCTTCTCCTCCTTCTTCTCCTCCTTCGCCGGCTTGGGCAAAGCAATCTTGATATTTGAAAGATCGAGATGTTCTCGCGAATGAATCAAATCGGTGAGCTCCTTAATCTTCGAGCCTGACACAACACCCAAGTAGGCTAACACATCGCCCTTAGTTATACGGCCCTTCGGTCCAGACGCAGAAATATTCTGAATCGCTTCCGCTTCTGAAATATGATTAGCGTGTAATAGGCCGAGAACTGACGGGAAGAAGACTTGGGAAGGGTCAGCCTTCGAGCCGCTAGCCGTGGCAACCTTCTTCGGGGCCGAAGCTGGCTCTACTGAAGGTGCCGCTTTTGGTGCCGGCGAAGGTGGGGGAGGAGCTTGCTTGACCGGTTCAGCGCCAGCCACCGGAGCAGCACTTTTCGTTACCGGCTCCGGAATCTCCAACGAGGCGAGATCGTCACCTGGTTCAGCAATAACAGCAATAGTGGTCCCGACAGGAATCTCCTTGGCTCCGGCATCTTTCTGTACAACAAAGTTAACAACAGAAGGCGTTAAGATAAATCCGCAGACTAGCCGCTCCGACGTACGTAGATCTTCACTAGAATACCATCATCTGCAGCCTCGACGTCCATCTGAGCTTTGTCGGTCTCAATTTCGAGGATAATATCTCCGCCGTTGAATGACTCGCCTATTGCCATCATCAGCAAAAATCTTGTAACGTTCCAAGGATCAGTTGAGTAAAGCCAAATTGTCGCTGGAAAAATCCCCCAAATCGCAGCCTCTTGAAGTCCCATTACCTTCCTTGACTTTCCACTGGGCAATTCCACCTTCCGTCATCGTCGGTGACAAGGCTGGCATTGCAAAATTCGACGCAGCATTATAAGCACTGCTAGTTCGGAAATCTTGCAAAACAATTAGCTCTGGATCCACAATAAATTCGTCCCGGGTGTTCATACTTCGGTAGCCGTTACGGGCGAGTACGGTCCGGCATGAATATGCGGCCAATCGTCTCGCGAATGACATTATTTGTAATTGCAAATACAATTGTCCAGCAATTGAAATTATAACGCGAATAGAGTGTTGGTGGTGCAAAATACACCTTTGGGCGGCGTCTCGGTGGGATTCGAGTGGGATGAGTTTGGCTTCAGAAAGTTGGGTGTACCCGAACTCGCCCGATTTGCGCGAACTTCAAAGCACGGGGCTGCGCATCTTCCCAACACTAAAGTATGCCTCGATTTTTATTTGCACGGAGCATCTGAATTCAAAAAGAATGCACTATGGTATAACAGTGTATGGCTATTCTTTTGATTTCTATTCTCATAGAGTAATTTGAAGTATGCAATTATAGGAAATAACTACTGTATTCTATATTACACAATGTACCGGCGCCCTTTTACATGCATTTTCAAAAAGCTCATAACTTTGACGTCACGGTCAATGAAGAGGAAGACGAGAACGATATTGGAACTTTCGGATTAATGTACACTTCTTGACAGTCTTCATCCGCCAAGCCATTCTCGTGGATTAGAACTGCAAAGTCGACCACCTGGCACGAAAACGTTATTCATGATGCTTTCAATAATATTATGGCATTAGCTTACCTCCTGCAGCGTGACCATAGGCGCGTGCCACGTTCCTGTTGGAGGTTAGCATGTGTCCTATCTATAACTGGCACACTGGCACCTACCAGGATTATAAGTAACGGCCTGATTTCCCTTCCCAACAAAGGCCCTCAATGTTTTCAGGTCGGGTAGACCATCTATCGTCAGTTAGTTGATACAATGAGCGCAGTTGTCATGTAATCTCACCAAATGAGTTTTCGGCTACAATGACTAGATACGCAATTTCATTCGCGGGAACGCCCATTGGTAAGAATGTCTGTGTTGAAAACGGATGTCGCTCAAGAACTCCAGACAAATACAAACAATCGGTCGCACCCGTTCGCTGTATTAGGTGGACCGGGTATGATGACCGAAACAAGTTGAAGTTCGCGGTAGCTGGCTTGATACTTGGAGCATTTTGATAATTATTAATAATTGGAGATACCCTTGAGATCTTCGTCGCAGTACCGTAATTCGCTGGACTCGATTTCATTGCTTGTAACTGATGAGCGGACGATATGACTCCCCCAAATTGTTTGAACGCATCAGGTGTCAACGGCGTGGCCTTCACAGGTCCCAGGCTCGATGAAAGCTCAAAGGTCGCAAGAGGCATTCTAATTGTAATTATGCCTGGTAGCTGTACATGGGTACGCTATTCGCTACTTATCGGCACGAGGAGACAGAATAAAATATCTCGACCCTGAAAGTGCCTTCGAAGTCCCGTCGGAGATTGCCGCGAACAAAAATTAACCCCTAACCCGCACTGTATCAACAATTTTTGCTGTTGATTTGCTTGCGCTCAAATCGACAATTTCAGTAATTCAGAGGGCCGTGTTAATTACTCGTAATGAGAAAATTACCGAATATTATAGTCACTGGTACTCCGGCAAGTAGCTTTCCCTAAAAGGCGCTTGATATGTTACGGTATCTAATTGCGAATGCAGGGCACGGGAAAGTCCACGCACAGTGAACGTCTACAGGAGTTAATGCCCAAGATGACATACATATCCATCAATAAGTATGTCCAAGAACACTCACTAGAAGACGGATTTGACGAAGAGCGACAGAGTACCATGGTCGACGAAGATAAAGTATGTTCAGAAAAATCTTGGAAACAATACGATGACTTAATCTGATTGGGAATGAGCTCGTTGATTTGTTAACGGTTGATCTGGAGAAAGGCGGTTGCATAATTGATTGGCATGTTTGCCACATTTTCCCGGAAAGCTTGATTGATTTAGTCGTGGTACTTCGCACAAGTACAAATCGTCTATTTGATAGGTTAAAGGAACGGTATGAGTTGACAGAGTTGCACTTCTAAAGCGGTTGAATGCTGATGGTTGTCTAGAAATTACCCAGAGAAGAAGTTCATGGACAATATTGATTCAGAGATCATGGAGATTATATTGAACGATGCGAGAGAATCATATGACCCAGAGATAGTAATAGAACTGCACAGCAACGACAACGACGACATGGAGAGTAATTGCCAGAGGATAGAAAGTTGGGCAAAGCAGTGGATTATTGACAATGACGAGGACGCGTGACAGTATTCCCTTATACGAAAAGAAAATATAGTTTCGGGCAATGCCAAAATTTGTATTTCTTTTTTATTTTTTGTATACAAAAATATATCTAGTCTAGTTTCAGCTATATACACGTGTCATTAAGTAGCATAACATATCCAAGCCAAATGTACCAATCTATACCAAACTCATTCTATATGTATTGCAAGCTAATCTTCTTCCAATGGGATAATCTATCTGCTGGACAGAAATTCCTTCAACAGCTGCAACGCCTTGAATCTGTGGCTGATAGTGTTCTTCAGAGACTTGGGCATTTCGGCATATCTACTATTATTTAGCCACGAGTCCTTCCAATCAATCTTTCGGCTATGCATCACTTACGTCTGGTCAAATCCGTCTGGTTGGAAACAAGGATCCCAGCCGAAACCGACCGGTCCGCGGGCAGGAACGATGATGCCATCTTGGATTCCCTGGAAAATTTTGACTTCCTTCCCGGGACCTTCACTAAAAGCAAAGGTGCAGATGGCCTGCGCGGACTTGTCGTCATAGGCTACTAGCATATTATTCAAGCCTAGAGTGAGTGAGCTACCGAAGTTTGAGCGTAAATCTTGGCCGGAAACGTACCCTCATGCCCAATCTTCGCCATGAACCATTTGCTGTACTTCTAGTTAGATATCTGCATTCATGAAAGAAGAATGATAAACACACATATACGGGCCGGGAAGGCCGCCATAAGCGCTGAATCCAAGAGCGGTATCCTCGACTAGAACTGGTCCTTGGATCTAAATATGTAACGACATTAGATCAATTTCTCAGCCAGACATCCGCCTTATAGAGAACGTACGATGCTGGCAGCCTGCTTGCACTTGGCCTCCGCAACCTCAAGGATAGTTCCTTGGACCTCTTCCAAGTCAAGGCTCTTGTTGGTAAGCTCAACGCTATCGGCAATGATAGCCTGAACTTCCTTCAGCTTGTTTACGTTGCCTATCCAAATTATTGGTCACGGAAATACAAAATAAATTAAGCAGTTTGAAAGTCTTACCAGTAACAAAAGTTATGACTTTTGACATTGCGAGTGCTTATTCTATTTGTATAAGGAATATAAAATTGATAAAGTAAACCGACAATGCCGGCGGGCACCTGCTTGTCCTGGCATCGAGGCAGCCTTTTAGGGGTAGCAGATACCAGCTTATCAATACTAATCGATTGTACCAGTTTTCTGTAAAGTTTGACTCACTTGAAACCTTAAAATTCTGCGACTGGTAAATTAGAGTTTATGGCCTTATTGGCGACCTCTGACCATGATGAGTGTGCTGCTATGTTTGCATAATTCATTGCATGATAAATAAAAATACACAACTCCCTCCTTTAACCATAAAAGTAATGCAAAATAAATTACATAGGCTACAAATGCAGAAATTCACTCGCTAAGGAATTTCATCAATGCGTCTTTTCCCTTGATCCTTATCAATTTTTGTATCGCCAATAACGACTCTCGATCTTGTTCCAGCGGAGAAGTTGGCGGTTCACCTGTAGATATTGACGAATTCGAACTATCCACTGGGCCAGAGCTGATCTTGGTTAGCTCTGACGACGGCGACAACGGCGGCGTCCCCTTCGTCTCTACATCTTCCATCTCGTTGCAGTTCAACTTTGCATCCGCGTTGATTTTAATTGCAGCGTCGATCAAATTCGAAACGTTCTGTCTCGTCATCGTTTCTGGCATATGTGACTGGTTCATATATGCCACGTTACGGACAAATTCCCGCTCCATGTACGGTCGTTCCACAAGACGATCCAACTCGTTCAATGGCGGAGGATAGCTTCTTTTCCGGCCAAACGGCTGGAGCGAATTGACCTTATCGATGAAGTCCAATACTACTCCTCGTTCTGGGAGCTTGTAAACGATGCCTTCTGTATCAAATTCCCACGTCGGTATCCTCCGATCGTAGGCTGATCGTTCGAAGGGGCTCTCTTCCCATCCGTTCAGGAAATGTAGCAGCTGTGGCTTCACAAAGTTCTCCGATTCTGGACCAATTTGTTCATCATCCGATGAATCGTTGCCAACTTCGATGTCCCCATTGTTGACAAATCCCCTGCGAAGGCTGACATTAATGATCTTGGAATTTCTCTTCCGTCTCCGGTGAATCTCAATAAATGTCAACGAACAATATCCTTTGCGTCCCAAAACACTTTCACTCACCAAATCCCTTCCGACATGATTTGGACACATCCACTTTCGTGCGGAAGTCGGAATAGTACTCATCGGCGGGTCAAGACAATCCAGATGCCAATGAAGAGGACAGTAGTCACAACTGATGATCTTACGATCATTCAGGGCCGATTGACCACACTTGTAACAAAGTATGGATTTACCATTCTTGTCCGTCAGTCTATACGGATCTGCCTCTTCTAGAAAGCCACTCCGACTAGGAGAGATTAGTACGATTGATCAATGTCAGTTGCCTGGAGTGGATCCTGCTTACTTGATTCGGCGGGGTTTTAAGTCGTGAACATCTTGGTACTCGCCAAAATCCGTAGTGGTCACCCCTTCGTATCGTTCTCGCAGCTCCCTAGGCAGAGAGAAGCACGAAGGATTCCGTTTGTCCATCTGATCCATTAACTCAGAAAATAGTCCTCGACGCCGTATTGGTAGAGGGTGCTGTCGTCGTTAGCATGTCATAAATGACCTGGTGTTGGTCTATAGGATACCCACCCTCTTAACATAACAGCTCCGGCAAAACCAAGAGCCTTCAGGCAAATTGTCCTCATCGTACGGCGGGTCGGCGCATGTGAAATGAAATGACCTTGGACAGCCTTCACAGCATAAAAACCGCCCAACGCCGCCACAAGCTGAGCAGAAATCGTCGTTATACTGCAAGCATCGCATTCATCAGTTTGTACCCAAAACAACTAAATATACCGGGACTTACTCTAGTAGGATCATCTTGGTCAGAAGAAGTTGTCGCTGTGGATCTCGCCACACCTGACAGATCTGGTGTCGGTCCAAAGCCGAAGACACTTTCGCGCACGGGGCGAATTTTCACCGGTCTGCGAAATGTTCGTAATTAGAAGCTAATTCCAACGGCGAATCATTGATCTGAAGCCATGAAGAGTCAATAACACTTACGAAATCTTTATTCGTTTTGTTCGCTTCACTCTAGAAAGATCCGACTCAGGTGGGGGTGTTAGCGCCGTTTCTCTAGGATTGATTTCATTCTCGCTATGCTGGTCCCGAGTTGAGGTCTTGGCTTTTTTGGTTGACAGCTTGACTGAAATTGGAGCCTTCGGTGGTTCTCCCTTTGCAGGGTCTTCCTGCGCAGTTGGACGTAGGACGCTACTTTTCACAAAGTAATCATCGAATGTCTTTTGAAATTTCAACTTAATTTTAGTCTCTTTGGTTGGATCCAATTCCGCCGACTTCACGGTATCAAATGTCCGTGGGGATCCCTTAACTTTTGATATTAATATCTTCGGTGGAGGTGGAGAATCGGACATGATTTCATCATCATCGACCTCGCCAACTTCGGTGTCCTCCTCTCCTGACAAATCGCGCCACGTCAATGAGCTAGCGGCGTATTGTGACCTACTCGAGCTTCGAGTGCGATGCGCGTTGCCATTACTACTGGTGGCTGATCCATTAACTGGTGTTGCGGAATGAGACACACTTTGTTTCTTTGCTTTGCTCTTGGAAACTGGATGTGGAAACGTGCCGTCGTCTGCTCCAGTGTCCGGACTCCCTTCTTGATTCGGCGTAACCGTACCTGTGGCTACTCGTGAAGTAGCTGCGGATCCTGACTGTTTTTTGGGTTTCGCAGGTGGAAGCACTCCAAGAGCAAACCCGCCGTATCCGGGGACAGGAACTGAAGGCGGTGGCTCGGTCCACGTAGACTTGTTTGGCCGTCTAACCGACATTCAGAATCACTCGGAGAGAAAACGCGTAGAAATAATTCGTCGCACTAAATGTAACACCTATAAGTAACATGTATTGCACATGAGATAGATGAGTTCTGTACTGAATTGCAACTTATTTGTACGATGATAGCGGAGTGTTGTTGCTGTAGAAGGATCGGTTAGAACGCCAAAATTTCAGCACGTTTACTGGCCCTTCCTTCCCCATCCTCGCCCAATACTTGATGTCACCAAAAAAAATTATATAACACTCTACGAAAACGCGTATTTTAGAATTGAAGAATTTTACATTTTAGTGTAGTTGACCAATTCATACGATGTTGACAACGGTATCAATCGGACTGATGTTTCCCTAAAAGGCCACTTCATATTGGGTCATGTTTGGCGACATCAAATACTTTTCACCTACCACTGGGCTTAAACGAAGGCTAGAGAGCGGGATATTCTGGCTGTAATTCCAGGTGGACCATAGAACGGCAAGTACTTCGAAAACTCGCTGTATACCGGAAATTGTATGCATCAGCCTTACACCCGAAACTCGACGTTGAGTCGCGACGTCAAGATCTGTTATGTCAAGTATCGAATAAACCCAGCGCTCAGTGAACAAATGTGAATGCCATGCACAAAAATGAAGCAATACCTGCAGCCGTATCATAGCCCTGAGGGAGCAAGCGGTAAGTCAACAGCATTATAGATCAAACGGTCTGTAATAGTCAGTATTTGAATGATGGCGACAGACACATGCGCCAGATGTAGCCCCCACGTCCTTAGCTACCTGGCTCAATGAGCCAAGAGCCTATTAAAGCCTTATGCGGAGTGAGTGCAAGCATGAAATTGGAGCGACCACTCCTTATAGATGCACCGAGAAAGTCAAATCCAAAATGCCCTTTTATTAAACTGTGAAATATCGTGCCGGGGTCATAATAAATAATAGTATTTTAGTAAATATGATACAATGGCATAGGAAGACTGAAAAAATTTCTATCCATATGATGTAATGGCAACCTTTCACTGCTTCGCTCTCTCATGAATTCATTTGCTCTTGTAGATGTAATGCCCTCGAGTGCCGATCTAGTTGGTCGATAACGTCTCCTATCGATTCCTTGTTGGGATCTAAGTCGATGGTCTTGCCATCCTCTGTCACCAACTGTTAGCCATTGAGTCTTTCACTAAACCAAGATTCGTTGACATACTGAATGTAACCGATATAAGCGGCATATTGGTTGAGCTTTTGCCCAAGAATTCTGTTTGTATTTTCATCAAATGTCGGGTTGTCGGAGGTATCCGGGCGAGGAATATACGGGCAGTCTTACCTGCAGAGTATGCCAAGTCAGCGACTCACAGTCCACAGAAACAAACCAATACAGCATTGATGACTTACGTGGGGATAAAGGATCAAACCGCACAATGGCGGAAGTGAAATACTTCGTCATCATCTTGTGGCGGTGATTCGCGCTTAAAATAAATTCTTTGATGGTACGATTAATCAATTCCCACGAAAATCGTGGAGCGGCGTCACCGTAGCGTTGGGAAGACGAAAGTTCACCAATGTTCGTTTCCACAAACTATCTTTTGGTCTTATATGTTCAAACAATGCAATGGACATTACCTGCAAATCCCGCTGCCCTGCATGGGGTTCTACGATTTCGGAGGGAATTCCTGTGGGATTTTGCTGCCATATTGGACACTGGCGGCTTCGATATGCTAGCGCAGGTGCAAAGGACTGGGCTTGACTACTGACAAGCGTGGAGAATATGATTAACCAACTACACTAGACTTTGATAGATACCGAGCCACTTTATTTATCGCGTAATTCTGTTCTCAATTGCGGTCCGCCATGTAACTCACTTCGAAATATAAACCTACGTAGTAAATAACATGGTGAATATGTCGATCCAGGCTTATCACAATTCGCTCGGAACTGGCGAGACCAAAATGATGTGGTAGTTAATAGAGAATAATGGTTGCGATGAGCTATCGACGAACTACATTTGCGCCAGGTAGCCTTAATACTATATACCTAGTAAATCAATGCAAAGAAAAACGCCGTAAACCACCCTCGCTTAATAATTGTAAAAGCCCTTCTTCGACTTCACACCCAGCCATCCGGCGTCAACCATTTTTTGCAACAAACCAGAAGGCCGATACTTTGAGTCCCCCGTCTCGGTGTGTAGTACATTCATAATGGCAAGGCACGTGTCCAACCCAATGAAGTCTGCCAATGCCAATGGGCCCATAGGCATCGCGCATCCGTTCTTCATCATATTGTCAATATCTTCCTTTGTACCCACACCTGTTTCCAGACAGATAATCGCTTCATTTATGTACGGAATCAATAGTCTATTGGCAATGAATCCGGGGCTGTCGGCCGAGACACTGGGTATTTTACCCATAGTTTTCACAAACTCAACCGCGCGATCCAGTGTTTCACTTGTAGTCTGCAATCCGGAAATAATTTCCACACCTTTCTGGACCGGCACTGGGTTCATGAAGTGTGTACATACAACACGTTCTTCTGCGCCTTTTGCCGCAGCCGCGATCTTGGTTATCGAAATTGATGACGTGTTCGTGCTTAATATCGTATCACTTCTGGCACCAGCAGCCAGCTTTGCGAATATTTCGCACTTGAGCGCGGTAATCTCCGGTACTGCCTCGATTATAAAATCAGCCGTGAATATGGAATCGAACTTCGTTGTAGGGTCTATTCGACTCTTCACTTGGTTGGCTTCGGCTTGACTGTATTTGCCCTTGGCAACATCTTTCTGCAGCAATTTGTCTTAAACTATCATGTTACTACAAGTCGTCACTAATCACCACCAAATTCGTATTGTTAAGTACCTAAGAATCCGACACTTTTATTTATGGAAGCTTCAGAAGAGTCGACCAGTACGACCGGGACCTTCGACACTAGCGCGGCAACAAACGCGATTCCTAGACCCTATAATGAGAAATGAGCATTATACTATTGCTGCGAACATGCACTTATACTACCGTACCATCTGCCCTGCTCCTATCACTCCTAGTTGCTTTACAGATCCTGCCGCCTGTGTCGGGGCCGAGATACTGAGTGATCTCCGTACTTGCCAGACACAGCGCCCTGATTGAAGGCTCGAGACAAAGATCCGAGGTCTCATTTGTAACATGTGTATTTTGAATAAATTAAGAAACTGGGCTAAATAGGACACAGTCCATGTATAGGGATATGAATCCCCGGCGACCGTATTTATTTATTCTAGAGTAATGAATGACACCCGCGAACCTGCCCCGCAATTTAGTCTACGGAGCACGTGAAGGTGTCAATCTCCCAAGATTCCCAAATCTGGGACATTGTAAAGAAGAACGTTTACAGTCACCTATCAACATCACTTCTCAAAAGTTCGCATTTCAATTCCTTGTTGTCCTACTTCACATGAATACATGAACATAAATAACCTATTTACACAACATCTATATTACATATTTTTCAAAAAAAAAAAAAAACTTTCAGAAACCAAGCATCTACTGCCTCATAGATTGTCCAGAATGATCCGGATACATTCGTGGCGCAATATTCATAGCCATGAGTTCTTGGAACAAGAGCTTTGCGGCATACGGAATGTGAATCTATAACCAGTCAGCTTCAATGCGTACGCCTACCCGGGCCTGCGGTGAACGACATACCTGGTAGATGTTTGTCTTGTTTTTGCAAGCACGGCATTCAAATTGATTTGCCTTTAAGTTCGTGATAACAGTCATCAAACCGCACTACAAAGAAAGATTAGCGACAATGACTCCCAACACCACCACACTCTGACTTACAATTCCACAGACATGCACGCGGAATGCATCAGATGCCTCAAACAGACGCTCTTTCAAGAATGCCGCGGCTCCATGAGCAATCATACAATCACGTTCCATCTCTCCGAACCTAAGGCCACCGTCTCGCGAACGACCTTCGACAGGCTGCCTCGTCAAAATCTGAACTGGACCACGTGCACGGGCGTGAATTTTGTCGTCAACCATATGCCGCAATCGTTGGTAGTATGTTGGACCCAAAAAGACTTGCGCCATTAGCTTCTTACCGGTGTGACCGTTATACATGAGTTCGAAACCACGAGATTGGTATCCGTGCTCTCTGAGAAGCTTCGAAACAGCGTCGACGGTGACATCAGTAAATGGAGTAGCATCACCTTCGAGACCTGAAAGCGAAGACACTTTACTAAGCAAGCACTCGATTAAATGTGCGACCGTCATACGGGATGGAATAGCGTGCGGATTGATAATGAGATCCGGAACAACGCCTTCAGCGGTAAATGGCATATCTTCGTGCTTATAAGTGACGCCAATAGTACCTTTCTGACCGTGTCGAGATGCGAACTTATCACCAATCTGTGGGACCTTTGTCGTGCGCATTCTGATTTTGACAAATCGCAAACCTTCGCCGTTTGTAGTGAGAAGAACCTGATCAACAATTCCACTTTCCGTACTGCGGAGCGGGGTAGATACATCTCGCTTGGTATGAAATTGTGTCCTTTGGCCTAGCTCCTCTGTTTCGGGAGGTATAGGAGCTGTCTTACCAATGATAATGTCTTCACCCGAAACACGCACACCAGGAGCTATCAATCCGTCGTCATCCAACTTGTCATATGTACCATGCTTCATGCGCAGCGTATTCCCCCGGATAGGCTTCTCAAATTCTTCAACCACAGCCATACCAACACGCTTCTCTTGGTCCATGTATGTTCTAAAGAACAAGCTTCGGAATAAACCACGGTCAATACTGCTCTGATTCATAATAACGGAATCTTCCTGGTTATAACCACTATAACAAAGAATAGCAACAATGGCATTCTGCCCCGCAGGCAATTCTCGGAATTTCATGAACTCCATGGACCGAGTCGTTGCAAGCGGCTTCTGCGGGTAATAGAGAATATTCGCCATAGTATCCATCCGCATACCATAGTTTGTCAGATAAACTCCCATAGCTTGCTTACCCATAGCAGATTGATATGTATTTCGAGGGGATTGGTTATGATCGGGGAATGGAATGATACTGGCGCAGATACCGAGAATCATACTAGGATGAATTTCACAATGGGTCCACGTATGCGCATTCATACTCGGCATCGCTTTCAACCGGTGAGATGGGTCTAGACTCTCGTCGTGTTCCGCCCCAACCTGCAATTGCCGGGACATTTCAAGATCTTCCGGTGTCATCGCAATCATAACTGTCTCCTCCTCTTCAGCGTCAACGTACTCAACGATACCGTCTGAAACAAGCGAAGTCCAACCGTAGCGATCCTCCTCCGTAGACTCAAAGTCCTCAAGTAATCGGTTGACATGGGACTTGCGCAACATCAGTTCGCCAAAATGAGGACTGGCTTTGTCCGTATCAACAACGAAAAGGGGTCGATATACTCTGCCGGCATCCGTGAAAATCTTGAATTCCTTCTCACGGATATCACGCACAATACTGACTTCAGGTGATATGTGATCGGTTCGGCGCAAGGAGCGAATCGTTTCAGCAAGTACAGCAGGATCTCTATGGGTTCCAATCCAGACACCGTTCACAAAGACCCTCGTAGCATTTGGCGTCGCATGCGGGACATAGTCCTCAAGGGGCTCCATACCCCATTCCTCCAAGAAATATACGATAGGCTGCGAAGACGTACCAACGGAAATGCAAGACATGAGTGACAAGTTCTTTACGAGACCACAAGCCTGACCCTCTGGAGTCTCTGCCGGACATACCAAACCCCAATGAGTATTGTGTAATTGTCTGGGTTTGGCGATCTTGCCATCACGTCCAATAGGAGTGTTTGTACGCCGCAAGTGCGAGAGCGTGGATGAGAACGTATAGCGATTCAACACTTGAGATACACCAGCACGCGAGGACATGGCCTTCTTTTGTTCACCCCAGTTACCGGTAGCCAATGAGTAGCGCAGGCCGTTGGTAATCGTATTAGGTTTAACAGCCAGTGTCAAATTGAAATCACGATTAGTTTCGACGCACTTTTGCATGTACTTGTACATATCTCGCGTCAACTTCTTGAACAATATCCTGAACAGATTGGCTAATAGAGGACCGGCCAAGTCGAGACGTTTCTTGCCGAAGTGGTCTCGATCATCAACTTCGCGTCGCTCCAAGGCACACTGAAGCATCTTGTGAACCATGTAACCCAAAAAGAATGCCTTTCTGGTCTCATAACCCTCACTTTGAGTGATATGTGGTAGCAGTTCCCTCTGCATAATGTCTCGAGCATATCGTAATCGCTTTTCCTTATTGATGCCCATCGCAGTACCACGACGACCAATGAAGTCCAATGCAACCTCTCTATCCTGAATAACGAAAGCTTCTTCAATACATGGTTTGAGCATCTCGAGCATTTGCGAATCAGTCTGATCATAACAGATATGTTCGAGAATATCACCGTCGGGAACAACACCAAGCGCACGGAACACAACAACAATGGGAATGTCATTTCGGATGTATGGCAGTGTGGCCTTGATTGTTGACCCAACATTTTTATCACCCTTGGAATACAACTTGATTTGCATACTGCTTATCAATCGCGAACCTTTTTCCAATGCTGATCGAATCTCAGCAAGATAGCTGACAGGTGAAGGAGCGGCTTTTTTGAAAACTTGTACAATGTTGGCGGCACTTCGCTCTTGCGCGATAAGCACTTTTTCTGAACCATTGATAATAAAATATCCACCTTGGTCGTAAGGACACTCATTGACGTCGTAGAACTCGTGCTCCTTCAACCATCTGAGCATACAAAACTGAGATCGCAACATGATCGGTACTTTGCCGATGAACACTTTGGATTCAGGTTCTTCTGCTTCTTCATTCTCGGCCTCCCAAACAACCTCTTGTCCCGGCGTCAAGTCGATATCTCTTGAATAAAGGGAGCGTTTGGTCATTTCGACATATAGTGGCGAGGAGTAGGTCAGGTTTCGCAGACGCGCTTCCTGGGGAAACATGGGATGCGTACTTCCGTCGGCTTCTGTCATCGTCGGTCTCGAAAGATAGATTTTGCCAAATTGTATCTCATATCTTCTATTGATATCACCATCGGGACCATTATGTTGTGCAGGTTGATCGAGTGTCAGCGTCGGCTCTTCGCTGACAAGTTGTTGAATCGTGGTTTGAATAAACTCATCGAATGACTCTAGTTGCTGTGACACCAAGCCCTTCTCATTGAAAAATGATGAGATTACAGTCCAACAGTCCTCGGCGGTGATCTCAGATGCTTCATCGTAGCCGTACGGATCGTCGTAGTTCTCTATATACCAAAACGGTTAGAAACGAACAGTGTTTTATTTGACATATTTTGATTGCCACCTTCAGCCATCATGCACTAAAACACGGGATATTCTGCTTGTAACTAAGACAAAAAGACTTTTATCCACTCCAAACAAAACCTAGCAATCCAATCGAATGGATCACGTTCGGTGAGCGGAGGAATTAGGTGTATGTATGTGCAAGACCCAAGCGTGGTTTTTGGTGTAGCGGAATGACTTACAAATGCAAGTACGTCAACAGCGCAGGTGCTGAAATATACTCTACGAGACCCTGATGAACCCTACCCCGCAAAACTCCAGTGAAGTCCAAAGATTACACTGCAACAGTATATTTTGTTCACATTTTAATCATATTTACTTCTGTTTAATCAATTATTAGATGTTTTCTTTCTCACTGAATATGTCAAGCATTCGGTACATGATATGTATAAAAAGGCACCGAGTCTTTCTATCAAATTCGTTGCATGTTCTCCGCGAGGCACTGTGAAAAGACGTGGCCACTACTCTGTCAAGTTTCCTGCGACAAGGGCGATGGCAGATGTCTTTGCTGAGATATTATTCATTATTAACTAAAATGAGAATTGATTGATACTATGCATCAAGCCGTCTTGAATAGCAAAATCGCTATTTGACCCAGGTAAAAGTATATAAAATGTCGCGTTTCTAAATTTACCATCTTAGCATAAAAATTATGATGAAGAATGTCAAATTCGTACCGTGCGTGACGTAGCTTCCAAAATTCCGGCCAACAATGCAGTGCCATGTCTGTCCGAACCGTTGATCAAGCTGGATAAACGTTAAGTTTTCGCATTCTCGACAAGCAGCCAACTTGCAAACAATACCTCCTTCTTTATATGTGCGGCGATGTCCTGGATTACAATTTTAGTATAGAGCGTACCGTCGGTTCGCATAAAAATACTCTTTACCTTCTCTATATTATACCTCTCCATAGCTTGCATGGCTTTTTCGTCCGTTAGTGCCATCCGCAACCTGCCAAGCAGCTCTAACATACCAAGATCAATGACAACCGCTTGCATCTCTTCCGACTACAGGATCAATTGTCAGATTGGCGCATATTTCACACAGCTCACACCAGTGATATACCATGTCCACCGACTTAATCACGGCTGTAAGAGCAGACAGTATTAGCTTTCCATTTCCATATTCAACTATCAAAATGGATGTATCACGTGGAAACAACAGTACCTTTGCCATCCCATTGGCCTCCATTCGCAGCCGATTTTTCCTTTGCGGTTGTATCTGGCATTAGGTCTCACTTGGTCACTGGTTGAACGGAGAACCTATATATTATACCGGTTTGTGAACAAACTAAGACAACCAACGGACAGTCTAATGACCTAAAACCTATAATCCGTCTCCTCCGAGTCTATTTAAAACTGTTGTATCGAAAGGCGCCTGCTCTCCAAAACCACTCCTGGAAACGCGGTTTGTTTTGGCAATTTGCAGTGTTACCCGGCTTAGACTACATGTGAGAATGACGCACACTAGTTGATAGGAACTACAGTATTGAATCTCTCCAAGCAATCGGTAATCGTGACACATATTATATTCATGAGCGGAGGAATCCATTTCGGCTAGCAGAACAAATATAATACAGTCATTAAGAACAGAGAGTCTAATATAGTGGAGAGTGTATATCTCGAGACATAAACAATAAAATTAGCCGAACCCAAATGCGCCATAAATGAGCTAATAAAGAAAAACAAACGAGAAAGCCGAACTCTATAGATCACACCAGAAACCCAACATATTGTAAAACGAAGAGCGATATGCAAGCAAAGGTGACTTTTTGGGATTGCGAGGATTCTGTGGATTGGTTACTGACGAATCGTTAAGAATGGAAAATGATGTTGAACAGTTAGATTAATTAGCAGCAGCCGGTTGTAAAATCTCTGACGGAAGCACGGTGTCTGGAACGGCGTCTGCTAGTTTCTTGAGAACGGACTCGAATCCGAGCTTGCCAAGAGCTGCATTCTGTCGGAAACGCTCGACAGACCACTCCTCAATCTTGTTGCAAAGACGCTGGAAGGCGGCATAGGCCACGATACGAGCGGTCTGATCGAATATGGTCTTATTGGGATCGGTGGTGTCCGGGGAATAGACCACAGTTTCCTGCACGCTGAGAAGATGGTTCATGGTCAGGTTCTGTGATCGCAGAGTGAGGGTCTTCGCAACCGGATCGACTTCAGAAACTTCGCGGACATAAGACGTATCACGACCACCGACAACTGCTAACAGCCACCTTGGGATGTTCTGCTTGCAAGTGATAAGGCGCTCGGTAGTGAGGATTCCAGAGACGGGATCGACCTCGCGGCGCAAAACATCAACAGCGACGACGTGAGTAGACATCTCATTAGGATATTTCTTCCATGCTGACGCAGAAACCTGCGCATTGTTAGCACTACATGATAGATCTTCGGTATGAGAACGGGAACATACGTGCGCCCATGGGTAGTCAAAAGAACACTGTGACGAGAAGAACTTCATTGCCTGTATGTCTAGATCGAATAAACCACCATGCAGGCATATACTGCAACGCGACAAAAGAAACAGTGCAGAACGACACCAGCGCGGGGAATTTAAATATAAATGACGTTAACGCCTTTTTGGCGGGAGGGAATGAATGGCAAATGCTCTCGGAAGTTCGCCGCAAAAAAAAATGCCGGATCTTACATGTTTTCCGTTCGCCGCCGGTCGCACGAAGAGTTTTCGCGTTATGCACCGCCGCATGCGCCACCTAGTCCCCACTAACCCGATTTGGTCTAGCGCGGCCTTGTGCTCCTTGACATCCCGGTTTATTCTCGATCCGCATTTGCCACATTTAGGCGTGTATTCGCCATAAACGTTGATGTACACTCCACTTATGGCAGACTAGGTTGCGTGCACGCTACCATGTGCCTGTTTGAGCTTAGCGCTCGCCTCGCCCGGTCGTCCAATCCCAGCCACTCCGCCATCGCAGCCACTTGCCTCGGTTCCTGAGTATGGGGGACACCCCAACGTAGCATCGCTGCATTATAGTAGTTATATGTATAATTTCTATAATATTATTCCATTTGATTCATCCGGCTGAAGCAGCAATCACGTAATTGCCAATTGCAGCGTCTGGCCAGATCCAGGAGCGACTGTATGACAGTTTGCGCGGTTGACCTGACGTCATCGTTTAGCCGCCATAACTAGTTAACTATGATCATACATATTTATTAAACAAACAATCGAAAGGCTCAGACTGACGTTATTATTATGGGCAATGTGAGATAAATATTAATCACTTTTATCACCTTTGCCATTATTACCACAGAAGCAATGTAAATTAACCTAGGAACATAAAACACAAAAACACAGACCATCTCCATCCTTAACCCGTAAGTAAAAACCTTCCATTCTACACTGTACACCCTGGATCCACCTTGTTTATACACCGAGTGACATATGCTGGTGTCAAAAGAACAAACAAATCTTTTAGACATAAGTGCTTTGGCTCGCATAGAAAAGACCCGGCGGCGTGCATGCGCCTAGTGCACGTCGCGCATGACTCGTAATCAGCGTCAATCCGAAAGTGTAGGACGCATTTACCCAGCCAAATCCTTCCTTTGCAACTCCCTTGAAATCAGACCCCTGGTTACCATACTCTGCGTCGACACGGTGCGGATCCACCGGTCGCGTGACATCATACTTCTCGACAACGATGCCGTTATAATCCACAAATGCTTTCGTAATCATGTATAGCCATCGATAGACTAATCTCTCCGCATCCTCTTCATAGCCATACCTGATCAACCCGACCCAGGCAAGAATCTGTTGAGGTGCCCATCCATAAGGATAGTCCCACTGTCTGTTGGGTCGATCAAGTCCGATTGGGCCGCGAGACTTCTCAGTTCCAGAACAAAGGCCACCAAACTCTTCAAACTTTGGTAGCGCATCCGACACCAGTCTTGCCGCTTGCTTTGGAGATGCGCAACCAGCCCACATTGCCCAAAACGTCGTTGCCGACTCATAATTGGACTTCTTCTTCTGCACAATGTCATAATCAAAATACATGCCCTTTTCCTCATCCCACAAATACTGGTCGATCAAGTTCCTTCGCCGACGTGCGCGGCGATCCCAAGCCGCACTGGTTTCTACACTCCCATCGTCGAGCACGAGCTTATCACCAAACATTGTTCTTATGGTATGAGCGATATCAACTTCGTACTTGTACAACAAACTATTCAAATCAATCGTTGCGAGATTGGCGCACCTTTTCTCGAGCCGGTAAGTGGTGTCATGACCAGATTCTCGCACTGCTCGATCATGAACGAAATACCCATCGAGAGCAGGCTCCTTGACAATTCCATCATTATACTGTTTCTGGAACTCCTCTATGGGGAGCTCATGCTTTTCGGCAAAAGGCATCAAGAGGTGCACAAAATGACTGGCCTCGGTCTCGGGTGGAATGCCAATTCCGTCGGGATGATAACAAGACAATCCCGACTCTTGATCCAATCGTGGCGCTGACATCCACACTTGCTTATACTCCATGATGGCAGCCTTGAACGATTCCTTCAACAATTCCAACGCTCCTGGGTCGTATATAGTTTTCTCATACACCTTCAAAGCCAAGTCTGTCAAAAATGGTGGCTGTGAGCGGCAAAGATAGTACGAGCGATTCGCATTCAAGATCTTCCCATAATGTTTGACTTCGAAGATAAAGTTTTCAAGAATGCCTTTTGCCAGATCGATTCTTCCATCCACCATTAAGCCTAAGGCAATCATATATGAGTCCCACCCATACAGCTCGTTGAATCGACCACCGGGTACGACAAACGGCTTCCCTCGCAACGTTGGTTGTCCGGTGAACTCATCCACCACATGGTCCATTGCCAGTGCAAGCAATCCCGGCTTATTGTTGAGCGATTTGACAAATTCCGCCGTTATAGATTCAGGAAGATACTCAACCTGAAGATTAAGATGTGGGCGTTTTGCCGCTTCTTGCACATAGTATTCATATTGTTCCTTCTGGCTCGGCGGAACGTATATTCGAGGGCTCTGATCTTTTGAACGGTTCTTGGGATCAACAGCAATGATTTCCAACAGCGAAGCGTCGATCCTACGGGTCAACGAATCCCAGAATTGTGTTCGGATCAACCGGGACAACCTACTAACTGGATTCTCACTTAAACGCTGTTCATCAAGAATAATCGACTTTCGGCCGTACTCCTTGGCAAGGGTAAGCTCTTGCAATAGGTTAGACAACATGTAGGTGCCGCGAATGTCGAATTTGTTGAACCCGTTAGAGTTCGCGGTGCCAAGCTGTAAGACTTTTGGACCCAGGTCCTCGATCGTAATTTGCATATTCCCATCAGTGTCCTCGCTCTCAAGCAGAGTCTGGAGAGTCGAGTTCACGTCGACAAGGAATTTGCGCGGTGTCAGAGACTGAGCATCTATAACCCCAAATCAGATCCGCCGCAACTGACTCCAACGGATTTGCACAAACCTTGAGATGCTCTTCTGCGAGGAACTGACTTCATAAAATCAGGCGTATTAGTGCTGCTTCGCGTTTGTACCTACAGGATTCACAGTTAGGCTCTTGACTATCCTGTAATACGTCGCCGACTCCATAGGCTTGATCTGTGGAAGCATTTCGAGACTGCCCAAATGCGGTTTATATTTGATGTGCTTCCGATCCGCTTGTCGAAGTAAACAATGTATAACATACCGTAGACAGAGTTCTGGTACGAATGAGATTGCCAATCCTGTGGGTAGTGAAATCAGTCTCAGGACCATAGTAGACCTGGGCGACCGAAAACGGATCGATAGATCCGGTCGATGAGGCAGATGACTGCCGCGATCCAGCTGTTGCGGATACGGATTTGCTTGACATTGCCTATGTAAATTTGTATCTAAATGCAAAACGAAAAGTTGATGAAAAACGAGAGAGCTGTGGGCAGAGTGGGGTAGATTATTTATTCATGATTTGTGTGGAGAGCTGGAAGGCCCGATGTAAGCCCGATCCTATTATAATTTTGCCGCGTCTGTGTGAGTCTTTAGTTGTGGAGGTGAGTTTTTGCGCCGCTGAACCTTGATAGTTTGCCATCACACAGACAAAAACTAAAGAACGATGACACAATTCAGTGTTGGAAGGGGTTGTCAAACTAAGGAAAGATGATAATAAATGTGTCATCTAGTCAGGTCGCGACAGTATAGCAATAAAGTATTATTTGATGGAATTGAAACGCAAAGAAATGTAGTATTTTATGTGCTAGGCATTTGCTACCGATACCTATCCACTATTCTCTGTGCTTTCTCAAAATGAAATCTACTAAACATATTGGTGCATAGCAGATCAGTACAAATCAGTGTAATTTTTTTGTCATTTTTATTTCGTTAATTAGAAACTTTGCTTAATCTACGGCGAATTAATTTCCATGTATTGCTTGCTACAGGTTGGTGGCTCGGCGGCACATTAAAGTTAGCGTTTTCGCCTTAGTGTGGCGGATAAATTAAGTGTCTTGCCTATCAAGAAGATAGGGGTTTATCTGTCGCGCATAATATGGCATACGTACGTGGTGGGATAAACAGGTGACTACTTGACTACTATTATTCGAAGCGTAATTTGTTCATTAAAAAAAAGTTATAGCCGGGTGTTGATCGTATGACAGGCAGGAAATGACAACAGAGGAGAAAATTACCTCGACTGGTGTGTCACCATCAGATGACAGCCGGACTGATCTTGCGAGCGCATACCAGGAACTCATGAAGGCTGAGAAGGCTGCCAGCGTATGAAGGCACCAAATCATTAAATACTGGTTTACAGACAAACGATTGAACTAACAGTATCGCATATAGGCTCTAGAGGCAATGCTGGATAATATTGACAGCAAGTTGGACGATATCTTTTCGGACGAGACATTCGTAGCCGCCGAAGCTGCATTACGACAGGTAGAGGCTCAGTCAAACCGAACGGCATAATTTTGATAATCGAGATTGATAGCTACAATAGACGATAGATTTGGCGTTTGAAATGCGATTTGCTTGTCCGTAATGGGTAGTTCTCATTGTCTAATGCCTGTACGTATCGCACGCACCGCAGTATCAGGCGTTGTGGAAATTTACCTTTAAGAGTTGGATCATCAATTTAGGTGTTATATTACAAACAAAATATCGCACATCCGTTACCTATATCCACCATGCTACTCTTCTTCATTCATTCCGAAATCCAAACCAGGAATGGACATTGCCAATTCCAATATTGCCCGGGCCCTGTCCTCGTCACCCAGCATCTGTTCCAACTCGGCATAATCAAGCCACGCCTGTGGTGTCCGCGGATACTTCTCCAAATACTTCTCAAACAGAGTTCTGCACCTGTCGAACTCGCGAAGCTTCATTTCGAGCTCTATATAGCACTTGAATAATTTCGGCTTGGGACACATTCCTATCGCCATTCCCAGCTGCTTCCTTGCCACATTCAGATTATTTCGTCGAATCTCGAAGCAAGCATACATGTACCATATCTTTGCGAACGTAAACTGCTTATGGGGAATCAATTTGACGCAGGCTTTGTAAACATCCCGGGCTTGTCCAAAGTCTTTTGTCACGAGTTCTTCATATATTGCATACCTTATCCACAAGTAGATATATCGACGCCAATGCTGTTTCTCTTGCGTTGGAGGCACGTTCGCAATCGCTCGCTCATAAAGATCTCGAACTTCATCGATATTCCGTGATGATTCTTCCGCCATTGATAAATAAGCAAACCATGTATCGTAATTTCGTGGATTTTCCCGCACCTCTTCTTCGTACTGTACCCTCCGCTTTTTGAATACTACGTCTTCAATACCCTCCCTTTCACCATACCGCTTTTCGAAAGCACTGTATTCGTTGTATAGCCACGTGCTCTTCGCCCGACTTAAAGTGTCTAGACCATGTTTATATAGCTCTCTAGCTTTGTCGAAATTCTTCTGTCGAGTCTCCCATTTCGCCCAGCTTCCCAGCAATTTTTCGTCTACGAACTCATCCCCAGCTGTTCGTAGACTTTCAACAGCAGTCGAATAGACCTCTCGCACGTTATCTGGCGATCCATTATCATCTTCAAACCGCGCCCATTTGATCCAATTCTCAGACTGTGGATGGACAATCGTGAATTTTTCAAAAATCGCTCTTGCCCGTTCGTATTCGCCATACCGTTTCTCGAGATTGATGTAACTGAGCCACGCTTGCGGTTCTGGTTCCCATTCCATCCACCGTTCAAAAACTTGCCTCGTGCCGGGAACGTTGGTCAATGTTTCTTCCATCGAAACGTATTTATACCACAGCTTGTCGACGCGAGGCAACAGCGTCACGGCTCTGTCAAACAAGTTGCGCGCATGATTGATATTTCTGTGTTTTAACTCTGATTCAATGTACCTGAGCCATAGTGGCACATTAGTCGGTTCGATTTCAAGAGCACGTTCAAAAATAGAACGTGCCCTCGCAAATTCCTTTTGTTCCAGTTCCCACTGGGCATATCGGATCCACTGGTTGATGTTGAGACGATTTCGTCGAAGAGCATCTTCATACTCTTTCCGTTTCCTGCCTTGAAACTCATGAAGCTAAGGTGATGTTAGACAGATCATTCCATTGTGTATTACCGTGAATATACGAAAATCGCATCCGCAACTACTTGCCTCTTCAAGATCCGCGATGCGCTGCTTGGGAACCTGTAAGGAAGGCTCTCGCTGTTCATAAGCTTCTTTTAGGATCTGCTCTGCTGTTATTTGAAGAGGCGCTGCCGCCTTGTTTTTCACTCGTGGTGGCCCTCGGTCTCCCATATTTACTGAATATATAGTGAAAGTGAAAGAAGCAGAAACAGTTAAATTATGTGAGTTTTGACTTGCAGGACGGCAAAGCAAAAAGAGACTCAACGCAAAACCATGGGCATTATTATGGATTAGATCAAGCGGAGCCGCACCGCTCTGTATGTTAATTGACGTCTGACCAAATCGTTCCACAATAAGCACTAAAAAACTGTTTCTTTAATGCAAGACTTCGTAGTTAAGTTAAATAGCATGAATGAATTTATTTACCTGCTACACGCAACCGCTGCGTATCGCAAGCAAGACATATCTTATATCGGTTCTCAATACCATATTTAGCTTTAACTTGCTACTGAACGCGCTACTGATTTACATGGTAAAACCATCATCTACTGCAACTAGGTTTTTCGTCGATTCCAAAGCCATCCCTGGCAGGGCTCTCGGGTAGTTGCGCGGGTGCGGTGCGGTTGATCTGGTCACGAGGTATATATAAGCCTTTCTTATCAATTTCTCATCTTTTTGAAAGTTGTTGAGATCAAATAGCCGGGAATGGCGCGGCGTCTCCCAAGTTCAGGGAGCAAAGTCGGATTTAATGCCCCGATTCCGTCGTTAGCATCATTGAAGTCATCGGTGTCGAATTCCAAGTCTGCTCAGACAATCATGATGAATCCGGTTGATGATTTCAGTGCGGATGAGCTCATTGGGTTGTTGGCTTCTAGTAGGACGCGTTTCGAGCACGCTGAAGATCAGACTACCATTGTTGGCAAACGGAAGAGAGATGATACTGGAGGCCAGACCGAGGAAGTTCGTAGAAAGAGAACGAACTTTAGAGAGGCGTCAGAGGATATTGCCCAACATACTGATCTGTCAGACGAGTATGATCCCGAAATCGATGAATTATTCAATTCGCCGGTCGATTCATCCGATGTCACGATCGAAAGTTCGGGAAGCTGCGATGGGGGAGCAAGTGGCCAAGAAGAAGGGTCAGCATCACATAAACGTATATGTCAGAGCGATTCTTTGACGCCGCCGTATGAAGATATTGAACTTCAAATGCCGCAGTTGGAAGAGGGTGGCTCTCGTGGGGCGCGGCCGACATCTCTCCCGATGTTGCCTACGCCGTCTCCACCACCTTCAGCTGAGTTGCTCGCGCAGCAACGTGATAGTTCTCTGGTTGCCGCGATCGATGTACTTCAGATGTCCAAGAACATTGCGGAAGTAAAGTCCCGGATACTGTCTACACATTTAGTTATAACGACATACACGGCCATGAAGTCTGCCTACATCCATGTGTGCGCGCTAAGCAAATCTTTGACCAGACAGCTCGAACTGGCGCGACGCCGGATATCAGAATTGGAACGCAAGAACTCGCAACTAGCCGGCAAGCTGGAAGGCTCAAATGCCCAAGTCGAGGAGCTAAAGGCAATCATTAGGTCCTTGCCTGATCAAGGAGAAGTTTTGCGAAATATAGCGCAACTGGAAATGGATAATATTAAGAAAGCAAAAGAGATTCAAAGATTGTAAGTGATATTTCTTTGACATTAACTGTATGCTGTGAGAGTTTACACTAACTCTGTCAAAGGCGTCTAAAGTATGGCGAGAAAGACGAGTCTGCGGTCGGGTCCGGCAGCTAGTGAAAAAGTTGTGTATTTTTCTTTGATGCATTAGTCTTCGCATTGGTAAAGGATTCAACAAAAGTTACAGTGTTGCTAGTTGTTTAAGGGGAGCTTGTACATTTAAATGCATACTCATGTATAGTACGTTCTAGATATTGTCTGATTATTTTGTATAGTAAATATTTTTGATTTTTGATTTTTGATTTTGATTTTTGATTTTTATTTTTATTTTTATTTTTATTTTTATTTTTATTTTTATTTTGATTTTGATTATGATTTACGATTTATGATTTATGATTTATGATTTGTGAATTGCAATAGCATAGCATGATCCAATAGTCAGCAGTAAAATAACTAGCTATATTTTTGTTCTTTGTAAAGTAAGTGAGCATGAATATCAGAATTCAGGAGTCGCTTGTGCTGATGTTTACTTGCGTTCTCCACGCTCCACCGGTCCAGAAATTTTTGCGACTTAAGCTGGCAGCAAATCGTCCCGACGCCTGCAAACTGAAGTCTATGAATTCGACGCGACTCCCGAGGATAACAGCACAACAATATTTGAAGACGCAATACGCGGCAAAATTTCAACATGACATCGCCACATGGCGAATTTGCGTCGACAATGTCTCCTCCGATTCCGCTGGAGACTGAGTTTGGCGACATAACGGGCGACAGCGACCAGAATCACCATCAGGAGGAACACAACAAAGGTGACAATAATAGCATGGATCCGTCCGCGTCCTTTGCATTTGCCGCCGCGGCAGTTCCACAGACACCTGCTGGCAGGGTATTGTCGGAACATGACATTCATCGGCCGAGTTCTATCGCGACACAAGTCCTCAGTACACCAGACACGATCCCACCAACAGCAGCATTCTACCGGCCCCATCAGAGCATAAACGACGTTGTCATGCACGACATTCCATACGAAGGCGATGGCGACCAAAGTATGTTCGCACCTGGCAATGGCGTCCTGGACCACGCGATGAGTACCCCCTCAGGCATGGCGCAACAGACCTCGCAAACGGCTGGGCCCGGCCAACCAGAAGCCGTGCCGGTCATGGAATCACGAATATCGGCCTATGCACGTCTTGATTTTGCGTCATTCACGTTCTATGTACAGACACTGCAGGTCGTTATGGGCAGACGAGTAGATAGTGCCCTCAATAGTCACCAAGACGGCCCGAACGGCACCGATCCTACTGGCACCCCAAACGAACGGTCTCGATCACGGACTCCTTCGAAGCCGGCTAATGCCGATAATGCCAGTAAACCAAGTGCAGGAGGCGGCGGCAACGGAGCAATCGATGTCCATCTAGGTACTGCGAAGGCTATATCACGGCGGCACGCCAAAATATTCTACAATTTCGCAAACCAACGTTTCGAATTTTCCGTATTGGGAAGAAACGGCGCCTTCGTGGATGACGTTTTTGTTGAGAAAGGAGCCACTGTACCGTTAAATCATGGGTGAGATCGAAGAGTTCCAGTCACATTTTGGATTGTACAAGATAACTAACTCCTTGATAGATCACGGGTGCAGATTGGCCAGATTGGCTTTACATTTCTTCTACCTAGCTCATCTAATTTGGAGTCCGGAGACTCTACACCGACGCAGACAATAAAACCGTCAGATGCCATTTCACTACGAGATGCCAAGCCGTTACCGCCGCTCTCGATGACGACAACACCTGCGCCCGATGCAACCGTTAAAGTTGAGGAACAGATGAGCAAGGGATTGGCAACTGCCGAGGCTCATGATTTTAATAAATTCTTCACTGACCCGGAAAATCTTCAGCCTGCCGGCCAGCTCATGCACGACGATGCTAATGCTCAACCATCAACACAGTCACTACACAATCCTACCCAGTCGCAGCAAGCAGAACATTATCAACAGTTCCAAGAACTACAGCAAGATGAAATAAATATGATCCACGCATTAACAGGAGGAAACACACTCGAACAGATTCCTGATATTATTGCCACGGAAATAGCGAACATGCCATGTAGCGTATCACCTGATCCGGTCAGTCTTCACGAGCATACACCGCAGCCCCAAGCACGTCCAAAGCAGACCAAGCGAGCAGAGAAACGGCATCCCACGCCACCTTCGCCTTCACAAATACCACCAGAATATCGCGAGAAACCGCCAAATTCATACTCTAGCCTTATTGAGGTTTCTTTGCGCACGTTTGCTACGGAGCGCGGCATGTCTCTGTCGGACATTTATCAGGCGATTCAAGAGCTGTTCCCGTATTATCGGTTTGCACCTTATGGGTGGCAGAATTCCGTTCGTCATAATTTGTCGCTTAACAAATTATTCGTCAAGATTGCTAAAGAAGGTAAAGGATGGCTGTGGGGATTGGACGAAGAGCTGTATCGAGAGAAAGAAGCGAAGAAGAACAGGCCGTTGGCTCGCGAACGGAGAGAACAAGAACGGCGGGAGAAGCGTGAGAGGGAAAAGAAGGAAAAGGAAGAACGCGAACGGAAGGCGAAAGAGGAGAAAGAGCGTCTCGAACATGAACGGAAAGAGAAAGAGCGCGTGGAGAAAGAACGCAAGGAGAAGGAGCTGGCAGAAAAGAAGAAGGCTCTTGCTGCATTTGCACAGGCTGCAGCCGCCAAATCTGCAGCAACTTCGGCCTCATCATCGTCTTCTTCTGCGCCAGTACCGAAGCTTGGTAAACCTACGCCAACCGCTGCAGGTAAGCCAGTCTTGAATCCGAAAGCCCTGCAAGTCCCTCCTTCGATCTCGAAACCACAAGCATCCAAACCTCCAATAAATAAGGAAACCCTCAAAGCACTGCAGCTGCTACAGCAAACGATTTCGGCGCAGTTACAAAATGGAGGGTCCCCCGGCGGTGCTAAGCCCGCCGTTAAGTCGACTCCACCGGCGGCTTTTTCTACTCCGTCGCCTAGTCCCGGTCCTAGCGCGGCCACCGCTACAGCGGCGCAAGCAGCAACGCCAACTAAGAAGCCTGGGAATACTGCACAGCCGAACGCGAAGGCGGCTGCTCTTGCGAAAGCTCTTGTTATGTCACTTGCACAGTCGATGGCCAAGCCGGGGACTAACAATGGCACAAACGGTGCCGGTGGAGGAGGACAGGCATCGGCATCAGTAGCTGCGGCCAGGCCGAAGCCGGCGTAATTGATGTTTTGTGGGGAGGACTTGTAGAGTCATAATGCAGGAAAGGTTATGATATTCGGCGTTATTGGGGTAGATCTCAGCTTTATGCAATTTAAATGGATTGATATTTGGGATAGATTGTATTATAATTAATTGTTGTCTGGGTATGGGATTGTAGTTGTAAAGTAATTGGGAGGTTTTTATGTATTTGTAGTATGGTTGTTTGTAGGATTACTACGTGTAGTACGTGGCGATGGCTCAAGCTTGCTAAATATCATTGTTGGTCAGAGCTATATTTTGATACATATCTTGATATGTTACATCTTCCTTATTCCGTTTCATGGGTTATGTTGTAGCCAATCTGTATACTGACAAATATTTTGGTCGGATATTTCATTTGCTGGTGATAGACTGGATTTTGTTGTATCACTGATCTGATCCAAAAAATTGGTGCGGCGCGGATGTGGGAATTAAAACTCGCTCGGGCCCCGAAGCTAAGATACAGCAATCCCCGCTCCGGTGACTATTAGAGCCGTGGCACTGATTCAACACTGCTGGAATATAGCGATGACGACTATAATAGTCGGCAGTGGTATAATTGGCCTGTCAATAGCCTTCTACTTGGCCACGTCTCCTTCCGCTTCGGCCGGATCGACAACGCGCATTATCGTTATTGACTCCTCCCAACACCTGTTCGCAAGTGCGTCCGGTCGAGCAGCTGGATTCCTAAATCGTTCTTGGTTTGACCGGCCAAGCGCGAGCTTGGCCGAGTTGTCGTTTGTATTGCATGAGGAACTTGCAGAGATATATGACGGAAAGAAGAGATGGGGGTATAGGCCTAGCCGAGCCTGGAGTGCCGGCAAGAGAAGGCGTCACGACACGGATAAGCAGTATCGGGAGCTGACGGAAGAGAGATTAAGAAAGCAGCAAAGAGAAAGGAGTGACGAGGCCGTGGTGGACCGATTACATTCACATCATCTAGGGGCAAAAAGTGATGAGGAGAAGGTGTCGTCTGAACAGGCCGAGCCACCGGATTGGATATTTTGTGAGGAGGAGACGACGTTTCTGATCGCGGGACCGGATGAGTGTGCGCAAATGTGAGGTTTTGGGCGATTATTTGTGCGTTCTTGACTCCAGTGACTAATAAAGAGCAGCAATCCTTATCAGTTATGCGAATTTCTTCTAGAACAATGTATCAGCAAAGGTGTCGAAGTGCTTTACCCATATCGGCTCGATTCCCTCACAACCAACCAAGACGGTGGAATTGCTAATGCCGTCCTTCGCGATCTCCAGACCCAAGTCGATCATACCATCACCAACGTCAAGAATGTGGTTCTCGCGGCCGGAGTCTGGACCGGTGGCGTGTTTGCATCGCTATTCCCGGAAGCAAATTACATGCCAGCCATCTCACCACTTGCGGGATACTCCATGACATTTGCGTCACCGTTAAGCCAATCGCATACTGAACAAGGTTCAGCGAAGAAAACAAGAGACGCTTTCTTTATACGATCATCCGGCTCAGATGCATGGTTGCCTGAGCTTTTTTCCCGTAGTAACGGTGAAATTTATATCGCCGGCCTCAACGAACAGGGATTTGATCCAGCGCTTGGAACCATGGCAACGTCGTCGCATTTTGAGTGGCATGGGACAGCCGACGAAATTGAGTTAGCCTCGTCGGACGAGGATAGTCATACGAATAATTTCAACGTGTTGCAGTCCGTTGCGAAGGAGTTGCTCGGTCCAGACATCAGCGTGATTCGAAAATCAGTTTGCTTACGACCTGTGACGCCCGGCGGTGAGCCAATTATCGGCCAAGTTCCACCGCGTTACGTTAATGGGACAAACGGAGTTTACATATGTGCTGGGCATGGACCATGGGGCATTACGTTATCTTTAGGGAGTGGCAAGGTCATGGCAGAGCTTGTAACGGACGGGAAAGTACGAAGTGCGGACATTTCGCAATTGGCCGTGGCGTAGATTGCATAAGTTTTGATAGAGAATGGAGATTTTATCAGAGCATCACAAATAATATACAACGAAAAGGTGTATGAGAGGTTCTGTTGTAACAGGAGTTGTATATCGAACGTAGCAAGAAGTAAAAACAAAAGAAAAGTCACCAGAGCAATATGCAAACTTTGTATATCCTGAGCGTTTTTCTCAAATGATTGCAAGTTACGTCTTTGCAGACCTCCTTCTTGCCTTCTTCTCTAATTTGGCCGCCCACAGGGCTGCACCTGTTGCGTTTGTGAAACCGAAGAACATGTCCAGGAGCGGGATCGTCTCTAGTGTTCCAGCGACCGCGCCAAACCTAGAAATAATTTAGAACAATCCCAAAGTATTTAGGACAATGCGCAGGTTAGGCATGAAGAAGCCTGATATACTAACGTCCAATAACTGCCATATCTTCGTCTGGTGAAGACACGAACTTGGCGAGGTGACCACCCTTTTAGCTGAAAGTACCGTCCCTGAGCCGCGCGAGCAGTATCGACACTGTTCACTAACGCAATAATTAAAGGCCCGATAATGGGGATAAACTGTATTGGTAGTAAAATTAAGGCTTTGAGCAGCACGTACGGCGACGTCATACGGAGGACAAATTTGTGGTAACGGTTGCGGAGTTTGTAAAAAACGGATTGCTGCATGCGACCGTAGAATTCGACGTCGACTTCTTCAGGAAAGTCGACGTTTGCGTTGGCGAGCAGATCTTCCAAGCCCTTGAGTTTGAGCACCTACCATTGTAGTTCAATTAGTAAAAATAATTGCTAACCGGCGAGTGACTGAGCTTAATTGGCTGACCATATCGAAGCAATCTCGCAGAGCGTGCTTTAGGAAGAACATGCGTGCCACTGTGCTGTATATCATGTATGCTTGACGGCACACCAATACAGCTGATGAGACTAGGCCTACGGGTCCGTTCATCAAGACAAAAATAATAGCTTGTGGAGGATAGGCGACAGTAAACCATACTCCCATGACCGATACCAAGACGAGAAACAATGGCCCCACGATCCTGACAAACGATGGCCATAGAACAGGATGATAAAGAAAGTAGAAGATGCCCTATATTGTTAACAAAACGACTTAATGACTTGACTAACAAGAGAAGCTGGTAAGCACCACAAACGGATACCGCATATCGCATGAAGTTATTGCGGTATAGGGAGCAACGAAGATGACAAGGACCCGGTAACTAGCTCCAGTATACAACGAGTAAACGACTCGACTGGAAAATACTCTTATGCGTTCTTTGAGGCGATCATAGAACTCTTGCATGCTATGTGGCATGGATTCTCTGGTGTTTCTAAGCTTGGTTATCGTACGATCTCTCAGCGAAATCGCCTTGAGGAAATATGTGAGTGGCATGAACCACATGATGCTTGTGTTGTATAGCAAATATCAAACGAAGTGGGAATGGCCAAACTACTTAATCCACTAATATTTTGGCCAGATAACAATTGTGTTGCGTGTCTGGCAACTTTTTTTAAAGCGTCGTTGTCATGGTCGCACGAACAATATCGGCGAACCCTGACGCTTTACGAGCCCTAAACCGCGAAGACAACACGCGACAAAGACGCGTTCGTGACGCGTCTAGCTTGTAATTAATTTGGTTGTGTGAAATATGCAAGCCAGTTGACGCCTTGTCGGACGAAGGTATCTTATTTTGTTTTCCGGCACCATATACCAAATAATAAATTAATAATATATAAGTTAGGGATCTCATAGTAACTAAATTATATAATCAGGAACAATTAAGAGTCGATTGGTGAAAGGTCATTTCTAGTATCGTATGGGGAGATAATCATGTTATTTTGATTAGATAGTTATCTCTGGTGGGTGATAAGTACACAACCATTGCAATTGAATAATATGATCAGCTGTCGCGTAGGATTTGTAAATGCTTGCCGGTTCCAACACAAAATCCGAAGGCACCTGCTAAGTTCAGGGCAGTAATTACTGTTGACGACATGTGGACCACGTGTAGATCATGTCATTCTAGTGAGTTATATATCGATCGCAACTCAAGCCAAGGTCTTGATGACGTCAAGTAGACATAAAGCAACCGGATCACGTTACGTCGGTTACGACCCTTCGTATGCAGATATGGTTCTGAGTACGTCGATCGACCCAGCCGGGCAATTGCAATTTGTCAATGCGTTATGCGTGTGCGAAAAGCCGTAGGAGTGAACGTTGTTGCACGTTGTTGCCAAAAACTAGACCTGTGTCTTGGCAACCGCCAGTCAGATCGACGGCCTGCATCCTAAGTTGATGATCATCATCATCATCATCAATTCATCACTCGGTCGGCCAAGAAGAAGCCGTGCATTCAGTCTAACAACGCAAGAGTGCATTCCTGGGTGAAACCCTATTCGCGTGGCCGAATGCCGTGCCTGGCTTTATTGTTGAAGCCACCCCCTGGCATGGTCCGGCCGGGGCAAACGGCGGGCAGGAATATACGAAAATAGTTGTGATGATCAGCTTCAAGAATGCATGAAAAAAAAAGGGCACCGATAAACGCTTTACGTTTCAGTTTACATCACCCCCTTCTAGTGGTGAATTAAGTGAACTTTGAGAGAGCAACGTTTACTCTATTCCTAGTCCTGTTAGTCCTCGTTGGTTGGCTTACATATTTACTTAGCGCGTCACTCTTATTAAATCGTAAATTGGCCTGTCATTTTCATTTTTCGATACCTAACTACAGTTATTAAAAAAGCTCTTCTGAGAGGAAAATACGAGAATTTAGCTGCGGCTCGAGAACGGGTTCTGGCTGCAGCAATGGCCCAAACTCTGTAAGTCAACAAGCAAGTCCAGTCTTGGTTGGTTCACTCTCTACCTCTGGTCAGGAAATTTTAGTCGAACCCGCCTCTTCCGGCTTCTCTCTGCGCCCTTCGGCAGTAGAAAGTTTCATCTGATAGTGTTAGCTCTTTGGTGAACTTGCTCCAGCGAACAATGCCTGCGTTTGCCCGCGGCCACAACCGCTCCTCCTCCCAGGCCTCTTCCGCCTCGACTACATCGGCAAACGTGACTCCCCCAGTTTACATACTAAACAGGACATCCCACACTCGGTCGTCCTCAAACTCGTCCGCGGCCTCGTACGATCCCACTTTGGCCTCGTCTTCTGCTGCCAGCGTTGCTGGTCCCGAATCGCGATCTATTCGTCAAACACCGTCAACAACCATGACGACACTCGTCGCCACAAGCCAATCCGCAACCGCACTGTGCGATGCTGGTGGCTCCTCCCATGCCAGCATGCACATCGGTACCCACTCGCGATCATCATCGTCCTCGAACCTGGTTCACGCTGGCGAGATTATCGCCAGCACTGGCCTCCTGCGAGGAAAGAAGAAAGACTATGTCGTCTTGACCCGGAACGAGCTCCTGCGCTTCAAAAATAAGTCAAAAGCCGCTGACATGTTTCCGTCTCTCAATTCGATCCAGCGTCAACCGTCGAATGCGTCGTCCTTGTCGTCAACAAACACCGTGGCCGAATCACCCATCCAATCATCACAGGACAGCGTAATCTGTACGCTCGATAGAGTATGTTCTTTGACGTTAAATGAATATTACATATGCAGTCATCCGTACCAACTGCTTCTCCCAAAATAGGTCACAGCATTATTCGAAGTCGGCCATGTTCATATCGAAGTTGCCTACATTGACGACCATTCCAGTCCACGGTCCACCATACTCCAATTCGGCACTCGGGCTGAGACCGAGCTATGGCTCCAGAGACTCCTCTTCGCAGTACCAAAACGCACCGTCGCTCACTGTCTTCCCGCTGACACGCTCGAGAGTCTACGGACCTATCTTCGCGCCCGGAATGATTACTACGAGCCGGCTTTCAAGGCATTCCGCGTCGTGCTCCAGCAGCATTCACAAAACAAATCGTCCACCAAAGTCGCCACGTCGTCCGACGATTTGACCAAGCTCGCGAACGCCGCCACTCACGCGATCCTAGTCATCGGCCACTACGCGGTCCATTTACTCGCCGTCGACTCCAAACCCTCACCTTTCTCTTCTGTCCATGGCAACCTGCAGTCTCAATTCACACCTCTCTCATCCCACGGTATCGTTGCTCTCGTGCATCTCGCAATGTCCCCTCGCGATTCAACTCTCTATCTCTCCTTTCGTACGGCATTAAATCCTGTTCGCTCCCTCGAGCTCGCGTCCTGCGCGGCAAAAGACATCATACAATCCGTCCGTTCATCCATAGAACATTTACGACCTTGCTGGACCGAATATCCACTCACAATGGACGTACCAGAGTACGTGCAAGATGAGCCGCTCGTGCCTATACCGGATCCTAATCCAGGCTCAAACGACGACGACTACGGCCTGAACGGATTCAACATGACACTTGCAGCCTACTGCGTCGCATATGGAATACCAAACGCTCCCAAGAGTATCGCATACGAAGTCGTTTGGGATGAAGATAACGGTCTTGTGTTCCGACTACTGCCTCCTCGGAAAAGTGGTCTGACGCCGGCTCAATACACCTTCCTGGAGTTGCTCTGTGTCATGCGAGCGCTAAGATGGAATGAAGCTTTTGGTGGCGTGTCCTTCGCCGGCGTGTCTCTCGCGAGCTTGCAAGACCTCTCCGACCCTTACGCGCTCATCGAACTAGACCAGACTCGGACTGCTAACAGCCGGCGCATTTCGAAATTCATGAAAGCCTTACCGACGCTCAAACTCGAGATGCAACTCCTCATGCTGTGTAGTACCACTTTGCGTATGTTGGATCTCAACGGCTGCGTGCGTCCGCCAAAGTACCACAATCAGGAAATGAACGAAAGAGCTTCCGGCATTATTGACGCCCTCATGCATGTTGCTAAGCGTGCCACATCGAATGTCGACTCGTTTGTGTTTTCCAACATCCAGATCGACTTGTACGACTTTGACTTCCTCGTCGACGTAGCCAGTTCGCGCGCCGCCCATTTGCGAAATATTGAGATCGCCCATTGTGGGTTGTACGAGCGAGAATTAACATTGCTACTACAAGCGCTCGAAGTCCACGAGAATACGCTTGAAGGACTCGATATTTCAGAGAACCCTGGTCGCATATCGGTCTATTCACTCAACGAGAGCTTGTACCGGTTCCAGTATATGCGGCACCTGTACATGCGCAAACTTCTCACGACCTCCGAAGATCTTCCGCTGCTGTCAGTCGACACCTTGTCCAACATGCGACTGCAGCGCCTTGTCCTTGACGGTACTCGACTACGTCGAATCTCAGTCACGCATCTATGTGACTATCTCTCAACTTCCCGATCGTCCAGTCTGGTCCAATTTTCTATCCAGTCGTGCGGCCTCACTGGTGGCGACATTGGCGACCTTTTGTCGGCAATGGGCAAATCCCCCGCTAAGCAGCATCCAGACCTGACGATCTACATTGGCGACAACCCGATCTGCACTGCCGGATTTGACGTTTTTCTCAAGTCCATCACTAAGCTGGGAACAAGCGTTCGCCGAATTTCCATGCCCCGAATCGAGTTCCACAAAGAGCAGTTCCTATGTGAGTTCTTCACTGTCCTGGCCAGTCCAGAATGCAAGATCACCCATCTCGACTTGTCTCTTCTTTTAATCCCCGACGCCGACGCGTCTGCGCATGCCTGCGATTTGCTGGGAAACGTGTTTGCCCGTAATTCGAGCCTGATCTCATTCAACCTCACTGGCGAAACATCAAAGCTGCAAGTTGCTCGGATCGGCCATGGTATCGGTCGCGCGCTGGAGCGCTTGGCAGAAAACGACTCCATTCGCGAGCTCTACATTGAAGGTAACGAGCTCTCTGTCGATGGCGCAATGTTGATCGCTCAGGCGCTCACCCGCAACCGCACCATCCGACGGATTCATCTCGATGACAATGATATCAATTTGCAGGGGTTCACTGCGATCGTGAACTCGATCGTCGAATCGGGCAATACTGCTGTCCGGTTCATATCGCGGCCCAAAAAGGACCAGGCCAGGCAATTACGGACCTTACGTGAACTGTGTTCAAAATTAGACGCGGAGATCACGATCTTGCGACAGCAAAAAAGAAGTACTACGTCGTCACTAGGCTCATCAGAAAAGGACGGTCGAGATAAATCTTCGGAACTGGCAGTTAAAGTTGAGGCACACATTAAAGCGGCCGAGACGCTCAAGGTACTCGAAAACGAATGGGAGCGTGTATATGAACGGCTGGATAAGTGGTTGAAACGGAGTAGTGGTGCGTCCCATGTTGACGAAGAGTTAACTGAAGAGCAGGAGAAAACTCGCATGGCTTGGGATCGGTTGCGTGGAGCTGGTCGATCTGGAAGGAAAGTCAGTGCAGGTGGCCGGGTGGTCAAGTAAATAGATGGATATTGGCATTGAATGGTTTATGATGAATTGCGTACGGAACAATAAAACATGCATTGACTTTTGTTTGTACTTTGTATGGGTGGTGGAGTATATTGGGATTTGCTCTTAACTGCATCTTGACTTGCATCCGGTTTTGTTTTGTCATGATTGTTTTGGTTTCATCTTAGCTCTCATTGTATGCATTTTTTTGCTCTTTTTATTTCCTCTGCCATTTTTCCAATGTCGAACATGATAATTTCGTAATCCAAATTTCTTCCAGGTCCAAAAGCGACAACTTAACTCCGATTTCCAAATACTGACCCTGCCCGGGGCCCTAAAACAAAACGAATCAACCCACACAACTGCAAAAAAAATTTCCATGACTCTATCAATGTTATGCACCTATTACATTACATTTTTTCCCGTTACAGCACTTTTTTTTTAAAACCCGCCTTTTATTCCTAAACATTTTGTTGAGCGGCGGCCACTTCGGAGGCTCGTTGAAACCTAACTAAAAAAAACAGCCCGGGGATCTTTTGGCCGTCCATCAGCGCCAATTCCATTACGTTCCATAGCCCGTCTCGTATACATAGCTCTTGCCTCATCGAATCCAACGTGCATTTCGTTCATGATCGTCTGGATTTCTGCCTTTGAACCATCCGTCAATCCAGCCCGAACATCTCCATTTGCCACATTTGACCGCAAATCAAACGTCTCCGATGTCAACCCTGACGCCGCATCATCCTGAAACGTCGTCGGACCTACCGAGTACTGCGAAACGTTTGAGACCGAGACCGGTGACTGGTGGCTGCTGATGGGTAAAAGCGTGCCGAGCGGAAGAGCGCCGGTAGTTGCGTTACCTGGTAGATAACCAGCACCGGCTCGGCCTCGAAGATGAGTTGTCAGTGGTACGATACTGTTATATAGAGGTATATGTTCGCGTGCAAATGGCTCTGGGAACAATTAACGTTAGTACGAACTTCTTTTCTCGGTCACCACAATGTTAAGAAAGGGCAGTATAAAATACACAAACATACCCCATCTCTTCCGGGTGGCGTACAAGCCCATTATTGTAAAGACCGCAAAGAACATCATCCATGATGCCGCACTTAGGTAATCCATTCTCGTTTCTCGCATTACTTCCGACAGTTTATAGAAAAGTTGTTTAGATTGATACCGCGTCTGGGTACATTTAGGATGGACCTCTGGGAGCCTCGGAGACAGAATGGAACTATCTGGTTTAGCAGAGTGACGTATGACGTTTTTTTGGACAAACTGGTTCACGGTTCAGGAATTATAAGTATGGTGAATTTGAACCTGGTTGCAATTGAGGGTTTCGCGCGTAAAATTAAATTCTGTGGCTTGACCGCTTGAGTCAGCGCAGAAGGGAGCGGCTCTAAACTGCGTAGAGCTAGTTCTTGGCTATTATATAAGTTAGCCAGCATATAACTAGCTTATACCAGCTCGACTGCATAGACAGATCAAGTAATGCAAATCATGTAGACAAATTCTCGAGACGGCAAGTCAACTTGAGCCATTCGGTTTCGAAAAATGAGAACTTCGAACGGGGCAGACTGGGACTAGCATTGTTCCAACACGCATATGGCATCGTCTCTATAGTTCAGAACTTCTAAATAATTGTGTCAAAGTGTAAAGATAATAGTCAGTCGAAGGCTCATTTTACGTTTAAGCTGAGTGTTATTGGCGTGCTGACGGTTTGCAGATCCAAATTGAGGAAGTGCCAAGCGCCCGCAATACCGGCATGTAGTGATATATCGGATAGGTTAACAAATCCGGAAGTGTCGTGGTCAACATTCTATACTGGTCCCATGCTAATTTGGTGAGCCTCCTCTACGTACATACGGTTGCCAGTTATCTGCAACGGAGCTGCGATACTTAAGCTTTAATGATGTGGCACTGTAGCTACCTGACGGACTTGTTTTTATATTGGGGCAATATTGGCCCGAATAGATCCGGCATTATAAACTCTGGATATAACGAGTTCAACAACAAGAATCAATCTCTATAACGAACGCAGCACAAAGACTGATTTAAATTCTACAATTATGATACTGGAGCTTTATGACGAACCCATATATATGAATACCTGAAATTGACAGCTGAATTAAATCCATTAGATTGGGTTTAAGTTGACTGTCCTGTCCTGTCAAGTGATGGCGAGGGCAATAATATGGTACTTAAATTAACCTTTCAGGGGTATCCATGTCAGGGGTAAAACATTCATAAATATATTATTTTGGGACATAAAAGTTACTTTCACTAAAATAACAAACAGCGATAACCTTGGCCTGCCTTTTTCTTTGTTCTCAGCGCCAGTAAACGCGGTACTCTAACAATGCAGATAATAAATATTCGTCAGATTGATGACAGACGGAATATCTCAGAGGAAAAGGGCATTTCAGCTATTCGCCAATGTTGTCGTCGCGCTATCCACAGCAACACTGTCTACGACATGCCTACCCATTACCTCGCGATGAGTCATAATTGCGAACCACAGTAATGTGCCATAAAACACCAAACAGAAAAATCCAGTAGATAGATAGTCGATCCTGGCGTTCCCACCAACCAACCCACGGATACCTAAATGGATGTGGTCATTGTACAACCGGATTACGGGAGCATGTATTCGCGATTCGATCGATGAGAAGAGATACACACCGGAGATCACAAGACCTAGAATGGTTAAGGCGCCTACAATTAGCACTGGGTAAATCAGGCGCGGACTGAAAAATGTGTCAATATCGCCTGGCGAGTCGAGTGAGATTTCAATCGATATATGAGACTGGCATGTTGCATCTTCCGTTTGCGGATTTGCAGACTCTGGTACTATTTCATCCTGAACAGTGGGGTTAATCATTGCAAATCATGTGTGACGTAGTCAAACGGAGCTGGCCGGAGACTTACTACAGCTTCACCGGTAGGTTCCACTTCTACTGCTTGAGTATCAAGCTCGTCAAAGATATATTCAATCACATCATCCTGCGTAACAGTTGCAACGGAATCTTCCATAGACGCATTTCCCGTACATCGCGTGGATATTCGCGTTTCATTATTTGCAACGACCGGGCTCTGCACTGAGGACATCCCATTCGCGTCATCGTTCGCATCATCACGTTGGCCACTAGGCCCCACCGACGTTGCTTTGTCATCTCTACGTAAAACCTGCTGGAGAGAGGCATTAGCTCGGTTACATTGCGCACCTATATCTGTCGAGTATACACTTACCCTTAATAAGGGCACTTTCCTAACCATCATCCGTGTCCTGGCGAAAACCATTGTGGTAAGATATGAAAACAGCTCAAAACAATAACCGCTGGCGCCAAAAATCAGTAAAGGTGCTAGGGGGGGGAGGGGGGGGGTTAGGAGGTGGAGAAAGAAAAAGAGAGTTGAGTCGGAGAGATTGTGATTCTGACTGACAGATTCAAATGAGCAGGTTGAGGATCACGCCTTGGATCAGTATGTACTAAAGCAAATATTGAAAAATAAATCTTTTTGCGAATCAAATTTTTTGACAGAAATTACTTTGAACGACCTGTGGCAGCTCACTTAGTTGACCTGATTGTATTGTGACCAATATTTGGGTTGGTTGATTCAATTGCGACCTAAGCTGAATACGCCCAGGCCCACAGTCGGAGCTTTAGACGTCGTTGGAAAGTGGGCAAGGCCGGTCTTGAGTATATTGCAAGTGAAATGTTTCAATATATGATACTGGTGAAATATCAGAGTAGAACTGTGAGCCCGTTGACGCTGTGTGGAGCGATATAATTACAGTGAGCAAAAGTGCGGCAGCGTTTGGATCAAATAAATTGAGATCGGGACGCGTTTGCGACAATCCAAATAGGCATCTAGTACATACAAATCCACATTTCATGTCAAATGGTCAACAACGATCCACATTTGATGGCTCCAATAACGGATTATGAAACTTTTTAACTGTAGATTCTTTGCATTTAAAAATATAATCCAATGTACAATATATCTCTTGCCGAAGGTGTAACCTTGTCTCAGCCACGCGTTGACGAAATATGCAAACAATATATTATAGGGGATGATGAGAAAGATAACACGTACATGTTCCCTCATAGATCCAAATGAGACTATCTACGTTATTAAGCCAATGCAATCAAATATTAACCCAACATATTTCCGGTAAAATGCCACCACAAATTCAACTTAAAAACCATGCCATATTTTTTTTGGCGTTTAATCTTGTATTAAATTCACAGTCCTTTTGTTCTCCGAGAGTTTTTGTTGAGTTTTTTGCTAGGAGAAATGCCAAACTATACATCATTCTGCACAACATCATCAGGCGACATAACGTCGAGAACCTCTAGTTGCTCATTGTTTGCTTCCTTTTCTTTAAGCACACGTAAGAATTCTTCCCAAGTAGTCGACTTAAAATCTGTCTCCGCGTACCGATGCACACTGCCCTGCACACTCAATAGCGTATTCTTACCAAACAGGTCCGAAATCTGCTGTACGCACTGCCCACGGACTTTAAAATGTGCCGGACTGGACGAGATACCGCCGTCGAGACCGAAATCGTAGACTTCCTCCGACATGATGTGCAAGGGCGCGCGATTTGTCACACCAGAGATCAAAAAGTTCATGGCAATATCTTCACAATTGACGAGGTCGTCGACGTATTTCAAAATATTGTCAGGCAATCCACAGCGCCATAAGAACAAAAAGTTCGAGTCCATGAACATGAGCTTTGTCAGCATGATCGAATATCGGGGCGGCTTCATTCGAAATGGCCAGCAGTATTTGATAGTTTCCGAGCTAGGATCGTAGCAATCGACACGAGGAGCAAAGCCAACGAGTGAATCGGGTTGTCGTTGCCATGACTCGAATGCCATATCGATATCATCAATCGGGGTCCACACATCGTCGTCACAAATAAGAACAGCTGCCGTCCGCAATTCCTTAACAGGGTTGAATCGATTATTTAATGAGTCAACGGTCTGATTTAATATGATCACAGTACCCTGCGCCTCGTGCACAATGTCGCGGATGTTCTTCGAGACAGGCTGATTCTTGTCGTGCCAGATCACAAATATCTTGTCGACTTTTGGCGACATTAGAAACTGCCTGATGACAAACGGTAAGGTAGCCTGCCGTCGGAGGGAATGTGTTGCCAGTAACACACT